>CAVLYW010000155.1:0-460376 GCA_963675345.1 Trididemnum clinides
ATCGTCGACCCACGCATCTTCGGTGACCACCACCCCGTCACCTATGCAGTGTTCTTCGGATGTCTGGTGTGGTCGGTGTATCTGAACTTCCGCCTTGCCAAGTTCGCCCGCATGGCGCCGGCGGTGCGCTACGCCATTCCCACCACGGTGATCACCTGGCTGTGCGTAGAGTTGCTCAACCGGTGGGGCCTGATGACCGAGATCTGGCTCGAACCGCTGGAGTATGCGTTTGAGATGGGTCTTGTTCTCGCAGGCTTTGCACTCGCCGGGGTGATCATTTACCTCACGCCGGAACGGGGATCGGAAAAGAAAGCGGCTTGACCTCAGTCCGATCGAAAAAAGCAAAGCGCCGGCTGCATGTCTGCAGCCGGCGCTTCCTTGTGCGTAAACCCTTAAGACTGGCCGTCTACTTGTTGACAGCGTCCTTCAGGCCCTTGCCCGCTTTGAACTTGGGCTGCTTGGACGCCGGAATTTGAATTTTCTCACCGGTACGGGGATTGCGGCCTTCACTCGCCGCGCGGTTGGCAACACTGAAAGTGCCGAAACCGACCAAACGGACTTCACCGCCTGACTTCAGGGAGCTCGTGATGGTGTCGAAGACACAATCCGTCGCTTTGGCGGCATCTGCCTTGGTTAGCCCGGTACCATCTGCCACTGCGGCAATCAGGTCGTTTTTATTCATATTAAAACCCCTACTCTTCAGTCTGATGGGTAAAACCATGAGAACACCCCAGCACGTTCTGATGTTCTCAAACGACTGCGGCTGGTCTCATAACGTGCCAAAAACCGCAGAATTCTCACGCTGGGATGGTCCGGAGTGTGCGGGCGCTTTCTTGCGCCGTCAATGCGCCGACTCCTAAAAACCCACGGAAAACTGCGAAAAAACGGCTTTTTTTCGCTGTCAACCCCAGAAAACTGCGATTTTTGCGATAATTTCGCCCGATCTGAGCGTCAAAAACCCGGAAATCCGGGCTTTTTCGGCTCAAAAAAGACTCGGGGGCAATACCTGGTATTGCCCCCGTCTCAATGTGGCCCGAGGCCACTATATATAGTGTTGAACCGGCTTAATGGGTGATCAGCAGCTCGTCGTCGCCGTCCCCTTCAACTTCCACCGTTCCCGGCACATCCTCGGACGGCTCTTCCACCTCGTGCAGCTCCAACGGAACAAGCTGTTTGATCAGCGCCTTCTCCAGCACCTCATCGGCGGTGGTCACCGGGATGATCTCCAGGTCCTTCCTGATGTTGTCCGGAATCTCTTCAAGGTCTTTCACATTGTCCTTGGGGATCAGCACCGTTTTGATGCCGCCGCGCAATGCCGCCAGCAGCTTCTCTTTGAGGCCACCGATAGGCAGGACCCGCCCGCGCAAGGTGATCTCACCGGTCATGGCGATGTCCTTACGCACCGGAATGCCGGTCAGAGCCGAGACGATGGACGTGCACATGCCCACGCCTGCGGACGGCCCGTCTTTCGGGGTCGCGCCTTCGGGCACGTGCAGGTGGATGTCCTTCTTCTCGAACAGCTTGGGCTGGATGCCGAAGATGACCGCCCGGCTGCGCACGAACGACCGTGCGGCCTGAATGGACTCTTTCATCACGTCGCCCAGCTTACCGGTCAGGGTCACGTGGCCCTTACCCGGCATCACGACCGCTTCGATGGACAGCAACTCGCCGCCGACTTCCGTCCACGCCAGACCGGTGGTCACGCCCACCATGTCCTCATGCTCGGCCTCGCCGAAGCGGTACTTGCGGATCCCGGCGTACTTCTTGAGGTTCTGGCGGGTAACCTTAATGTTGTCCAGCTTCTCAACGATAATTTCCTTGGTCGCCTTACGCACCAGCCGGGCCAGCTCGCGTTCCAGATTGCGCACGCCGGCTTCGCGGGTGTAGTAGCGCACCAGATCGCGCAACGCCGGATCGGAAATGCTCCACTCGTCTTCTTTCAGACCGTGCGCTTCCAGCTGTTTCTTGATCAGGTGACGCTTGGCGATCTCGAGCTTTTCGTCCTCGGTGTAGCCGGACAGCCGGATGATCTCCATACGGTCCAGCAGCGGCTGCGGCATGCGCAGCGTGTTCGCCGTGGTGATGAACAACACGTCCGACAGGTCATAGTCCACCTCCAGGTAGTGATCCTGGAAGGTCGAATTTTGTTCCGGGTCGAGCACCTCCAGCAGCGCCGAGGACGGATCGCCGCGCCAGTCATTGCCCAGCTTGTCGATCTCATCGAGCAGGAACAGCGGGTTCGACGTCTTCGCCTTCTTCATGCCCTGGATGATCTTGCCCGGCATGGAGCCAATATAGGTCCGGCGGTGGCCGCGGATTTCGGCCTCGTCGCGCACGCCGCCCAGGGACATGCGCACGAACTTGCGGCCGGTCGCCTTGGCCACCGACTTGCCCAGTGAGGTTTTACCCACACCCGGTGGTCCGACCAGACACAAGATCGGGCCTTTGAGTTTCTTGGTGCGCTGCTGCACCGCCAAGTATTCGACAATGCGCTCCTTGACCTTTTCCAAGCCATAGTGATCGCTGTCGAGTTGGTCCTCAGCGGCCTTGAGATCCTTGTTGACCTTGGAGCGCTTCTTCCACGGAATCTCGGTGATCCAGTCCAGGTAATTGCGCACCACCGTCGCCTCGGCGGACATCGGACTCATGGCTTTGAGCTTCTTCAGCTCGCCATTGGCCTTCTCCTTGGCGTCCTTCGACATCCGCGACTTGGCGATCTTCTCTTCGATCTCTGCGACTTCGTCTTTGCCGTCTTCGGTCTCACCCAGCTCCTTCTGAATGGCCTTCATCTGCTCATTCAAATAGTACTCGCGCTGGGTCTTCTCCATCTGCCGTTTCACACGATTACGGATGCGCTTCTCAACCTGGAGAACGCTGATCTCGCCTTCCATCACGCCGTAGATTTTCTCCAGGCGCTGGGCGACCGTTTCCAGTTCCAGCAGCTCTTGCTTGTCGGAGATCTTGAGCGCGAGATGTGACGCGACCGTATCCGCCAGCTTGGACGGCTCTTCGATCTGATTGACCGACACCAGCACTTCCGGCGGAATCTTTTTGTTGAGCTTGATGTATTGCTCGAACTCGGTCACCACGGACCGCGACAACGCTTCCAGCTCAGGTTCTTCATCGCCTTCATCAGAGAACGGCTCGGCGTAGGCCTCGAAGAACGCCTCGTTATCCTTATAGCCGGTGATCGCGGCACGTTGGCCGCCTTCCACCAGAACCTTCACCGTGCCGTCCGGCAGCTTGAGCAATTGCAGCACGGTCGAGATGGTGCCGACGTCATAGATGTCGTCCGCCGCCGGATCGTCGACCGACGCGTCCTTCTGCGCGACCAGCAGGATTTGCTTATCGTCCGCCATCACGTCCTCAAGCGCCTTGACCGATTTCTCTCGGCCGACGAACAGCGGCACGATCATGTGGGGGAACACCACAATGTCGCGCAGCGGAAGGACGGGATACAACTGACCTTTATCGGAACTCACGTGCTGGTACCTCACTAAGGGGCGCCCCGGATCAGTGCGTGTCTGAAACGGAAGCGCCGGCGGCTTTCAAAGCCTTATTCGATCTTCGCTGTGGCCAAGCTGCCTGACGAGAAGCGGCCGGACTGAAATACGAACCAAGCTTACATACTATACGTCTTCACACCCCGCGCGGATGCGAAAACCACCTCACCTACATAGGACGCGGTCCGCGCCCGCGCAATTGGGCAAAAAAGCCCAGTTACGCTGGGGTTCCTACGTCTTCTTGGCGGTCGGCGTAAATATACAGCGGCTTGGCCCGGCCTTCCGTGACCTCGCCGTTCACCACGATCTCTTCCACCCCTTCCAAGCTGGGCAGGTCGAACATGGTGTCGAGCAATATGCCTTCCATGATTGAGCGCAGACCGCGCGCGCCGGTCTTCCGCGCAATGGCCTTGCGAGCGATCACGCCCAGCGCATCGTCGGTGAAGGTCAGCTGTACGTTCTCCATCTCGAACAGACGGGAATACTGCTTCACCAGCGCGTTCTTCGGCTGGGTGAGAATTTCCACCAGGGCGTCTTCGTCCAGATCCTCAAGCGTCGCCAGCACCGGGACACGGCCGACGAACTCCGGGATCAGCCCGTACTTGAGCAAATCCTCCGGCTCGATCTCGCGCAGGATTTCACCTGTCTGGCGGTCATCGGCGGTGCGCACATCGGCGCCGAAGCCAATCGAGGTGCCCTTGCCGCGCTGAGAGATGATCTTATCGAGGCCGGCAAAGGCGCCGCCGCAGATGAACAGGATGTTGGTCGTGTCGACCTGCAGGAATTCCTGCTGCGGATGCTTGCGCCCGCCTTGCGGCGGTACGGACGCCACCGTGCCTTCCATGATTTTCAGCAGCGCCTGCTGCACGCCCTCACCCGATACGTCACGGGTGATCGACGGGTTGTCGGCCTTGCGGGAAATCTTATCGATCTCATCGATATAGACGATACCGCGCTGGGCCCGCTCGACGTTGTAGTCGGCAGCCTGCAGCAGTTTGAGAATGATGTTCTCGACATCCTCGCCGACGTAACCGGCTTCCGTCAGTGTGGTCGCATCGGCCATGGTGAACGGCACGTCGAGAATGCGCGCCAGCGTCTGCGCCAACAGTGTCTTGCCGCAGCCGGTCGGACCGATCAGCAGAATGTTCGACTTGGCAATCTCGATGTCCGAGTTCTTGGCGTTGGACCCCAACCGCTTGTAGTGATTGTGCACCGCCACCGACAGCACCCGCTTGGCATGGGCCTGACCGATGACATAGTCGTCCAGTACACCCAGGATGTCCTTCGGTGTCGGCACCCCTTCACGGGATTTCACCAGGTTCGTCTTATTTTCCTCGCGGATGATGTCCATGCACAGCTCGACGCATTCGTCGCAGATGAACACGGTCGGGCCGGCGATGAGCTTGCGCACCTCGTGCTGGCTTTTGCCGCAGAACGAGCAATACAGGGTGTTCTTGGAATCGCCGCTCGACGACTTGGTCATATCAACTCTCCGCGCACCAGACCGGTCCTATGTGCTTTGCCCGATCCAGCTACCACATCTAGCGTGGCAGTGATGTTAAACGAGGCATTCCGCCCAATACAACGGCAAAACTTTGTAAAAGCCGTTAATGGAGGCGCCCTGCGGCACTTTGGTCACAACCGTCATACCGCAACGGATGACTGCTATTTAGGACAGGTTAGCTGTCTTTCTTGGACCCGTCGTCATCGCCGCTGTCGCCGTCGGGCCTGGGCCGTTCGGTGACAACCGTGTCGATGAGGCCGAACTCTTTGGCTTCCTCGGCGGTCATGTAGTTGTCCCGGTCCATGGCTTTTTCGATGGCTTTGAGGGTCTGTCCGGTGTGATCGACGTAGATTTGGTTCAATCGGGTGCGCAGGGCAAGGATCTCACGGGCCTGAATTTCGATATCAGCGGCCTGACCCTGAAAGCCGCCTGACGGCTGGTGGATCATGATGCGCGCATTCGGCAGCGCATAGCGCTTTTCCGCCTCACCGCCAGCCAGCAACAGCGATCCCATGGAAGCCGCCTGACCGATGCACACCGTGGAGATGGCGGGACGGATGTATTTCATCGTGTCGTAGATCGCCAAGCCGGAGGTTACAACGCCGCCCGGCGAGTTGATGTAGAACGCGATGTCCTTGCTGGGGTTCTCTGATTCCAGGAACAGCAGCTGGGCACAAATCAGCGACGCCACCGGGTCGTTGACCTGACCCGTGAGGAAGATGATCCGCTCCTTCAGCAGCCGCGAGTAAATGTCATAGGACCGTTCGCCGCGGTTGGTCTGCTCGACCACCATCGGCACCAGCGTGTTGTTGAAAACATCAATCGGGTCGCGGTCCTGCGTCATAACTTACTCTCTGTTCGGGCTTTCTGTCCGGGCGGGCCGCTTAGCTTGCGGTCGGCACCGGGCCGTCGGTTTCCGTTGCGCCGGTCTCTTCCAGAAGCTCATCCGGCGTCACGGTCTTCTCCGTCACTTGGGCAAGCTCGAGCATGAAGTCAATGACCTTGTCCTCGAACAGGGGTGCGCGCACCTGCTCAATCGCCTGTGGATTGTTCTGGTAATACTGCACCACGGCCTGTTCCTGGCCGGGGAAACGGGCCGCTTCCCGCCCAATCGCCTGGGATAGCTCTTCCGGCGGAACGGAGATGTTGTTCTTCTGGCCAACATCGGCGAGCAACAAACCCAAACGCACCCGGCGCTCGGCAATGGTGCGGTAGTCAGAACGCAGCTCGTCGTCGCTTTTGCCGACGTCATCCGGATCGAGCTGGTCAGCCTCTTTGGCTTGTTCCACCTGTGTCCAGATTTGATCGAACTCGCCATCCAGCATGGCCGGCGGCACGTCGAAGGTGTGGCTGTCGGCGAGATGGTCGAGCAACTCGCGCTTGACCTTCATGCGTGAGAGATAGCCGTAGTCTTCTTCGATCTGCTTTTTGACCGCGTCTTTCAGCTTGGCCAGATCGTCAAAGCCCATGGCCTTGGCAAACTCATCGTCGATATCCGGCGTGGCGAGCTCTTCGAGGCCTTTGAGCTTGACCGCGAACACCGCCGGCTTACCGGCCAGATCGGTGCTGTGGTAATCCTCGGGAAAGGTCACCTCGACGTCTTTGTCATCGTCCGGCTTCATGCCGACAACCTGCTCTTCAAAGCCGGGAATAAAGCGCCCGGAGCCCAGCTCCAGCTTGAAGTCCTCGGCCTTGCCGCCCTCAAATTCCTCGCCGTCGACGGTGCCGACGAAGTCGATCACGACCACGTCGCCGTCCTTGGCCGCGCGTGCTTTTTCGACGGGCTTCGAGGTCTTGTTGTTCTCGGCCATCTTGGCGACCGTCTCGTCAACCTGATCATCGCCGGCCTCGGCGACAAGTTTCTCAACTTTGAACGCGGACAAATCAGCGAGCTCGATGTCGGGCAGCACTTCGACTTCGATGGAGAATTCCAGATCCTTGCCTTCTTCGAAGGTCACCAGATCGATCTTCGGCTGCACCGCCGGTTTGAATTCTTTTTCCTCGATCGCCTTCTGGGCGCTTTCCTGCACCGTGCTTTCGATCACCTCACCGCGCACGGACTCGCCGAAGCGCTTCTTCAGCAGGTTCATCGGAACCTTGCCGGGGCGAAAGCCTGGCAAACGGACCTGCTTGCCGACTTCCGTCAGCCGGGTGGTGACCCGTTCATCAATTTCCTGCGACCCGATCACCACGCTCAGTTCGCGCTTCAGGCCCTCTGAACTCTTTTCTGTTACTTGCATCTTTGCACCCTCAGGTGAGCGCCGTTTCAGCGCTTCTGTTTCTCCGACAACGTTCTGCCCGCTGGCTCATCCGGCTGCCGCCGCACCTGCGTGCGGACCACAAACGACCTCAACCGGAATGGTGCGGGTGAAGGGACTTGAACCCCCACGGCTTTGCAGCCACCAGGACCTAAACCTGGCGCGTCTACCAATTCCGCCACACCCGCCCACCGGCTGATACGGCGGCCTTGCCTAACGCGGCTTTCGTTTAATGGGATGGCGGCCAATAGGCAACAGGAAAGCGCAGGATTTCTGGGATTATTTCACCCTTGCCGCACCATGCGCATGGGTCCGGTCAGTCCACCCAAAGACCGCGCAGAACCTGGGGGATGGCGGCGACCAAGTCCTCAGCGATCAGACCAATGCCATCCCCGGCGGCGGCGCCATGGACCCAGACCCCGGCCCGGGCGGCATCCCACGGGCTCAACCCTTGGGCCAGCAGGCCCGTGATCAGCCCAGTCAAGACGTCACCGGAGCCCGCCGTGGCCAGTCCCGGCGGCGCATTGTCGGAAATCGACGCCACGCCATCCGGCGAGGCAATGACGGTGTCACTGCCCTTGAGCACGATGACGGCGCCTGTGTCTGTGGCTGCCTCCAAGGCGCGCGTCAGCCGGTCCGCCCCATCTCCGTCTCCGAACAGGCGCTCGAACTCGCCGATGTGGGGCGTCATCACCACCCCGCCGGTACAGGCTTTGATGGCCTTGAACAAGGTTGCCGCGTCGCCCTTGAAACTGGTCAGCGCATCGGCGTCGAGCACGGTCGCACGCCCTGCCTTGAGCACCTCCAGCACCTGTTCCCGTGTCTTCTGGCCGACCCCATATCCCGGCCCGATAGCGACGGCATTGCGGCGGGGGTCAAACAAGACGTCAGCGGCGCCGTCCTCGTCAGTGACGTGAAACATCAATCCAGGCGCATCAGCCAAGTAGATCGGCCGTGCAGCCTTGGGCGCGGCCACGGTGACCAACCCCGCGCCGACCCGCCGGGCGGCTGCAGCCGCCAGCCGTGCCGCACCACTCATCCGCTCGCTGCCAAACACCACCGCATGGCCACGGCTGTACTTGTGATCCTGACTGTTGGGCGGCGGGATGCTCCAATTACCGCCATCGCCGTGCGGCCGGTTGACCTCGATCTTGGGGCCGATATCGCTCAAGACGCTGGCGGGAATGCCAATGTCACAGACCTCCACCTCACCGCACATTTCACGCCCGGGCAGCAGCAGGTGCCCGGGCTTGCGGCAGAAGAACGTGACCGTCACATCGGCATCGATCGCGATCCCGCCCTGGCCTGCACTGCCGACGATGGCGCCCGTGTCACCCGATACGCCGCTCGGAACGTCCACAGCCACACAAGGCAGCGCCGCCGCGTTGACGGCAGCAACCACTTCCCGAACCACGCCGTCCAAGGGCCGGGATAGCCCGGCACCAAACACCGCATCGACGGCCAGTTCGGCCCAGTCGACAAGACCAGGGCTCAGAACCTCGGTCTTACCGCCGCATGCCGCCCAACGCTCTGCGTTGGCAGCAGCATCGCCTTTCAAGCTTTCAACGTCACCGAGCAGACCCAAACGCACGGTCCAGCTCGCGTGGCGCAGCAGCCGCGCGGCGACAAAGCCGTCGCCGCCGTTATTGCCCGGACCGCACAGCACCGCCACCCGGCCCTTGACGAAGTGCGCGCGGATCGCCCGGGCGAGATGCGTGCCCGCCGCTTCCATCAGGGTAAGCGATGGCACACCTGCGGCCACCGCGGCCTGGTCGGCGGCGTACATCTGCTCGACGGTCAGGACAGCGGCGGTTTGAGACACACGATCTGGCATTTTAAAATAGTCTGCTATTAATATTGAGGTGCGCGTCTAACTGCACCCCGCACAAGCCTTGGGGCCGGACCCCAGTTCGGCTATACAGCCGCCATGATACGTCTCTCAATGTTCCCGGCCAACGCCCTGGCCAGCGCCCCGGAAAACCGATGAAAGTTGCCGTTCTCGGGGCCGGCGTGATCGGCGTCACGACGGCGCAGGCCTTGGCTGCGTCGGGACACGAGGTCGTCGTGCTTGACCGGCGAGACGCTCCCGCCCAAGAAACCAGCTTCGCCAACGGCGGTCAGATTTCTGCCACCCATACCAGTCCCTGGGCGGCGCCGCATATGCCGTTCCAGGCGTTCAAGTGGATGTTCCAGGCCGACGCCCCGTTGCTGTTCAAGCCGCTACGTTGGGATCCAGCCTTGTGGCGCTGGGGCTTGCGTTTTCTCGCCAACTGCACGGCGGGGCGTAATGCCGAGAACTTCGACAAAGCCCTCAAGCTGGCTCTGTACAGCCGCGAACGCCTGCAGGCCCTGCGCCAGCGCTATGGTCTACGCTACGACAGCACCACGGGCGGGATTGTCTACGTCTACCGCGACCAGGCGAGCCTGACCACAGGCCAAGACATGGCACGACGGCTGATCGACATGGGCCTGCCGCAGACCTTGCTTGACCGCGAAGCCCTTCTGGCCGAGGAGCCGGCGCTGCGCAGCGCCACAGAAACTCTGCTCGGTGGCGTGCTCAGCCCGGATGATGAAACCGGCGACGCACGCCTGTTCTCCGAAGCCCTGGCCAAAGCTGTGGCGGATGAGAACGTGACGTTCCGGTACGGCACCGGCATCCGCGCCCTCACCGCTCGAAATGGCGAGATCACTGGTGTGGCGACCGATCAGGGCACGTTGACCGCCGATGCCTATGTGGTGGCGCTGGGGTCATTTACGCCACGCCTGCTGAGGCCCCTCGGCCTGGATGTGCCGATCTATCCAGCCAAAGGCTATTCCCTCACCACCCCAATTACCTCTGTCAGCGACGCGCCATCGCGCAGCATCACCGATGAGAGCCGGTTCGTCGTCATCACCCGGCTGGGCGATAAACTGCGCGCCGCGGGCACGGCGGAACTTGCCGGCTGGGACATGTCTTTAGATGAGGAGCGGTTGGCGCCGATCATCGCCGATACCCGCGCTTTGTTCCCCAAAGCCGCAGACTTCGATCGCATCGAACCCTGGTGCGGGCTGCGCCCGGCCACGCCGGATTCCGTGCCGATCCTCGGGCCAACACCCTACGGTAATCTGTTCCTGAACACCGGTCACGGCACCTTGGGCTGGACCATGGCCTGCGGTTCCGCCCAGGCCGTCGCCGACCTGATGTCCGGCCGCACTCCCGAAATCGACATGAGCCGCTATGCGCTTCATCGGTTTCCACAATAAAGTAAACAGTAAGAAATATGATATAAGATATTGTTATATATAAATATTATAGGTTCTAAACTGAGATTGCTCGGCGGCCGGAAAATTGCCACAAAGTCAGCCAAGGATGATCCTCACACTGGCGTCATAAGTCAGACCAATACGCACGAAGGGAGGCTTGCTTGGCATCGGGGACTGAAACCACACCCGCCCCACAAGAGGACACCACTCTCATCGCGGCTGCCCAAAGCGGTGACCGCCGCGCCTTTGCCAATCTGATCGACCGCCACTACGACCTGATCTACCGCATCGCCTATCACCACCTGCGCAATGCCGAGGACGCCGCAGACGTCGCCCAGGACACATGCGTCAAGCTGGCGTCCAAGCTCTCCAGCTTCCGCTTTGAGTCAAAGTTCTCGACCTGGCTTTACCGTCTCACCGCCAACACGGCGACGGACTGGCTGCGCAAGACCCAACGCCGCCGCGAGCAGGCCCTGCCCGAGCACCAGGAGTTCAAAGCCCCCGGTCCCACGCCAGAGCGGCAAGTCGCAGCCCGCGAAGGGCTCGCCGCCGTCGAAGCCCTGCCCGACAAACTCAAAGCCGCGGTGCTGCTGGTGTTCCGCGATGGCCTAAACCACCGCGAGGCTGCCGAGGAACTTGGCTGCGCCGAGACCACCGTGTCCTGGCGCATTCACGAAGCCCGCAAGCTGCTCGCAGAATCTTTCCCGAACACCGGAGGCGCCCGCCATGCGTGACGCCGATCTCGACTTCCTTCTTGAACAAGACATTCCCCTGCCGGATCCCCTCCGGCGCCGGGCCGCACAGGCGCGTGCGCTCGATGCCTATGACCATGTTCACCGCCGGGGCATCGGCGCCGCCATCGCCCGTCACTTTGTGCGTAGCTCGGCGCCGGCCTGGCGGCTGGTATCAGATATCTTCGACAATCCGCGTTGGAATGACGCCGCCGTGGCCACCTGGCTAAGGATGCTGACCTCCGCCCTGGCGCTGGTGCTGTTCGCCGGGGCTCTGCTCGCCATGCTGATCGTGGCAGGCTAACCACCAACACAGCTTGCCCTGATCCTGCGCCGCGCCTAGAACAAGGCCTCTGTCCTGGGAACCCTGGAGGCCGCCGTGCTCTGGAATTTGTCGAACGCTCTACACACCCTCGCCGCCGTGATCTGGGTGGGCGGCATGTTCTTCGCCTACATGGCCCTGCGCCCCTCCATGGCCGGAGTGCCCAAGGAAGACGCCCTCGCCCTCTGGCGGCGCACCCTGCAGCGCTTCCTGCGCTGGGTCGCGATTATGGTCATCGTGATCTGGGCGACGGGCATTTACATGATGTTTTTTGTGCTCTCAGGTTTCGGCGCGGCGGGCATGCACGTCGACACCATGTTCACCACCGCGTTGATCATGACCGGCTTATTCTTCTGGCTCAATCACGGCCCCTTCCGCCGCTTTCGCGATGCCGCCGATGCCCGGGACTTCGACACCGCCGGACGCCTGATCGACACCATCCGCAAGATCGTCGCCACCAATCTGGCGCTGGGCCTGATCACGGTCCTGGTCGCCGCCTTCGGCGCGGCGGGTTAGACCACCTAATACGTCCGGACAAGTGGAACGAAAAACTGCCGTTTTTGGCGTGCGCCGGGCGTTCCAAGGGCGTGCATGGGCTCGTTTGACTCGAAAATAAGGAATTGAATTCATTGATGAATTCAGACCTGCCCCGCACAAACCCGTGGCGTGCATGGGCTCGTTCCTCGATTTTTCGCCAAAAGCAATTTTCGCGCGGTGCTAGCGCCTCTCGGCTGCCCGCTTCTCATCGACGTAGGCCTTGAACTCATCGAGCATCGTCGTGCTGGCGTTGACGCTCTGGCGCGGCGCTTCCAGGTAGTCCGGATCGTTGTCTTCCAGATAACGGCGGAAGTCGTCCGGCAGCTCATCGCGTCCACCCATCAGCTTGCGCCCCCGCGTCGCCGCGACCATACCGCCTTCCCACTGGCCCATCTCCATCCACGGGAACCAGGGCCGCACCGAGGTCCAGGTCGACACACAGGCGATGCTGGTCAGGTCGGGGTTGTCCAGGTCGGGCCGCTTGCAGGCAAAGTTGTAGATGCCCGCCCCCTGATAGAAATCACTGCCGACATACAACGGATATTCCTCGCGGTTCATCGGCGACGGGCCGAAGAACATCAGGTCGCGGTAGAAGATCACGTCCTCGCCGCTGGAGTGAAAGTTGTAGTGCCACGGGCCGTTGTCGCCCTCGATCCGGTAGGGCGAGTTCACATACGGATTGCGCAGGTGAAACACTGGCACGGTGCGCTCGATGAACGGGTTGTACCATTCATCAATGACGGCGCCGGTCTCCGGGTCGGTGTAGTACAGCGCCTCGCGGTTGTACCAGGCGAAGCCGTAGTCCGTGCGCTCCACCCGGCTGATCGTCAGCGCCTGAGTGCCCAGCAATAGCCTGGGCTTACGGTCGGGAATGTGACTGTGGATCGTCCCCGCCGTCCAGAAGATGACATCGCTGCCCGCCGTGTCGGCGCGCGCTTTGATGTAGCCCTCCAAGTTGCCCGCCGGGGTGTTGAGATCGAGTGGTGTTGCCGCCTGCGCTTCTCTGGTGCCCGCCAGGGGTGCGGCTGCCGCACCCAGTGCCAATGCGCCCACGGCGCTGCGGCGGCTCATCGTGGTCTTCGTGCCGTCTGACATGTCCCTCGCCCTCCCTCATGCATGAGAGAAGAGCTTAGAACGGATCAGGGCTTATGCGCACCAGTTGCTTGCCGCGATTTTTGCCTTCGTAGAGCCGGATCAGCGCCTCGGGCACGCGCTCAATGCCGTCCAGCACGTCTTCCTGGTAGGTCAGCCGGCCATCGCGGATCCACTGCACCATATCGCGTTCCGCCTCTTGGAAGCGCGGCGCATAGTCGTAGATGAGGAAACCCTGGAACAACGCGTTGAGGCGGCCGATCTTGTAAGCGTTCTTGATCGGCCGCGGGCCACCGTCTCCCCCGTCGCCGGAAATGTACTGACTGATCTGGCCGCAGGACACCACCCGGGCGTATTTGTTGATCCGCGCCAGGCCTTCATCAAGGATTTCGCCGCCAACGTTGTCGAAGAACACGTCGATGCCATCGGGGCAGTGTTTGTCCATCTGCGCGCCGATGTCGCCCTCGCGGTAATTGATCGCCGCGTCATAGCCCAGGCGCTCGGTCAGCATGCGGCATTTCTCTTCCGAGCCGGCGATGCCCACAGTCTTGCAGCCGCGGATCCTCGCGAGCTGGCCGACACTGGAGCCGACCCCACCGGCCGCACCGGACACCAGCACCATCTCGCCCGCCTTCGGCTTGCCGATGTCGAGCAAGCCGAAGTAGGCCGTAAACCCGGTCATGCCCAGCACGCCAAGCGCCGTGGACACGGGAACCTCGCGCTGATGCACCTTGAACATCAGGTAGTAATCGGAGCCGTCAGCAACAGCGTACTGCTGCCACCCCATCTTGCCGTGAACGATATCACCGACCAGGTAGTCTGGGTTCTTCGACTTCACCACCTGCCCGACGCCGCGGCCGCGCATCACCTCGCCGATCTCCAACGGCTTTTCGATACCCGCCCCATCGAGCATGTAAAACCGCATCACCGGTGCCAGCGAGGAATAGATCACCCGGATGACGAATTGGCCGTCCGCGGGCTCGGGAATGGGCCCCTCGTGCAGCTTGAAATCGCTCTCGCGTACAGCGCGGTCGACGGGCCGCTCGGCCAGCAGCCACTGCTTGTTGGTCTCCGGTGCGTTGGCCATCGTCCGCGTCTCCTTTGCGCGATGCGCTTACTCAGCCAGGCTGGTGCGCACCTTCACTTCGCTCTCGAGTGTTCTGTGTACCGGGCACTTGTCGGCGATTTCGAGGAGTTTGTCACGCTGCTCATCGGTCAGGTCATCGCCGGCGATCGTGATGTCCCGGGTGATCTCGTCGATCTTACCCTCCTTGGTCTCGCAATCGGCACAGTCCTCGGCGTGAATTTTGCTGTGCGTGAGGGTCACGGACACATGCTCCAGCGGCAGACGCTTACGGTTGGCATACATGCGCAAAGTCATGGACGTGCACGCGCCCAACCCCGCCAACACATAGTCGTAGGGCGTCGGACCACGGTTGTCGCCGCCGACCCCCGGCGGTTCGTCGGAGGTCAACACATGGGGCCCGACCCGCACGGTTTGCGTGAACTGCCCCGTTCCCGCTTCGGCCACCACAACGTCGCCCTCAGCAGGAGCGTCGCCTTTGGTGTCTTCCTCCTGCGCAACGCCGATGTAGCGCGAGGCCCAGGCGGCGATGCAGGTTGCGGCATAGATCGCGTCCTCTTTCTTGCGCAACAGGTGGTCCGCCTTGTCCAGCGACAAGAAGCTCTTGGGATGCTTCGCCGCGACAAAAATCTTCGTCGCGTTGTCGATGCCCACGGTTTCATCGAGCGGGGCGTGACACACCAACAGCGCTTTCTTCATCCCCGCAACGGCGTCGAGCACATTCTGATCCGCGACGTCGTCAAGAAACTGCTTCTTGATCTTGAAGGGCCGTCCGGCCAGTTCCACCTCAGCCTCGCCCTTGTCCTCGATCTCCTCGATCTTGGCGCCGAAGTTGTGGATGACGTGTTCCGCATCCGCCGGGGCACCGATCGTGACCACGGCCTTGACCTCATCGACCTCAGGGGCTGCCGCCAGCACCGCCGCCCCGCCCAGCGAGTGGCCGATCAGCAACGCCGGGGCCTCGTGTTCATCGCGCATGTAGTCGACAGCCTTCAACAGGTCTTGGACGTTGGACGAGAAGTTGGTGTTGGCGAACTCCCCGTCCGAGGCGCCCAACCCGGTGAAGTCAAACCGCAGCACCGCAATGCCCTCGTCGCTCAGGGCCTTGGCGATCCGCGAGGCGGCGAAGATATCCTTGGAACAGGTGAAACAGTGAGCAAACAAGGCATAGGCCACCGGGTCGCCGTCCGGCGTATCCAGGCGCGCGGCCAGGGTATCACCGGAGTGACCGGGGAATTCTATTTTCTGGCTGTCGGCCATGGGGGAGTTTCCTTTTCTTCTGGCGTGCTTGTGATGACCGGTTGGTCCGGACGCACTTGAGGTCCTTTACCTTATCCCTTAGGTGCGGTCCTATCACTCCGCAACCTGGGACAGAACCATGAAACCTGCCGTACACGGGGATTTTATAGCTGCCGTCGGCAATACGCCGCTGATCCGCCTCAAGTGGGCGTCTGAGCAGGCCGGCGCGAACATCTACGGCAAAGCCGAATTCATGAATCCGGGAGGCTCGGTCAAAGACCGCGCCGCCCTGTTCATGATCCGTGACGCCGAAAAACGCGGTCTGCTCGAGCCCGGCGGCACGCTGGTCGAGGCCACCGGCGGCAACACCGGCATTGGGGTCGCCTTGGTCGGCAATGCGCTCGGCTACAAGTCGATCATCGTTATGCCCGATACCCAAACCCAGGAAAAGAAGGACACCGTGCGGGCCTGCGGCGCGGAGCTGCGCGAAGTGCCCGCAGTGCCCTACAAAGACCCCAACAACTACGTACACGTGGCCGACCGTCTCGCCAAAGAGATCGGCGGCTATTTCTGCAATCAGTTCGACAACACCGCCAACCGCGACGGCCACATTGAAACCACCGGCCCGGAAATCTGGGACAGTCTCGACGGCAACGTCCACGCCTTCACCACCGCCGTCGGCACCGGCGGAACACTCGCGGGCACGGCCATCGCCCTCAAAGAGCGCAACAAAGACATTCTCACCTTTGCTGCCGATCCCGGGGGCTCAGTCATTCACGACTTCATCAAGACCGGCGAACTCACCACCGAAGGCAACTCCATCACCGAAGGCATCGGCCAGGGCCGGGTAACGCTCAACCTGAAGGATGCTCCTGTCGACGATGCCGAGCGGGTGCTCGACCCCGAAGCCCTGGACGCGATCTACAACACGATCCTGCATGACGGCCTGGTGATGGGCGGCTCCACCGGGATCAACATTGCCTCGGCCATCCGCGTCGGCAAAAAGCTCGGCGCCGGTAAAAATGTCGTCACGGTCTTGTGTGATTACGGCAGCCGGTATCAAAGTAAAATCTTCAATCCGGAGTTCCTCCGGTCTAAAGAGTTACCTGTCCCGCCCTGGATGGACGACTAACCCACTCGGAGACCCGCTCATGGACTACGCCAACCCGGACGCTCTTGTTTCAACGGATTGGCTGTCCGAGCACCTGAGCGACCCCGGTGTCGTCATTGTCGATGCCTCCTACTTCGTCCCCGGCGGCATCGCCCCGGCCAAGGAGCAATACGCCGCCGGGCATATCCCGGGCGCCGTGTTTTTCGACATCAACGACGTCGCCGATCCAGACGCAGATCAGGATCACACCATGCCCTCCGCCACGGTGTTCAATACCAAAGTGGGTGCGCTTGGCATCGGCAATGACAGCCATGTCGTAGCCTACGACGCCATGGGTGGCGGCTGTGCCGCCGCACGCGTGTGGTGGATGTTCCGCGCCTTCGGCCACGATAAGGTTTCTGTCCTCGACGGCGGGCTTGGCAAATGGAAAGCGGAAAATAGGCCGCTGGAAACAGAGACGCCCAGTATCACACCGGCAACCTTCGCGGCATCGCGCGAGGCCCGCGACCGTGTGCGCGGCAAAGCCGACATCCTCGCCAACATCGAGACCAAAGCTTATCAGCTCGTTGACGCCCGCTCCGCCGGGCGTTTCGCCGGCACCGATGCGGAACCGCGCCCGGAACTGCGCTCGGGCCATATCCCCGGCAGCCGCAACGTGCCCTTCGCCGGGCTGTTTATCGCTGACAGCAAAACCCTCAAGCCGGCAGACGGCCTCAAAGCCGCCTTCGAGGACGCCGGTGTCGATCTCTCCGCGCCGATGGCCACCACCTGCGGCTCCGGTGTGACCGCCTGCACCGTCGCACTGGGCGCCTATCTGCTGGGGAAGGACGATGTTGCGATCTATGACGGCTCCTGGGTCGACTGGGGCGGTGATCCCGACACCCCCGTCGCCACCGGCCCCGCCGAGTAACCAGACACGAGGACCAGCCATGCCCCGCATTGATCCCCTGCCCCTGACCGACCTGCCCGCTAACATGCAAGAGCGCATGAAAATCGGGGAAGAACGTATGGGCTTCCGTGCCAACGACGGTCTTACCTTCGCCCGCGTACCCGGCTTGCTGGAGGGTTTGAGCGGCCTGACCTGGGCGATCTACGGCAAGGACGGCCTCGTCAGCAATGAACTCAAACGCCTGGTCTCGATCATGACCAGCACCTCGGCCGGGTGCACCTATTGCCAATCCCACACTGTCCACGGCGCCGAGATGGCCGGCATCGACCCGGACAAGATCAAGGCCCTGTGGGACTACGAAAACGCCGACGTGTTTTCTGATGCCGAGCGTGCCGTACTGCGGGTCGCCCAAGGCGCGGCCCATGCTCCAGTCGAGGTCACCGACGCGGACTTCGACGAACTCAAGAAGCACTTCGACGACAATCAGATTTGCGAGATTGTCGCCGTCATCGCCCTGTTCGGGTTTCTCAATCGCTGGAACGCGACACTGGCCACGGATATCGAGTCCAATCCCCTCGCGGCACTGAAAAAACTCGGGCCCCAGGCCGCCTAACTGCCCCGATACCTGCGCTTCCGTTTTAGGCGCTGGCGGGCCGCGCTTCCGTTTTGACTTCAGCCGGGCCACAATGCGCCCGGACACGGTTGGGGGACCGCCGCATGGCGCGAGACGGCAAAAACAAGCACATCGACACACGGGTGGTGCACTCGGGATCGCATCCTGAAAAGTTCGATGGTGCGGTCAATCCGCCGGTGTTCCGCGTGTCTACTGTCGTCTCCGACGACATCGAAGAGATGCGCCGCCGCTCCAAACACCCACCGGGGGTGCTTGCTTACGGTCGCGCCGGAACGCCGACGCACTGGGCCTTCCAGGAGGCCATCGCCGATCTGGAAGGCTACAACCACTGCCTCGCCCTGCCGAGCGGATTGGCCGGGATCATGGTGTCCGTTCTCGGGCTGTGCCAAAGCGGCGACCATGTTCTGGTGGCCGACAACGTCTACGGCCCGATCCGGCTGGTGTGCTGCGACCGGTTGTCGCCATGGGGACTGGAAGCCGAATTGTTCGATTCTTCCTGTGGGTGGGACATCGAGAAACTCATCCGCCCGAACACCAAGCTGATCATCCTGGAAAGCCCTGGGTCGCTCACCTTCGATATGGCCGACATTCCCGCCATCGCCGAAGCCGCGCACCGGCATGGCGTTCTTGTGCTGGCCGACAACACCTGGGCGACACCAATGCTGATCGACGCGCCGGCTCTGGGGATCGACATTTCGGTCCATTCCGGCACCAAGTACATCGGCGGGCATTCCGACGTGGCCTGCGGCACGCTATCCCTCAACGACTTCGAGATGTACGAGAAGCTGCGCTGGGCCGCGTTGCTGTTCGGCTACGGCCTTAGTCCCGACGATGCGTACCTCGCGTTGCGTGGCTTGCGCACCCTCGGCGTTCGTTTGGAGCGTCATGCGGCTTCAGCTCTTCAGGTCGCCCAGTGGCTCGAACAGCGCCCGGAAGTGGAAAGGGTCATGTATCCGGCGCTGCCGTCGGACCCAGGTCACACCCTTTGGCAGCGGGACTTCTCGGGTGCCAACGGCCTGTTCGGCATTATGTTTAAGTCCCACATCAGCGATGCCACCGCCGATTTGTTTTTGAACAGTCTGAGCGTCTTCCTGCGCGGCTTCAGTTGGGGCGGCTACGAGAGCCTGGCGATGTCGACAAGCGGAGACTCCATCAAACGTCCCGCCTCGTCCTGGCAGCCGACGGGGCCAACCATCCGCCTGCATGTCGGTCTGGAAGATCCTGGCGACCTCATCGCCGATCTGGAGCAAGCCTTATCCGCAATCGCCAACGCCAAGGCTGCTGAGTAAAACCGTGTTCGGATTTTCGGATCTTGAGCTCGAAGCGTTACAGGTCAGCTTCAAAGTTGGGCTTTGGAGCATGTTCTGGACCTTTCCCGTTGCGCTCGGCTGCGCCTGGCTCCTGGCGCGCAAAGAGTTCACCGGAAAGACCGCGCTGAACGCCGTCATCCATCTCCCGTTGGTGGTACCGCCTGTAGTCATCGGATACCTTCTGCTGGTTCTGCTTGGCCGCCAGGGCGTCATCGGCGGCTTCCTGGACGACTGGTTCGGTATCGGTCTGGTCTTTACCTGGCAGGGCGCGGCCATCGCCGCGTCTGTTGTCGCCTTCCCGCTATTCGTCCGACCGATCCGCCAGGCTTTGGAAACCGTCGACCCCCGTTTGGAGGAAGCGGCGGTGACGCTAGGTGCCAACACGCGTCAGGCTTTTTTCGCCGTGACCCTGCCGATTGTCATGCCAGGCGTGATCACGGGTGCCCTGTTATTCTTCGCGCGGGCGCTCGGCGAGTTCGGCGCGACGATCACCTTCGCCGCAAACATTCCCGGAGAAACCCAGACCCTGCCGCTGGCATTGTACACCGCGACACAGACTCCGGGAGCCGACCCCGTCGCCATGCGGCTGGTGGTCCTCTCTCTCCTTCTCGCCCTAGCCGCTTTGGTGCTGTCCGAATGGCTGGCCCGACGCGCCAACCTCAAGCTGAGAGGTTGACGCCATGTTGTCGATAAAAGCCGGACACCGCTTCACCGACGGACAATCTTTGTTCCGTCTCGACGCCGAATTGGATACGCCGGACAGCGGTGTCACCGCAATCTTCGGTCCGTCAGGGGCGGGAAAAACCACCCTCCTAAAAGTCGTCGCCGGATTGCTGAGGCCCGACTACGTGCGCATTCAGGTCGGTGACGTCGTCTTGTGTGATACGCAAAACAGCGCCTGGGTCCCACCCGACCGCCGGCGCATCGGGTACGTGTTTCAAGACACCAGGTTGTTCCCGCACCTTAACGTAAAGGGCAACCTCACCTTCGGGCGTCGCTTCAACCCACCGGCGGACAGCGCTGCGCTGTCATTCGACGCAGTCGTTGATCTGCTCAATCTTGGCGGTCTCCTCGACCGGCGCGTGCACAGCCTCTCTGGTGGCGAAGGCCAGCGCGTAGCGATCGGCCGCGCGCTTCTTGCCAATCCGCGATTGCTGTTGCTGGACGAACCCCTCGCCGCGCTGGACGAAACACGCAAGGCGGAAATCCTGCCCTATCTCGAGGGGCTGCGGCATTCGCTGGACCTGCCGATCTTATATGTCTCGCACAGCCTGGCGGAAATCCGGCGGCTGGCGTCCTGGCTTGCCGTGATCGACGACGGCGCGGTCAAAGCCTTCGGCAGCGTCGAGGAGATTTCAGGCGAGATGGACCTGTCGCCCTACACGGATGGCGGCGAAGCCGGCACCGTCCTCGCCGCGACGGTGACCGAGCACGACACCGCTCACAATCTGACCCGGATAAACGTGGCCGGACAAGACATGTTGATCACCAAAATCGACCACGCTCCAGGTGCACACGTGCGGGTTCACATTCGCCCACAGGATGTCGCCCTGGCTTTGGAACGGCCGGAGCGTATGAGTGTCCTGAACATTCTGGAGGGGCAAATTCGATCCATTGTCGAACCCCCACGCAGCGCCATCGTGGATGTGAAGATCAACATCGGATCTGAATCCCGGCCCGTTCATATGTGGGCGCAAGTCACGCGTCTTGCGGCTGAGCGGTTGTCACTGAGGGAAAAATTACCCATCTACGCGATGATCAAGGCCGTAAGCCTCGATAAGAACCGCGTGGGCTTGTCGTAAGGGGGTTTAGTCCTCTTCGACCTCAATGGGTCCGATCCGCCCATAGCCGCAATCGCAGTCGTCACTGGGCTTAACCAGCCTGGCGATCAACGGTGAGGTTTTGGCCTGCGGATTGCTGGGCTCCCAGCGGAAGGTCGCAGAACACTTGCGGCATTCCTGTAAGCCGGGTAGTTCCGGTGTCGAACTTTCTGGAGACTTTGCCATGGCCCTCAGTCTCGATTTCCTGGGCTTCGGAAGCAAGCGAAAAACGGCTTTCCGTGTCCTTGACGCCGCCTGGGATGCCGCGGACATTGATGTCCGGGCGATCGACAACGGGGTGCGTCTGTTGCTGTTCCAGTGGGCGGAAGAAACGGCGGCAAGTCCCGATAACGTCGACACCCGCTTGCAAGATTTCGCCGCCTTCACCGGCTTTTTGATGCGCGGGCCTGAGTTGTCCCAGCGCGCCCTCGGACCTGACGGCGTCGCTACAATGGAACGCAGGTTGGACGCCGCACTGGACGATGACTCAGCAGGCAGATCGGACGCGATAGACGTCCGCCTGATCAAACTGGTTCTGGCTGCGAGCCTCGCTGACCGCGATATAGAAGCTGTGGTTGGACTGGAGGACGAGCCCGGAACGGGCGGTTAGGACTCTTTAGCCCGCTCGCGTAACTCCGCCTTGGCACCGAACGCCAGGGCGCGGCACTGCACCTGCATTTTGCCGTCCTTGCCGGCCTTGGGCAGCCCCATCACCACTGAAGGCGTGACTTCGTACAAACGATCAACAATCTGCGGCAGCCAAACCTCTTCGGACATTGTCTGTTTCGCGCTGTTTTCGAAGCTCGCCTCGGAGGAGAAGAAGGTCGCCGGGCCGCCGCCGACAGCAGGATGGCCGATCACCAAAGCCATCGGCCAGCCGGGATGCTCAAGAAATTCATCGCCGGCCCGAATGACGATACCGGCGCCGTCTTCTTCATTTTCCACCACAACAACCCGGGGAGTCGGGCCGTCAAAACCGAATTTGTCGCGCACCGCGGCGGCTGCGATCCAGCGCACGTTCTGCCAGGAGTATTGCTCACCCATGGGATCAGAGAACACGCGCCACAGCTGATCATGGCAAGCTTGCTTGCGCACCTCAGGCGTGTCTTCCGTTTCCCGTGCCATCGCGATGGCCAAGAAATGATCGGCACAGGCGGCAAAGGTCTCTTCATCCAAATAGGTAAACCCATACCCATGCCCGCCGGTGAAGCGCATAAAGATGGCGTCTGGATGTGACCGCTCTGATTTGCTCATGAAACCCTTCCCGTCGCTTTTGAGGCTTTAATCCTCATCATCACCGTTTTGAGTGCCGTCGCTCAATGCCTCTTTGAGCTCTTTGATGATGGGCTCCGATTCCGCTTGGAGATATTTGAAGTTCTTGATTTCTTTGTCGCCGCCGGGCTTGGCGTCGTGCTGATACTTAAACTGATTGTTGAATCGGCCGGGCAAAGTCTCCCAGACTTTGATGGCTGCTTCCTCAGAGAGTGCACGGCGAAAATCCTCTTCGCTCAGTCTCTCTTTGGCGATTTTGAGAACATCACGCCCGATATCCGGGTATTGAAGCTGCGTGACGTACGTTGAGATCTGAACATCGACATAGCGCGCGTCACGGCCCAGTTCGCGGGCCACGGTCGGCGGACAGTTGATAACGTTCTCAACCGCACCCGGCACGCCGAGAATCTCCCAGGTCTCCTCACCGAAGTGCGGCGCGAGCGCGCGCACAACCGTTTCCGCCCCTGCCTTATGCTGTTCGACAAAGCCGATGCTTTCAACGTGGTTGTTCAAGATGTTGGCGAACACACTGGCGGTGTGTTTGCGCACCCGTTTCATCAAAGCCTTGTCACGGCGTAGCTCATTTGCGTTCTTTTTTTTCACCGTACTTTCGGCAGTACTCTCGATTTCTGCGAATATCTCTGACTCCGCGTAGGCGAAGGCGCACGCGCGGGCATTCATCAGAGCCTCGGGGCTGAGGCTGCAGGCAACACGCAAGGCCGCGGACGACCGCAGGTTCTCAAAGATGTCTCCGATAATGGCTGCGCCTTTTGTGCTCAACTCGGCATAGTCCTGCACATACTTGAACTGGTCCTGGTGCAGCAAATACGGCTTCAGTGTCTGGTAGAGTCCTTTTCCCGGATACAGATCGCGAAGCGCCTCTTCGTTGACCTTGGGCTTCATGCCAACGGCCCGGCGGAGCAAGTTGACTGGGCCACCGATCACGGACTTATCGAGTTTCTTGAGGTTCGACTTTTGAGCTTTGGCCCAAACGTTCTCTTTCCGTTTGAAAAAGAGTCTCGCCGATCCATACAGATGTGCCTGAATCGTGTCTTCGTAGGTTCGTTCACACGGCTGGAGCGGTTGGCCGTGCTCTGCCGCTAGCCCACCATCACCCTCTTTGGTCTGAAAATAACCGGAAAGATTGGAGTGAGACCGCAGCTGCCAGGCGGAGTCGAGGAGCGCGCCGACCATCTCGGGCCGGGTGCGCATGACATCTTCAATTGTCGGCTTGTCGGCAAGATCATCGGCGATGTCGGAGCCACCGTGCTCCTGGATCATGGTACGGAGTGCTTCGTACGCCTCTTGAGCACGCGCGCGGAATTCGGGCGAGCCCCGCCGTTCTGTGCCGCCAGGCGGCTTGTTCGGCTTACTGGCCATGTAATCCGATCCCCATTCCCCCTACCGGGAGATGTACTCCCTGAGCTTCCATAATGTGTCTAACTTCTAAACAAAGATTAAAAGGTGAAACCACCTGAGAATTCTACGAGTCCGATGGAAATTCGCGCCTTATACAACGCCTAGAACCTGTGCTGCGTTCAGACGCGAACGGTCCGGTACCTAGAAACTTCTTACAAAAATGACCCTGGCGCGAATTCAGGTCAGCCGAACGGCTGGAAACTGCGGTTTTCTATGCCAGTTCGTTTTTGCCAGCAACCACTTTCATCAACAAAGCGTTGTTTGAGTACCTGCAACGTACAACATGTGGTGTTCAAAATGGCGAGCTCAGCAAATCCGATCGTCGCCCCGACCGAAGCCGTAAAGCGATTTCTGTACGACGTCGCTGAGACCGTGAACAAAACGTACCCGGTATGGGAAAAGCGCCTCGCCGCTTTTCTGGATGAGGTAGAACTCGACTGCGAGGATAAGCGTCTTGTCTTAGAAGTGCAGCCCCTGCGGCACTACTACTATGCCAGCGTGGTTGGGATCGAGGCCGCCAAAATCCGGACTCTCTACTCAACGGAAGTAGCGGAAGACTTACTCGCCGATATCAACGAGATCGTCGACAGCCTAAGTGGCCGCACGGACCATATGATTTCCGATCTGGTATTCGACATCATTCAGCGTGTCAAAATCACCGACACGGATGATACGACGAAGTCGCACGATATTGCCATGGATCGTATCAACGACCTTCTGCGGTTGACGGCGATGGAAAAACCAAAGACATGACCAAAGACATCGTCTTCCGTCAGGAAATGGCCCAGCCACTCGCCGTTTCGATGCGTCATTGGTGGAGAGGCTTCAAGTCCTGCCGCCAGCTCGCGCAAACCGTTCCGGCACCCGCTGCGACCGAGATGCACAGTGACGCCTCAGACAATATCTCTGTCTCCGCCGCGTCCTGACCTTTGAAAGTAGTGAAAAGACGTCCACGCCAAAATTGCGGCGGCAAACATGTAAATCGCGAGTGGCATGGGGGTGCCGTTTTGCCAGCTGCCTGACAGCTGCGCAAAAACGGCGGAGATGCCGAGCTGAATAAAGGAAAGCAGCCCCGAGGCCGCACCTGCGAGTTCCGGATACACGCTCACGGCACCGGCACTGGCATTGGGCAGGGCCATGCCGTTCGCAATACCCATAACCGTAATCGGCAGAAAGACCGCTAATGGATGCCACAGGCCGGCGTACATCAGGCCGAGCACCAGAGCCGTCGCAGCGACTGCGGCAAGCGTGCCCGTCCGCACCATCCAGTCCGTCCCAAATTTCTCAGAATATCTGTTGGCGATGAGCGTGCCAGACAAGTATCCCACGGTGGACAACAGGAAATACAAGCCGTACGCCGTGGCACTAACGTCCATAACCACAATCACCGCGTATAGTGCCGCTGCGAGAAATGCGTAGAAGATGCCGATCATAAATGCGCTTTGGAATGCATACGCCCGATAAGCGGGTGATGCCAGCAATGTCGCGAAGGACAGCCGCATACTCGAGAGGCCAAAGGAATACGCTGAGCGAACGGTGTGAGTTTCCGGAAGGCCGAAAACGATCAGTGCCAAAAGAATACCGGCGAACCCAACAGTTGCCGCGATGTTACCGCGCCACCCGAAGCCGTCGACGAGAAACCCGCCAAGGGTTGGCGCGATCATTGGGGCCACCACCATAATTGCGATAAGCCCCGCTAAAACCGCGGCGGCGCGTTCGCGTCCGTAAAGGTCCCGCACAACCGCGCGCGCGACGACCACCCCCGCCGCACTCCCGAGGGCGTGGACAAAACGACCGATCACCAGTGTCCAGATGGATTGGGCGAACAGGCACAAAACCGTACCTGCAAAAAACAGAGCCATGCCCCACACCAGGACCGGCCGCCGCCCGTACCGGTCAGACAACGGACCATAGAACAGCGTCGCCACAGCCGTGACGAACAGGGGCAAGCTCACGGTCAGTTGAACTTGTGAGGCACTTACTCCAAACGCATCCTGAACGGCAGGAAGTGCGGGCAGAAAAATTTGGATAGTGAATGAACTGGCGGCAATCGTGAACGCCAGCACGCCTTTCACCAATCTCTCGTTGGAAACAGGCGGCGGAGCCGCTGGCTCCTGATCTGCAACAGCGCCGCCGGAGTCTACTTTCACATCTTGGGACATACTAAATGGCTGAGCGTCGCGTATCTGAGGGTCCGAACCCTTACTCGGCGGCCTCCTGCGTGACGATGCAAATTTCACAATCACCGGCGAGGTCGCGGCTTCCGTGCCCGCTGATCAATTCTCCAACAGCTGCGACATTGTCTTCGCTCGCCTTCGGAAAAGCGATCCGGCTTGGTTTGGCATTCAAGGCAAGTAAAGCCTCGACGGTCTTGTACCCCGTGCGCATCGATTCCAGCACCGGAACCGACACACGTTCAGCGATCTCTGGGCCGACCGGCGCCATACAGGTGCACCCGAGCATGATCGTATCGGCGCCATCCTCAAGGATTGCCGCTTCGATTTCCTCGACAATCCGGTCTTTTAGGTCAGCGTTGCCATCCTTCAAGCTCGACACAGCCGCACCGGCCCCGGCAAGCCCGTCGACTTCCGCATCTCCAAGCACATTACGAATGGACGCACACCGGTTTTCCATACCCGTGCCGCGCAATCTCTCCTCATAAATGAAGTTGAGTTTGGGTGGCCAAATCGTAACGATCGAGAAATAGCGGCCCACGTTGGCACACATCGCCATCGTCG
Source organism: Trididemnum clinides (assembly GCA_963675345.1). Classification (NCBI taxonomy): domain Eukaryota; kingdom Metazoa; phylum Chordata; class Ascidiacea; order Aplousobranchia; family Didemnidae; genus Trididemnum; species Trididemnum clinides. The sequence continues at coordinate 26,707 of CAVLYW010000155.1, forward strand.
CTTCCCCCGCCCCGACGACAAGCATGTCAGTCGCCGAGCGTATTTCATCAATACCGTAGTCTCCCACGGTGTTGATGAAAACAGCATCGAAGCCAGCTTTCTCGGCTTCGATGGCACAATCGACGTAGGCGAGCGATGTCAAACCACGGTCGTAGGGCGTCATCGGAAACGTGCGCAAACGCGTTTCGATGAGCTCAGGTAAAAATCCCTCCCCCGCGATTTCTGCAATAGGTGCTGGCGGCTCGGAATGGCCGGCATAGCCCGCACCTGTGCCGATGATACCGATGCGATGGGTCATCGTGGTCATCCTTTGTAGTAGTCGCGCAACGCTTCAGCGAACGTCGCCATTTGCTCGACGGTGCCCATACTCACGCGGCACCAGGACTCATAGGGGGCATACGATCTGCCAACGAGAATATTTTTTTGCCGCATCGCGCTAGCGAATTCTCTAACCGAACCGCCGGTGTCGAAGAGGACAAAATTCGTCACAGACGGGGTGTAGGACAGACCGATATCCTCCATTGCAGTTTGCGTGACATCCACGCACTCCTGAATTCGTGCCCTGCTGAATGCCTGAAAATCCTTATCTTGATAACTGGCGGCAGCGGCGCGCAATCCCATCACGTTCAAGAAACTCATCTGCAGCGGTCTTAACATCGCGATCAGATCGGGACGTGCGATGGCGTAACCAATGCGCAGACCGGCCAATCCATGAATCTTGGAGAACGTGCGCGCAAGGATGACATTCTTCCCGGCCTTGACCTGATCAATCATGGAGTCGCTTTGCGGATTGGGCAGCAACTCAACGTAGGCTTCGTCGACGAACACCGTAGCCCGCGGCTCAATCGTTTCAATAAACGACCGCAGTTGTTGGGTGGGCAACCGCGTCCCTGTTGGGTTGTTGGGATTGCACACGTAGACCAGACTGGTCGAACTCGAAACCCGTGCTTCCATCGCGGCGAGGTCATGCCGCATCTCGGAATCCAAAAGCACGTCATGCACGGTCGCGCCCGTGTTTCGGGCATAGGCGGTCAACATGGAGAACGTCGGCTTTGCCGCCACGATCTCACCGGCCCGGCCAAAGCCGAGCGCTGCCATTTTTAAGAGCTCACCAGATCCCGCGGTAATACGAATATGGTCCGGCGGAACCCCCTCTTGCTCGGCAATAAGCTGGCGCAGTACCCGCACCTCACCTGAGGCATACATCCACCCGTCAGCCAACGCCGCTTCCATGGCCTCTTGAGCGGTTTTCGACGGACCATAGGGGTTCTCGTTGGCAAGCAACCTGATGGGACCGCCCGAGGACGCCTCGGCCCGCCGCGGACCGATCACGTCGCCGGCAAACCCTGCGCCGGCGAGACCAACTATGCCAAGTGCGCCGCGCCGTGCGATTTTAGGGATGTGTTTCTCGCTCATCTCTGGGTTCCTGCGTTTCGGTCCATACTCGCTCAAGCAGCATGCCAGATGCGACACCGCCGCTCAATCGAGGCCGGCAGCTGGACTCTCCCTGTCTAGAACTCTCAGGTCTATTGGCGCAAACCTCACACCGGGCTGATCGACTTTGTAGGCCTGAATCGCCGTCGCCATACCACCTGTCACCGGAATAATGAGCCAGACCAGATCGGTATCTAGAGCCATTTCGCAGTCGGTCTGGGACGGCTCCGCAGCCCCGTTTGGATGTGAATGAAAATGACCAACAATACGTTGGGCCTGTCCGCGCAAGCGCCTCATCCAGTCAAATTGCAGCTGAGGATCAATTAGAAACCGGTCCGGCCGATCAGCCAAATTGTCGGAAACAACCACCTTACTAATCGTTATCTCATCATCGCCCTGGCCGATGAGCAGACCACAACACTCTTCGGGAGATTGACGCTCAGCCAACTTACAAAGATCGTCATAGTGGCCGCGGGAGAGTTGGACACGTTTCATGGGTCCAAAGCGCCACCTGGGTCTTGCTCAACTTGAATGCGTGCGACAATCGCGCCGGTCGTCGGGTCGATGATGACAACTCGCGCGGCCTGCCCTCCACCAGACAGTGACAGTCCGACAAACCCTCCGATCGGAGTAATACTATCGACCTGAGTTCCTGCTGGCTCTCCGAGAGAGATGTCATCAACTCCGAATTCAATCTGACGTTCAGGCGTGTTGCCTGACGATGGCTGGGCGGCCTCTGGCTCTTCTTTATGCCATCCTAGGGAGAGGCCGACCACCAGCACGCCTAGCAGCGCAACCAGCATACCGGTCATCACCCATACGAGTGTTTTGGCTGCCTTCATCTGAAGAGTATCCTGGTGGCTAAAGTTTAAGTAAAACCGGCTATCCGCCTATCACCATCGGCTAGAAGAGTACAGCACTCGTGCCTGACCGTTCATCCTTCACTTTTACCACTGGAGCCGAGGACAACGGCAAGCGTCTCGACCGCGTCTTAGCGGATGCGCGCGATGACCTCTCGCGATCCCGGTTGAAAGCGCTAATCGAACAGGGCCACGTCACGGTTTCTGGCGACGTCATCACAGATGCCAACCACCGCCTCAAGTCACCATCGGATATCGTGATATGTGTTCCTCCCCCCGTAACGGATACCCCAGCGCCAGAGCACATTTCGCTCACCGTTGTTTATGAAGACGACGACCTGATCGTTGTCGACAAGCCTGCGGGGCTGGTTGTCCATCCCGCCGCTGGTAATACGTCGGGAACGTTGGTCAACGCTCTTTTGGCCCATTGTGGCGCGAGCCTAAGCGGCATCGGCGGCGTAAAACGCCCAGGTATCGTTCACCGGCTAGACAAAGACACATCAGGATTGATCGTTGCAGCCAAATCCGACGCTGCGCACGCCGGTCTCTCGCAGCAGTTTTCGCAACACACCATTCAGCGCAGCTATCAGGCTGTCGTGTGGGGGGTTCCGAAAAAGATGAAAGATAGGATATCGGGTGCGATCGGCCGCAGTTCCCGCAATCGCAAGAAGATGACGGTGGTCAAGCAGGGCGGCAAGACTGCCACGACGCACTATTCGGTGTTGAAGGCCTTCGGATCCGATGCGTCCCTGGTCCGGTGCCGGCTTGAAACCGGACGCACACATCAAATCCGTGTCCATATGGCCCACATCGGACATAGTTTGCTGGGTGATCCGCTGTATGGCGCCGGCATTAGACGGTCAGCGCCAGAGCATATCAAAGCTCTGCTCAAGACATTTCAAAGGCAGGCGTTGCATGCCCAGGAATTGGGTTTCAGGCATCCGACTAAGAATAAAGAGTTGTCTTTTGAATCGGCCCTACCGTCAGATATGCAGGACCTGATAGCCGGGCTTGAAGACTCGCGCCCCTAAAGCTACCCCGGCGCGGGTACCGATGTAGGTGCCGATGCCTGCGCGTGTCCGTCACCTTTATCTTCAGGCTCGTAAACCGACTCGACGTCCGGTCCCCACTTCACCACCAGCTCTTTCTGCTGAGCTTTCAAAACTTCAATGCGGCGCCCGGCGGTCATGGCCATGAAGGTCGAAACGATTGAGGGCGTCGTGACATAGATCGCCCAACCAATTGCCGCGCACCCGTAGATCAAGAGGATGGTCCACAGGTTACCCATGGTCTGGAACGCGCCTTGAATGGTGTGATTGTTGAACCACAGGTCTGTCAGAGACGGAGACGCACCGGCAAGGCTCATCGCACCGACACAGGCCCCGCAGTACCAGCCCTTGCTGCGCTCCACCAGCATGGCGACGCATGCCGGCAACAAAATAAACGCCAGCATAATGACCGTAGGAATGAACATGAGCGCGAGCGGAATCGCGATCATCGCGTACAGGTACATTTGGTTCTTCGAGAAGAGCGGCTTCTTCTGCACAGGTGTGGGTTGCTTCGCCATACCTAAACCAGCTCCCCGAACAGGGCGATCACATACGCCAGGAACATAATGACCGAGGCGACAACCGCTCCAGCCTGCCGTCCTGTGCGTTGTGCGTCTTCGTCCCGGTCGATCTGACCGTGCTGGAATTCGTAAATCTGTTTTTCCGCACTGGCATATTCCGCCTTCGCCCAGGCAAATCCCTCAGCGTCGCGCTGCCGTTCTTCAGGATTGTCGAGGAAGTTGTAGAGTTCCGGAAGGTTGCCTTTGCGGACAAGCTTGGGAATTTCCTTCTCAATCTCTTTCCGCTTCTGGCGATTGTGATAGCTATTGATGACAGGTCCCATCAGCCCGCCGACCCAACCCGCGAGGCCGAATACAGAATCCGGACCCAGACGCCACTGAACGATGGCGAGAACACTCAACATACCAATCGTTGCACGGTCCGGTTTTGGATCGTTCATGGCATCGATCTGAGTTCCGGTGCCTTTGGCGTATCGCGCACGCAGAAAAGCGGCAACGTGGCGGTCAACCGGCCACATCTTGGAATTGACCGTTTTGGACACTGTATCCAAGGCAGGCAATACGCCCTTAACCTCCATCACGTACTGCGAAGCGATAAGTGGGCTCATGCAGTAGAGCCACTCGATCAACTCGTAAACGCACCGCTCAATTCCGGCTCCCGAGTTGGTATCTTTCAAGTAGTTTTTCAAATCCTTAAACACGCCGTCCCACTGACTGTTGTCAGTGTTAAATGCGGCTTGAGCTGCGACCCAATGCCGCCACAAGTCTTTGTTGATGAAGTCGATATACGGTTGCAGTGACTTCTTCTGCAGCATGGCAACGGCCAGAGCAGACCCGAACCCATCGAGGTTTGTGCAGAAGTTTCTGTATTTCACAGGCGCGGCCGGGTCCATGAGCATCAGAACGCGGGAGACGAGCACGTCATCCGTTTCCTTCTGATCGCCCGGCATGGCCAAAGTTGTTTTAATGGCCGCTGAAACTGCATCGGCCAGGTCATTCGCTTCCAGACCGCGCCGGATCCAAATCTCAAGCGAGCCGTCGTGAATAATCTTTGCCGCTTCGTCCCAGTGCCGGTGCATGTGCAACGCCAGTGGACGGCAAGACCAGAATTCCCGCTCTGCAAACTTGAAGCCGCGTTGGGAATGCGGCTCGGCCCGCGCTTGCACCGGTGTCAGCCGTTTGCCGTTGAGCCAAAGCTCAATATTCTGCGTGGTCCAGCGCTGCTCAGCGTCATCCGTCATTAATCCGCGCAGACATTCGATCAATGAGACGGGCAAACGTTCGTCGCCGACCAAAGCGGCGTAAGACCCTTCGTTCATCTTCTTGTCCAGGACGTCTTCGTCGCTGCGTCCGGCCAGGGGATTACGCCCGACTGCGAGCATCAAAAGGGTCACGCCCAAGGAGTACATATCGTCGGCATACATGCCCGAGCCACGCGCGTTGGGGTTTGCCATACCCGACTCAATGGTCTCCACCACAGTCGGTTGATCACCCGCTGCAACGCTGGTGCAGCAATCTCCGAGGACGATTTTCTGTTTGGAGTCATCAACCCAATACAGGTTGTCGGGCCGGATCGCCCGGTGCGTGATTCCTTTGAGCCCTAGTTCAGTCAAGGCTTCCGCGATCGGCTTGATAATCAACTTCGGGAACTGGTGGTCAGGAATGCGCTCGCTTACAGCAGAGAGACTATCCATCACCCGACCGCCAAGAGGCCGGTAATAAATAATGATGACGCACTTACGGTTGGCTGGCGGCCACTCCGCTGCTCCCCAATCCACAAGGTGCAGCATGTTGGGAATTTCATTGCCCTTCAAAACCCGCATGACGCTAATGCGGGATACCATCTCTGGTTTGCAAACGAGCGCGTAGAGAGCCCGGCCGGGCTGTTTGCGGTCTTCGACCTCAAACGCCTGGGCATTCGGCATATCGAGCTTTGAAATAGGCCGGTCGTAGTAGATGCTATAGCGGTCGCGGACGACAATAGAATTGCCACCGCTAGGCGCCTGTGGGGCAACCTTGGGCGGCGGTTTTTTCTCCGCTGCGGAAGAGGGTTTAGCGTCTCCGTCCGATGTGGCCTCAGGCTCTCCTTCTGGAGAGGGTTCTGGGGTCACGATGTCTTCCGGTTCGGCTTCCTCTAGAACTGTTTCTACTGCCTGTTCGGCCATCAGAGGTTGTCGTCTCGTTGAAGTTGGACTTTCTGCCCGAGCTCCTTCCGGACTCGCGCGCAGTGTATCTCAACATGTTCAGGTTACCGAACACTTAAGCGAAAAGCGCAGAATTCAGCGCTTTCGAGGCAGGAAAAGGTCTAGTCGGCGAAGGGATCCTGCACCAGAATCGTATCTTCACGCTCAGGACTGGTCGAGAGCAGGGCCACGGGGGCCTCAATCAATTCCTCTAAGCGCCGGATATATTTGATACATTCGGCCGGAAGATCAGCCCAGGACCGCGCGCCCTGAGTGCTCTCCTGCCAGCCCGGCAGGGTCTCGTAAACCGGCTCGACTGCGGCCTGATCCGCCATCGATGCGGGAAATTGATCGATATTCTCGCCGTGAAGCTCATACCCGACACAAATTTTCAATTCGTCGAGGGCATCGAGAACATCCAATTTCGTTAGCGCGATCCCGGTAATACCGCCAACCTTAATCGCCTGCCGCACCATCACTGCATCGAACCAGCCGCAGCGGCGCTGGCGCCCGGTCACTGTGCCGAACTCCCGGCCGCGTTCTCCCAGCGTCTTGCCGATGTCGTCATGAAGTTCCGTCGGGAAGGGCCCCTCGCCCACCCGCGTCGTATAGGCCTTGGTAATACCGAGCACGAAACCAACGGCGCCCGGGCCAAGTCCCGAGCCGACCGCGGCCTGACCAGCAATGGTGTTCGACGAGGTCACAAACGGGTACGTGCCGTGGTCTAGGTCCAGCATGGTTCCCTGCGCACCCTCAAAAAGAATGCGCTGCCCCTGTTTGCGGGCATCGTCAAGCAAGGCCCAAGCAGAGGTCACAAAGGGCAGTATTTTAGGCGCGAGGTCATGCAGCATGGCAATAAGGTCGTCGCCATCAAGTTCATCCTGCCCCAAACCGCGCAACAGCGCGTTATGGTGCGAAAGCAAACGCTCAACTTTGTAGGCGATTGTTTCTGGGTCCTTGAGGTCGCATACGCGAACGGCCCGACGGGCAACTTTGTCCTCATAGGCCGGTCCAATGCCGCGCCCTGTTGTGCCGATCTTGGCTTTGCCGGCCGCGGCTTCGCGGGCCAAATCCAGGTTTCTGTGCAACGGCAGAATGAGACAGGCATTCTCGGCAATCTTGAGGACATCGGGATCAATGCGAACGCCCTGCGCCCGGACACGTTCGATTTCCTCAAGCAGCGCCCAAGGGTCAATCACCACACCGTTTCCGATGACGGACGGTTTCCCGCGCACCGCACCCGAAGGAAGCAAACTCAGCTTGTAGGTTTGTCCGCCAATGACCAGAGTATGACCGGCGTTGTGACCGCCTTGAAAGCGCACAACGATATCGGCCCGCTCTGACAGCCAGTCGACGACTTTCCCTTTCCCTTCGTCGCCCCACTGAGCTCCGATGACGGCAACGTTGGTCATGCGGTTATCCCTTTGTCCTTAAGTCTTTGGCCGATCCGTCCTGCAGAATGTGACTGCACCCCAAGCGTGAGGCGTGTTCGGCGCTGTCCTGGCCGGGCGCGAGTGACGCTTTCACCCGATACCCTTTGCCCTGTAAAGCGGTGATCTCCTCCCGTGACGTCCCGAAGGGAACGTACAGCACTGGCTGAGCCTCAGGCGATGGCGAGACAGTGGCAAGCGCGTCGATAAACAAGGTCGCGCCTGTCGCAGGTTCGGCCTTCCCGGCACCGTGGTCGATAAGGTAGCGCCCGCCGCGGCCAATCTCGCGGGCACTGCCCTTGGCAAACAGAAAGAAGGTCACGCCGGTGTGATACTGCAGACCACGGTTTTCAACTAAGTCTAGGGTCAAGGCTAGGTCAGGCGCCTCAACTTTGGCCTGGTCAGCGGTATCAAACAAAGTCTCGAGATGACTTTGCGCCTCTGCATTGAGCTTCAGGCTTGACACCTTTTCGCGCGCCGCAGCAACTGGGCCAGATAATTCAATGAACGCACACAGCGCCTCTGCATGTTGCCCCGCCAGGCGTTTGATCTCAGACGTGTCTTTGTGATTGATCGCTTCGACCAAGGCCTCGGCGTCAGCAACCTGTGAGGGATCATCCGCCAAAATAGCCGGAACGAGTGGGGGCAAGGCCAGATCGATGCTGATATCTGTCACGCCGAGCGCTTGGACCGCCTCCGCGGCGACGATGATCGCCTCTGCATCGGCGGCGACGCTATCCGGCCCGACCAGCTCAAAACCGACCTGGGTAAACTGACGCTCTGGCTTGAGCTGTTGTCCCTTAACGCGCATCACCTGACCGGCGTACATCAGCCGTAACGGCCGCGGCGAATCCTTCAAACGGGTCGAGGCCAGCCGGGCGATCTGCGCGGTCACGTCGGCGCGGATACCAAGAGTCCGCTGCGAAACCGGGTCTACCATACGGAAAATCCGGTCCGCCGTCGCAGCACCCATACCTGATAGCAATGTCGACTCAAACTCGACAAGAGGCGGGGCAACCCGGTCATACCCGTTGGCAATGAAGACAGACGCCAGACGGTCGACCAGCGCAGCCTCTGCATCGGCGTCGGGCGGCAGCACGTCGCGCAGGCCTTCAGGCAGCAATGTAGGGCTGGCAGTTTCAGACATAATAAAACGTGGCCTGGCTAGGGTAGACCTGAGACACAGCAGCCTCGGGCCGAAAGCTCGTGAACCCGCCCCCAAGCAGAGTTCGGGCTTTTCTAACCGCCCTCACCCGCAAGAGCAACGGCTATTGAGACAAGCCTCAAAAGCTGAGCGTTTGCGCCTGATTGACCTGTGGCAGCCCGCGCACCGTGGCCAGGAGGGCGTCATCGATCTCCTGATCGAGTTGCAGCAGGGCGATGGCATCCCCGCCCTCGGAAGGGCGGCCGAGATGGAACGAGGCGATGTTCACGCCGGCACTGCCCAAGGCCGTGCCCAGTGCCCCGATAAAGCCCGGCTTGTCGTCATTGATCACGTAGAGCATGTGCGCACCAACTTCAGCCTCAAGATGAATACCGTTGACGTCGACCAGACGCGGCAAGCTGTCGCCGAATAGCGTGCCCGACAGAGTGCGGGTCTGGCGCTCAGTGGTGACGTCGAGAGAAATGAGCGTGTGATACTGCTCGCAGTCCTCGTTTTTCACCTCGGTTATTTCGATGTCTCGCTCCCGGGCAATCACCGGCGCATTGACCATATTGACGCTTTCCATCAGCGGCCCCAGCAACCCTTTTACAGCCACGGCGATCAAAGGTTTCACGTTAAGGTCTGCGACGGCGCCGGAATAGGTGATCGAGATCTTCTTGATACCCGATTGGGTGATTTGCCCTGCGAAGCTGCCGAGTTGTTCTGCCAGCTTCATATAGGGCTTGAGCCGGGGTGCGTCTTCCGCGCTGACCGACGCCATATTCAACGCGTTGGTCACGGCACCTGACAACAGATAGTCCGACATCTGCTCGGCGACCTGAATAGCGACGTTCTCCTGCGCTTCCGAGGTCGATGCGCCCAAATGAGGCGTACACACGACACCGTCCATACCGAACAGAATATTCTCTTTGGCAGGCTCCTGCTCAAACACATCCAGCGCGGCGCCAGCAACGTGACCGCTTTCAATTGCAGCCTTAAGGTCGGCCTCGACGATGAGACCGCCACGAGCACAGTTGATGATGCGGACGCCCTTCTTCATCTGAGCCAGGGCCTTGGCGTCGATCATGTTGCGGGTCTGGTCTGTAAGCGGAGTATGGAGCGTCATGAAGTCCGCACGCTTGATCAGATCGTCGAGCTCTACCTTTTCCACACCGATCTCGATCGCCCGGTCCGACGAAAGATACGGATCGAAGGCAACCACTTTCATTTTCAGACCAAGCGCCCGGTCCGCAACGATCGATCCGATATTGCCACACCCGACCAAGCCGAGCGTTTTGCCGTAAAGCTCCACGCCCATGAAGCGTGACTTCTCCCACTTGCCCTGGTGGGTCGACTCGTTCGCTTGAGGAATTTGGCGTGCGAGAGCCATCATCATCGAGATAGCGTGTTCCGCCGTGGTGATGGCATTGCCGAACGGGGTGTTCATCACCACCACGCCGCTTTGCGTCGCCGCGGGCACGTCGACGTTGTCGACACCGATACCGGCGCGGCCAACAACCTTTAAGTTTTCCGCCACGGCCAGCACATCCTTGGTCACCTTGGTCGACGAGCGGATCGCGAGGCCGTCGTATTCGCCGATACAGGCCAGCAGCTCTTCAGGGCTCATGCCCGTCTTGACGTCCACGTCCAGGCCCCGGTCCTTGAAAATGTCGACCGCTTGCTCGCTCAACTTGTCGGAAATGAGAACTTTGGGCATGACGTTATCCTGCGAATTCGGCTTGTGTTTCGGCGTACGCCCAGTCCAACCACGGGCACAAAGCCTCAATATCGCTGGTTTCAACGGTTGCTCCGCCCCAGATTCTCAATCCCGGCGGTGCATCCCGGTACGCACCGATGTCATAAGCGACCCCTTCCGCATCGAGTCGCGAGACCAGTTTCTTCGCCGCTCCAGCCTGCTTTTCACCATCGAGCGCCGTGAACCAATCCGCTTTGATCTTCAGGCAGATGGAGGTGCACGACCGCGACGCTTCGTCACCGGCCAGGAAGTCCGCCCAATCCGACTGCGCAACCCATTGGCTCAAGGCTTTGAGGTTGTTCTCGGAGCGTTCAACCACAGCCGGCAGACCGCCGATATCTTCGACCCAGGTCAGCGCATCAACCGCATCCTCGACGCACAACATGGATACGGTGTTAATCGTCGCCCCGGAGAAGATGCTGTCGTTGAACTTCCCGCCCTTGGTCATACGGAAGAGCTTGGGCATCGGCCACGGCGGGCTGTAGCTCTCGAGCCGCTCGACCGCACGCGGACTCAAAATGAGCATGCCATGCTGCGCTTCACCACCCAGCACCTTCTGCCATGAGTAGGTAACGACATCGAGCTTGTGCCAATCCAAGTTCATGGCAAAGACGGCCGAGGTCGCGTCGCAGAACGTCAGCCCTGCACGGTCATCGGCAATCCAATCGCCGTTGGGAACACGCACGCCCGAAGTCGTGCCGTTCCACGTAAAAATAACGTCGCGATCAAAGTCGACCTCTGACAAATCAGGCAACGCTCCGTAATCCGCTTTGAGGGTGCGCACGTCGTCCAGTTTCAGCTGTTTGACCACATCCGTGACCCAGCCTTCACCGAAACTTTCCCACGCCAGCATATCGACGCCGCGTGCGCCCAGCATCGACCACATCGCCATCTCCATCGCCCCCGTATCGGAGGCCGGCACGATGCCAATATGATAATCATCTGGCAGGCTGAGGATCGCGCGGGAACGGTCTGAGACTTCTTGAATCCTCGCCTTGGCGGGCTTGGCCCGATGCGACCGCCCAACCATGGCATCTTGCAGGGCATTGACGGTCCAGCCCGGCCTTTTGGCACAGGGTCCTGAGGAAAAATTCGGGTTTTTGGGGCGCGCGTTGGGCTTCGCAGCAGCGGTCATGGACGGTGAACTTTCGAGTGGAGGACTAGGAGTATCACTGAGATCGGTTAACGGTTCTGGCCAGAGCAGCAGACTGGGGAAGTCACCTAAATCCGGCCCCGGCGGCGCGGATACTACGAGTGTGCCCGAGGCCCGTCAACGCGCCGAATCTCAGCAATTTGTGGGCTAAAGCCCCCAATATCTGGGGGCAGCCACCGTGAACGTCAGCCACATGACGAACACCAGCGGTAGGCCGCCGCGGACGAAGTCACCAAACTGATATTGCCCCGGCCCCATGACCAGCAGATTGGTTTGGTAGCCCATGGGGGTGGCGAAGGAACAATTACAGGCGAACAGACACGTGATCGCGAACAGACGCGGGTCAATCCCCAAACTCGCACCCAAGCCAACGCCGATGGGGGTAAAGAGAACGGCACAGGCATTGTTGCTCAACACATTCGTAAACAGTGCGACAACGAGGAAAAAGACCGAAAGTATGATTGAGGGTGTCGCATCGCCCGCGAGACCGATGATCAGGTTGGCGACATATGCCGCCGCGCCGGTTGCGGTCATCGCAGTGCCAAGTGCAAGAGACGTGCCCACCAGCAAATAGATAGTTCGATCGATGGCCCGGCCAGCTTGGCGAAGGTTCATGCAGCCGGTCATGATCATCGCCGTCGCCGCTGCGATGGCGGCAATCGTGATGCTGATGATTCCGGCCGCTGCCAACCCGACAGCCACTACAAAAATACCGGCCGCGCGTTTGGCATGATCCCGTTTCGGAATGACGTTGCGTGTGCCTGAGATTAAGACCACGTCCCGCTCTGGCCGCAATGCCTCCAAATGGTCGGGCCGTCCCTTCAGCAGCAGTACGTCTCCCGATTGCAGCCGGATGTCCGTCATCCGCGCCGCAACCATCTGCGCCCGGCGCTGAATGCCCACGAATATCGCCCGGCGGCTCTGCTGCAGTTCAAATTGCTCAAGGGTGAGGCCAACCATCCGCGAGGCCGGTGTGACCATGGCTTCCACCATCACCGTGTCGCTGTCTTCCGGTTTCTCATCCTCGTCTTCACCGCTCTGGTCCTCAAACTCTTTGACACGGGTCTGTTTTAGGTCCAGTCCATAAGGCAACGGCGGATGGAAAAGACCGGCGTATTTGCTCGCCACCTCCGCCAGGGCCTGGCGCGTTGCGGCAATGACAAACGTATCTCCCGCGTGAACCGTATATTCATCAAACGGGGGCAAAATTGTTTCTTTACCTCGGAAGATAAAGCGAACGGTGACATTGGGAAGCGCTTTGAAGGCTCCTGCAGCGGCGGCTTCACCCATCAGTTCGGAGTCCGCTGGCACAACAAACTGCGAGATATATTGACGCCCGCCCGATGGCGTAGATGACGCATCTTTGCGCTCCGGCATCGTTAGCGGCAGAACGATAAGGACGTAGACAAGGGCAACCGCCGCCAAAATTAGGCCCAGCGGCGTAATCTCGAAGAAACCCAGCGCGCGGAGACCTTGCTGATCCATGGAACTGGAAATCAACAGGTTGGTGCTAGATCCAATCAGCGTCGTCATGCCGCCCAAGATCGCCGCGTAAGACAACGGCATCATGGTGCGGCTCGCCGAAAAACCGGTTCGTTGAGCCAATGCCTGCAGAATTGGAATGAAGATCAACACAATTGGGGTGTTGTTGAGAAACGCGGAGAGCACCGCGACAACGATCAGCAGCAATCCCAGCATAACCAGCGGCGGCATGCGGACGCTGGAAACCGCTTCGCCAATTCCCTCTAGCGCCCCGGTGCGCACCATGCCCTCGCCCACAACCAAAAGCGCAATCACGGCCAACAAAGCCGGATTGGCGAATCCCGCAAGCAGCACCTCGGCGTTCAAGAGGTTGACGTCATAGGTTCCGGTGAGCGGAAATATTTGGAAGAAGACCAGAAGTGCCGTCAAAACGACAAGCGAGCTGATCTCGAGTGAGAGCCATTGTGTGACGTAGAGAACCAGCAACGTCACGGCGAAGCCGAGCACGACCCACATCTGAAACGTGGCTTCAACGCCCACAACCGCCTCCTAACCCGCCTGCTGCGAGTTTAGCGAGCCGGCAACGGTGTGCCCATGATTTAAAGGCCCGTGACCACCCCCAAAATCTGGAGCCGTTTCGATGGCGCGGACAACATACTGCCGCGCGCGGTCAACCGCATCTGCAAGACTGAGTTGCTGTGCCAGACCTGTCGCAATCGCCGATGCCAAAGTACAGCCAGTTCCGTGCGTCGACGTCGAGTGAATACGCCGCCCCTCGTAGACCGTGACGCCGTCACGTGTAATGAGCAAATCGATCAGGTCGTTACCCTCAAGATGTCCGCCTTTGAGAACAACCGCATCGGCATTGAGCGCCCTCAGCGCGTCGACTGCCTCGAACATGTCGTCTGCGGTGGCGATCTTACGGCCAATCATCACCTCGGCTTCGGGCAGGTTCGGCGTAACAACTGCGGCGCCCCTCACCAGTTCCTCCAACAGCACCTCTGTCGCGTCATCTGAAATGAGTCGGTGGCCGCCTTTCGCCACCATCACCGGATCGATAACTCTTGGAATGCCCGGCGCGTAATCCCGCAACGCTTCCGCAACCGCGCTGACGATGTCTTGAGACGCCAACATGCCTGTCTTTATGACATCTGCTCCGATATCGCTAACGACTGATTTGATTTGTTGAGCAATGAACTCGGGCGGCATCGCTTGCACGTCATAGACGGCGCGGGTGTCCTGATCCGTGACGGCGGTTATGGCCGTCGCCGCGTAACCGCCGAGCGCCGTGACCGTTTTAATGTCGGCCTGAATTCCGGCGCCGCCACCAGAGTCAGATCCGGCAATACTGAGGACTCGGCCGTTCATGATGAAAATCCGTCCGGACCGGCTCGTCAGGCGGCAACAGAATTAAGTGTCGCGACCAAATCATCGACGATGGACTCGACTTTCGTCTCGTCATCGCCTTCCGCCATGACGCGGATCAGCGGTTCGGTTCCCGACGGGCGAATGAGCAATCTGCCGGTTCCATCAAGAGCGGCGTGAGCCGACGCAACCGCATCTTTGACGGCACTCTCCGCCAGCAGGCCATCAGCGTTCTTGCCATTTTGAAGCCGGACGTTCTTCAAGATTTGAGGGACCGGATCGAACAGGCGCAGCACTTCGCTCGCAGGTTTTTGCGCCTCGACCAACGCGGCAAGCAGTTGCAGCCCGGCCATGAGGCCATCTCCGGTCGTGGCATGGTTGCCAAGAATGATGTGGCCGGACTGCTCACCCCCAAGATTGAAGCCGCCGGCTTCCATCTTTTCGGATACATAACGATCACCGACGCGGGTCCGCTCCAAAGTCATACCCTTCGAGGTGAGGTAACGCTCGAGCCCCAGATTGCTCATCACGGTCGCCACCACACCGCCACCTTCGAGCAGACCCTGGCTCTGCCACCGTGTGGCGATGGCAGCCATAATCTGGTCGCCGTCGATGATGGTTCCAGCCTCGTCGCACACGACGATACGGTCGGCATCACCATCCAGCGCCATTCCGAAATCAGCGCCGGTGTCCCTCACCTTCTGCGCCATGTGCTCGGGATGCAACGAACCGCTGTCTTCGTTGATGTTAAACCCGTTTGGGGACACACCAAGCGGCACGACCTCGGCCCCGAGCTCCCACAGCACAGCGGGTGCGGCTTTGTAGGCCGCACCGTGCGCGCAATCGACCACCACCTTTAACCCGTCCAGGCGCAAGTCTTTCGGAAAGGTGTTTTTGACGAACTCCATATATCGAACGACACCAATCCCGTCGTCCAGGCGCCGCGCGCGGCCCAGCGCGGCGGGATCAGCCCGCAGGTCCTCTGTGCCACTGGACATCAAGCGCTCGATCTCTTTTTCGATGTCGTCGGACAATTTGAACCCGTCCGGACCAAACAGCTTGATCCCATTATCCTGATACGGATTGTGCGACGCGGAGAGCATGAGTCCGAGATCACAGCGGAGCGACTTGGCCAGCATCGCAATGCCTGGCGTGGGGATGGGGCCAACCAGGACCACATCAACACCGACTGAGATAAACCCTGCGGTGAGCGCCGGTTCCAACATATATCCGGATAACCGCGTGTCCTTGCCGATGACCACCGTGTGCCGGTGACTGCCACGCTTGAACGTATGACCCGCAGCCATACCGAGCCGTAAGGCCATCTCAGCCGTCATCGGATCGCGGTTCGCGGTGCCGCGTATCCCATCCGTTCCAAATAAACGTCTTTTTGCCATTAGATCTCCGGTCGCGTGATAGCCCGTCGTTTATTTTGCAGCGGCATAAACACCGTCGATGACGCAGGTTTCAATACGAATCAAGTCATGAAATTGGGGGGGCGAGTCTAGTGTGTTTTGGCAATCCGGACCATACGGCAATTACTTGCCTATCCACTCAAAGAGGACATCCGGTTCTTTTTCTTCATTGCCTGCGCCGTCGGTATATCGAACGGCTTGAAAGCCCTGAGACTCATAAAATTTTCTCGCCGCAGTGTTTTTTTGGAAGCACCACAACTGTAGTCGACTCTGTCTTTGTTTCGCACCCAAGAGCAGAGCAGACCCTATGCCTTGTCGTAATTTCTCAGGCAGTACCCAAAGGTGATTAATCCAATTTTCAGTTTCGCTGATGAACCCGACAGGACCTGTTTTATCCCCAGCCAAATACACGTGTTCTTCAGCAATAACTTTCGAAAAGTAGATACGAACCTGTTCTTCAGTATGAATTTGGGGAAGGAAGTCCAATACCCCAACAGACCGGGAATGAATTTCGGCGACAGCGTCAGAATCCGCAGGCGCAGCTCGTCTAATATTTAGGTCAGAAGTCACGACCTGGGCTTTGCTCAATCGCATCAATGACGGTTAGCGCCTGGCGGGTTGCAGCAACGTCGTGAACACGGAACATCTGCACACCCTGATGAGCAGCCGCTACCACAGACGCGACGGACCCGGGTAGCCGGTCTTTTGGATCTGACGTTTGTGTCAACCGCCCAATGAAACTCTTGCGGGATGTACCAAGAAGTATGGGGCATCCGCTACCGTGAAGAAGCGTCAGCGATTGGAGAATGTCGAGATTGTGGATATCGGTCTTACCAAAGCCTATGCCTGGGTCGACCGCGATCTGGTCCGGACTCAACCCCGCGGTGCGGCACGCCGCCACACGTTCTGCCAGGAAGTCGAACACATCAAGAGGCGCCCATTGATACACCGGGTCCTTCTGCATTGTTTGCGGCTCGCCCTGCATGTGCATCAGCACGACCGGGCACCTCTTTTCCGCAACGACTGACAAAGAGTCTGGGTCACCCGTTAGCGCTGTCACATCGTTGACGATCGCCGCACCGGCCTCGAGCGCGGCGGCCATTGTTGTGCTGTGACGGGTATCAATTGAAACCGTGAGACCACGCTGCGCCAACGCGGCGACAACAGGAATTGCGCGCGCCTGTTCCTCTTCAGGACTGACGGGTGCCGCCCCTGGCCGCGTCGACTCACCACCAACATCCAGAATATCCGCGCCAGCCTCCGCGAGGGCGATGCCGTGGGCGATCGCGGCCTCGGTGGTCGCATGGTCACCGCCGTCGGAAAAGCTGTCCGGCGTAACGTTGACGATGCCCATGATCCTTGGGTGACTCAGATCAAGCCCCGCAAACGGCTTTGGATGCTGCGCGATCCGCTCAAGCTGCGCGTCGATTGTCTCTCTCAATGCGGTGTGAATGATCCGCCGCCACGGATCGAAAGCTGTAACCGCGGCCACGAAACGGTCCACACCGGTAGCGCGGCGAACGATCATCTCAACGGATGTAAACGCCGCACCGTCGCCGTGCATTGGCAGAGCATGACCCGCTTGGACCAATGCATCGGCAGCACCACCGCGCACGATACCCAATGGCCGCACATAAATGGCGTCACCCGGAACCTCGGTGAGAGTTTCCGGGCGTGGCAGACCACTCACAACGGAGGTCACGAGTTGGGTTGAGGTTCCGGTTCCGGCCCGAGACCGCCAGCATCAGGCTCTTCGCCGCCGTCATCGGTGGTGGGCACCGACGTTCGGCATCCCGGCGGTCGAGGCCGCGTGCTCGGTTTGGTATCAGATTTGTCGATACTTTCCCCGCGCAACAGGGCTTCGATTTCATCCCGCGAGAGAGTTTCATACTCCAGCAAACCCTGCGCCACGATCTCCAGATCGTCTTGGTGCTCATCGAGAATTTTGCGGGCCGTGGCCTCGCCTTCCTCGACAAACCGGCGGACTTCCTGATCAATCAATTCTGCCGTGGCGTCAGACACGTTTTTCTGCTGGGCGACAGAGTGGCCGAGGAAAACCTCTTCCTGGTCCGCGTTGTAGCGCAACGGGCCCAGTTTTTCAGAGAAGCCATACTCAGTCACCATGCGGCGCGCGATGTCGGTCGCCCGGCGCAAGTCGTCTGATGCGCCTGTGGTAATTTTCTCTTCGCCGAAAATCATCTCCTCGGCAACACGCCCGCCAAAGAGGCTGGCGATCATCGCCTTCAGTTCCATCTGGGATTGGCTGTACTTATCGCGCTCCGGCAGAAACATCGTCACGCCCAGCGCACGTCCGCGCGGAATGATGGTCACTTTATGCAGCGGCTCGTGACCTTTGGCATGCATCATGATCAGCGCATGGCCGGCCTCGTGATAGGCGGTCAGCTTCTTTTCATCTTCGGTCATGACCATCGAACGGCGCTCGGCCCCCATCATGACCTTGTCTTTCGCTTCCTCGAATTCGAGCATCGAGACCACACGCTTGGCCTTGCGGGCCGCCAACAGCGCTGCTTCGTTCACCAGATTAGCCAAATCGGCGCCGGAGAAACCCGGTGTGCCGCGGGCGATGACTTTTAGGTCGACGTCCGGGGACATTGGCGTCTTGCGCGTATGCACCTTCAGAATCTTTTCGCGCCCGGTGATATCCGGGTTCGGAACAACAACCTGACGGTCGAAACGTCCAGGACGCAGCAGCGCGGGATCAAGGACGTCTGGCCGGTTGGTCGCGGCAATCAGGATCACGCCTTCGTTGGCCTCGAAGCCATCCATCTCAACCAGCAACTGATTGAGTGTCTGCTCGCGCTCGTCGTTGCCGCCGCCAAGACCGGCGCCACGGTGGCGCCCAACCGCGTCGATTTCATCGATGAAAATGATGCAAGGTGCGTTCTTCTTGCCCTGCTCGAACATGTCGCGCACACGGCTTGCGCCCACGCCGACAAACATCTCGACAAAGTCGGAACCCGAAATCGTGAAGAATGGCACGTTGGCTTCCCCGGCGATCGAGCGCGCCAGCAATGTTTTACCCGTACCGGGCGGACCGACAAGCAACACGCCCTTGGGAATTTTACCACCCAAGCGCTGGAACTTCGCCGGGTCGCGCAAGAACTCAACCACTTCCTCCAGTTCCTGCTTGGCTTCGTCGATGCCAGCGACGTCTTCGAATGTGACCCGGCCATGCTTTTCGGTCAGAAGTTTGGCGCGCGACTTGCCGAAGCCCATGGCTTTGCCGCCACCGCCTTGCATCTGGCGCATGAAGAAAATCCATACGCCGATCAAAAGCAGCATGGGGAACCATGAGATGAGAATGCTCCAGAAGGTCGTCTCGCCGTCCGACCGCGGCACCGCTTTAATGTCGACACCGTTGGCGCGCAGAGTCGCGACGGTGTCGGCTCCCTCCGGCATATAGGTGCGGAATTGGGCTCCTTCCCGTGTCTTACCCGAAACAGTATTGCCCTGAATGGTGACCGACGTGACCTCATTGCTCTCGACCGAGGTCATAAACTCCGAGAACGTGATCTCGCGGCTTTGGGTGCGCGAGGTCGGCGCCTGAAACAGATTAAACAGGGCCACGATCAGAACGAGGATAATAACCCAGAGAATGAGATTGCGGCTGATGTTCACGACCGGTCCTTACTCATCATGCGCCCCGCTATATGAGCCGGCAGCGCAGTACCAAAATGTTGCTCCGATTAAATAGGCTGCCAGCCCCCGAAAGCAAGCGGTCAGCAGCCGTTGCGTTTGATTCTCACATGAGTGTGGCGATCGGGAGACGCTCTACAACCTATTGATATATAATAGTTTATAAGCGTCCAGGTTCGCGAACGACGCGTAAACGCCCGTTACGTTTTTGCAATAGACACCCGTGCAAAGTCCGATCCGACCAATTGGTGGCACCCAGAGCGTCGTAGACCCGTTCCAGACTTTCGAAGCGCGGCGGATAAATTTCACCCGAAACGTCCGCCAAAGTCCGGGCAAGGAAGCGCAGACCCACCTCTTGGGGCGCCCGCAAAACCACATCTAGATTTAAGTCCCGTCCCTCATCGTCAGCCCGGATCACGGCCTGCTTTGAGAGGTCGTCAACCGCGTGATCGATTGCGCTTTTCGCCCTCCGCATATGCGCGACGGTCTTGAGGAGCCGGTTACGGTCCAGACCTTCCTTGTCCAATTCTGAGATAAGACGGCGAAGCCTGACCCTCTTATAGGTTTCGTCGGAGTTGGACGGGTCCGTGATCCATGGCTGGCCATGGGCCTCGCACGTGGCGACCAGGCTCTGCTTATCGAACGCCAAAAGCGGTCTAAGAACGCGAAGTCCATCACGCATTGCATCTGATGCAATTGCCGCCAGACCGTCTACACCAGACCCGCGCAGTAACCGGTCAAAGAAGGTTTCCACCTGATCATCGGCATGGTGAGCGGTCATGAGCGCCTGGGCGCCCTGCGCGGCACACAACGCCGCCATGAGCTTGAATCGCCCGTCACGCGCATCAGCCTGGACGCTGCGCTCTATATGGCGCACCGCACGCCCCTCTTCCCACATCAACGTGTGATGGCTGACGCCGAGGGCGCTTAGCCAGCCTTGCACTCGCCGGGCCTCTTCCGCGGACTCGTCGCGCAAGCCGTGATCAACCGTCAGGCCAACAAGGACGATGCCATGCTCTTGAGCCCAACACTGAGCCAGGCGAACCAAGGCCATGCTGTCTGGTCCGCCCGAGACCGCGATGGCCAAAGGTCCGTTATCACTGCGCAAACCAAACGGCGCCATCGCCCCGGCAAAAGCGTCGCTAGAAACCGGATCTCTGGCCCCGTAGTCAACGCTGTCCGCCCGGGCCATAGCTTGCGTCAGCTGCAGTTGAGACGGGAGCGCTCGGTTTGCGCCCGGCGGCTGATGGTGTCATTCGCGGATGGATATTCCGTAGACAGGCGCGTCAACGCCGTACAGGCCCCGTCGGTTTGTCCAAGGCGCGCCATCGACAAACCAAGCTTGAGCAAGTTGTCGGGTGCTTTTGAACTCTCCGGGTATGTTTGATAACCGGAGAGGAATTCCACCGCGGCCTGTTCGAAATCTCCTCTCACGTAGAAGGTCTCGCCGAGCCAGTACTGAGCGTTACCGGCCAGCGTGTCCGTGCCATTTTGCTCAAGGAATAATCGCAGCGCTCTTTCAGCACGGGCGTAGTCGGCCCGGCGGAGAATATCGAAAGCGTAGTTATACTGTTCTTGCGGCGTGCCCTCAGGCAACGCTGTGAGTTCCAGCGCAGGCGATGTCGCAACCCCAATACGCTGGGTGGCGACCGGTCCAGGACTTGGAGCCGCAGCGACATTTGGCGGGGGTTGCGGCGCGGCCGGAGCCAATTGGGGCGCGGGCGCCTGAGCACTTCCCGGCGCTGGCGGCAAAGCTACTCCGCTTTCATCAACGCGCAGCACGCCGAATGTATTGCCGTCATTAACCGGCCCGGGATTGAGTGGTGCTGGATTGAGTGGCGCTGCTCCTTGACCAACGGCAGGTGCCATCCCACCCCCGGTAGAGCCGGCTTGTGCGGGCACAGCAGCGATCTGAGGTTGAGGTTGAACTGGCATGGACATGGGCATGTTCATGTCCGGTTCGACACGGCTATTGCCATCGAACTGATTGGCAGTCTGTAGCGGTGTACCCCCTACCGCAACGGGCGTTGGTGCAGCGCCCAGTGAGTTTGCCGCGACGGGTGGCAATGTACTTCCCGGCGGCATCGCGACTGCGGCGGACACACCGACGGCCTGCTCCAAAACAGCAAGACGGTTTGAAACGTCATTGGACAGGCGCTGCACCTGGGCCTGCATCTGCGCGACTTGAAACTGCGTCTGCTCGATTTGCCCAGTGAGCCGCTCCACCAGACGCTCCAGTTGAAGCACCCGGACTTGAAGCCGGCTGGCCACATCCGCCGGAAGTTGAGTATCTCCCGTAACCATTCCCGTATCGGATGGCGAGGTCGGCATTTGAATTTGCGCACCGCCTTGCCCGAGCCCCTGGAGACGGCGCTCGAGCGCGTCGATCCGTTCATTCAGAACACGAATATCCAATGGCGCCTGACCAGCAGCTGGCACGGCAATCAGTACCAGAACCCCAAGGATCAGAGCAGGAAAGAAAGTAGGGAGTGTAATTTTAGCTAGCATGGGCGTTTCATAAATGACTCACCGGGTCTCTCTACCGGCGGGACGGGGCAGAAATATGGCAACGGCGGCGTCCGCTCACGCAGACAACCGCCGTTGATATCTTAGGACCGAAAGCTGGTCACAGCCCCCGGTGCTCAGCAGAGTTTACTGGACGACGGACACACCGCGCCGGTTTCTGTTCCAGCATTCTTCGTTCGAGGCGACACACACGGGACGCTCCTTGCCGTAGGAGATCGTCCGCACGCGGCTGGACGGGACACCCAGGGTCACCAGGTAATCCTTCACCGCATTGGCGCGGCGCTCACCGAGACCGAGGTTGTATTCACGCGTACCGCGCTCGTCGCAGTGGCCTTCAACCACAATCGTGCGGGACGGGTTCTGGCTCAACCATGCGGCTTGACCACGCAGGGTCGCCTGAGCAGCGCCGTTGAGGTCATAGCTATCAAGCGCGAAATACACGCCATTGCCGACAACTTGGTTGAAATACTCGGCGGAATCCATGGCCGGTCCACTCGGCGCAGCGGGTGCGGGCTGAGAGGTGGTGGTGCCCATGGAGCCGGAGCCCATGTCATCTTTCGGATCGGACGCACAAGCAGCTAGAAGCGCAGCGGCGGCGGCGGCACAAGTAAAACGGACCGTCATTTTGTTTCTTCCCCTTTGGTCAAACGACTCAATTGAATATGCACAAAACCGCAGTAATTCGCACCTGTTTTATCAGGTACTTGGCCGGACGCAAGCTATTCCAGTGCGGCCTGCCCCGCTAAGAACACCCCAGTAAGGCTTTGGTTTCATAAAAAAATCTCAGATCAAGCCTAGGGAATGAGTGGCGACCATGCGGGGTCGGACGCATCCTGCGGCGTCACCATCTCTCTCTGGTTGTATCCGGTCAAGTCGATCGAGTAGAGCCGCGTGCGGCCGCCGGTGCCATCTGCACGGGTGGGCTGTTGTGCGAAATACATAAGAACTCTGCCATTCGGCGCCCATGTGGGGGCCTCGACAAGGTATCCCTGAGCCAACAGGCGTTCGTTCGTTCCATCGGGTTCCATCACCCCGATGTAGAACGTTCCACTACTTATGCGTGTGAAGGCGATAAGGTCACCCCGAGGCGACCAGACTGGTGTGGCGTAGCGGCCATTGCCGAAGCTGACCCTGCGCGTCTCGGAGCCATCGGAGTTCATCACGTAGATTTGCTGGCTGCCGCCGCGGTCTGAGTTGAAGGTCACCTGCCGTCCATCTGGTGAGTAGGAAGGTGAGGTGTCAATTGCAGGATGGTCCGTCAGACGCAATGTCCGCCGGGTTCGCAGGTCCATCTCGTAGATTTCAGAGTTGCCATCCGCGGCCATGGAAAAAGTGACTTTGTTGCCGTCAGGAGAGAACCGCGGTGCATACGTCATGCCGGGAAAGTCACCGAGGAGCTCCTGGCGCCCAGTGTCGATGTTGAACAGATACACTCGCGGTACATTGCGAAAGTACGAGAGGTACGTGATCTCCTGCGCTGTCGGAGAAAACCGTGGCGTCAGTACCAGTGCGGCCCCATCCGTCAGGAAGCGGTGGTTGGCACCATCCTGATCCATGATCGCCAGGCGCTTCACCCGGGCATTGCCAGGGCCGCTCTCTGACACGTAGACCACCCGTGTATCGAAGTAGCCCGTCTCTCCCGTGATCTGGGTGTAAATCGCATCGGCGATAATATGCGCCACGCGGCGCCAGTTGGCCGGTTGTGTGACGTACGCCTGACCGATCATCTGCTGTCCGCCGAACACATCCCACAAGCGGAACGCCACGCGCATCTGTCCGTTTGGCTGAGTAATGACGTCACCCTGCACCAACGCCTGGGCACTAATTCCCCGCCAATCGGCAAAGCGCGGCTGCACATCGAGAGATGGCAGCACTTGAATAAAGCGGTCTCGATCAATGGGACGGAACAGACCCGATCGTTCGAGGTCATTAGAGATCACCGAACTGATGTCGCGGCCCACACGTTGAGACTCTTCGTCGTTGCCTGGGAACTCGACAACGGCGATCGGCATCGGCTCGACGCGGCCACGGGTGATGTCAATTTGGACCTGGGCAGCGACTGGCGCAGAGATCAAAGCCGCGAGCGCGGCGATTAAGAAGATAAACTTGCGCACGAGAACACCCACATTGACCTCATCAAACCTTTGGCACGTGACTTGTCTCGCGCCGCCCCTTATAGACCGCATAGATACCACACTTTGATCAGTTAAGCCTGCCCTGCGGCGTGAAGGTAAAGACGATTTCTTTAAAAATGTCGTACCTTTGTGGCGAGATTGGGATGTTGCGGCAACTGAGAACCGCTGTCCGCGCTCCGTCGGCAAACGTGCGAAATGCGGAGTCTGTGAAATAGCGTGCCGTATTCTGAATTACTGCGGACCGTACGCTTCCGTCGGGATTAATGGATACCAAAATATCTGCGCTTAGCTCGGACAACCCCTCCTTGCCTGGATCGATCCGCCAGCAGTTTTCGATATGGGCACGAATTGCATCCCGCTCACTCAACGTTGCACGGTCGGCAGTCTGTAGCGTGCGCACAGGCGTTTCTGAGGGCTCTTCAGAGACCTCAGTTGGTTCAGGCTCAGGGCGGTTTGCGACTTCCTCCTCGAGATCCTTCACCAGGCTGACAAGGTCAGCAAATTGGTCCCGCGGCGGCGGTGTCGGCTTTCGCGGTGGAACAGCGACACGCGGTGTCGGCGGCAAGGCCGCGACCTGCTCTGGTTCCGGTTGGGGCTCTGGCTCAGGGGGCGGCGGAGGCGGTGGCGGAGGTGCGGGCTCTTCCGGAGGCGGCTCGGGCGCCGGTGCTGGTTCGGGTTCCGGCTCAGGCTCTGGTTCCGGCTCCGGTTCAGGTGGCGGCGCTGCAGTCACTTCAGCAATCTCAACGAGCTCGACAACGATGGGCGATTCAACGTCCATATCGCGCCGCGCGAATGGCACGCCCACCCAGGCCAGCGCGACGATTAGCGCGTGCAATGCGGATGAAAAAAGAAGGCCTTTGCTCATGGCGGTGTGCGCTTGCCGTCTATCTGCGGGACGCCCCAATGGCCGGGTCCGTTACCAGGGCCGCGTTGCGCAACCCCGCTTTATAAATCTCCGACATCACATTCATGACTTCGCCGTAGGCCAAAGACTTGTCTGCCCGGACATAGATCCGCACCTGGGGGTTTTCCTCCGAGATCCCTTTGAGACGCGCACCAAGCTTGCTGAGCTCGACTTCGGTCTCTTGCAGGTAAACGCCATCCTTGGTCACGTTCACAGTGATGGCTTTGTTGTCCTGCGGCAGGTTCGGTGTGGTCGCTTCAGGCAGATCAACGTCCACTCCCGTTGTCAGCAGCGGCGCAGCAACGATAAAGATGACCAGCAACACCAACATGACATCAACCATCGGTGTGACATTGATCTCAGACATGGGCCGATAGGGCTTGCGGCGCGTTCCCCCGCCTCCGGACTCTGGTTGGACGAACATTCCCATGGTTAGCTTCGCTCTTCCAATTGCCGAGACAGAATGGCGCCAAACTCACCGGCAAAATTCTCGAGGCGCAGCGCATAGCGGTTCATATCCGACGATAATGAGTTGTACGCCGTGACCGCCGGGATGGCGGCAACCAAACCGAGCGCCGTCGCGAACAGCGCTTCGGCAATTCCCGGAGCCACCGTTGCCAAGCTGGTGTCGCTTGATGCACCGATGGCGGAAAACGTATTCATGATTCCCCAGACGGTTCCGAATAGACCAAGAAACGGTGAGACTGAGCCTGTGCTCGCTAAAAAGGTCATACGGCTTTGCAGGTGATCCATCTCACGTTCGAGACTTATGCGCATGACGCGATCGATACGCTGACCCAAACCGGCAGTGCTTTCCGCACTCGCCTCTTTCCCCTTCGACGATGATCTCCGCCATTCACGCATCGCTGCGACGAAGATCGAAGACATGGGGTCTGGTGGCCGCGGGCCAACCCGGTCGTACAACTCCTCTAGGGAACTGCCGGACCAGAATTTCTCCTCGAATTTTTCTGCGCGTTTCGTCAACGATCTCAAGCGCAAGACCTTGTCAAAAATGATAGCCCAGCTCCAAATCGAAGCCAGAACTAAGACCAGCATGACCGACTTCACCACGATGTCGGCTTGCAAGAATAAGCCCCAAAGTGAGAACTCGGATTGAGAGGCGATGGCTTCGACCGCACCCAGCGCTTCAACTTCCATAAAAACTAACCCTTATCTTCCCGTAAACTTTCCAATACGTTTTTAAGTGAACGCGGCAACCGGACGGGCCGGCCGGCGGTATCGACAACCGCCAATTTGAGATCAAGCTCGGCAATGACCGGACCCCTCGCCCCATCGTCCAAACGGCTGACCCGCTGCTCCATCTCCATGGACGCCCCGCCTACGCCAGCAACGCGCGTCTCGACGATAAGTTCGTCATCAAGTTTCGCCTGCTGCTTGTAGCGTACGTCAGCGGAATGAACGGTAAACACAAGTCCGTCCTGCTCCATCATGGTCATATGATCGAGACCGCTGACGCGCATCATTTCCGTCCGCGCGCGTTCAGCAAATTTCAGATACGCCGCGTGATACACCATCCGACCGGCATCCGTTTCTTCGTAATACACACGCAGCGGCAACACATGAGTACCACCCTCCATGACTCCTGAGGTCGCACGCGGGAGTGGCGCCGTCATGGCGTGTCCTCATCCAACATGGAAAACTGGCCTGGATCACGTTGCGGCGTTTTTAATCCAATGTGCCGGTACCCACTGTCCGCCAGCATGCGGCCACGCGGCGTGCGCTGGATCAATCCGCGCTGAATCAGAAACGGCTCAACAACGTCTTCGAGCGTATCGCGCTCTTCGGCCAGTGCTGCCGACAATGTGTCGATTCCAACCGGACCACCACCGTAGAACTCGGCGATGCAGGTCAAATAGCGCCGGTCCATGGCGTCAAGCCCGAGGGCGTCCACGTCGAGACGTTGCAACGCTGCATCCGCAGCCTCAGCATCGACCGGGCTGACATCCTCAACGGCGGCGAAGTCCCGCACACGGCGAAGTAACCGCCCGGCAACACGCGGCGTTCCCCGCGAGCGTTTCGCGATTTCGAGTGCGCCGTCATTGGTGAGATTGAACTCCAGAATATGCGCACCGCGCTGCACGATGCTCACCAGATCGTCGGGCTCATAAAATTCTAAACGCAACGGAATACCGAAGCGGTCCCGCAGCGGCGTGGTCAAAAGACCAGACCGTGTGGTCGCTCCAACCAAGGTGAAGGGTTGCAACTCTATGCGCACCGAGCGTGCCGCCGGCCCCTCGCCGATGATTAGATCGAGCTGGTAATCCTCCATCGCCGGATACAACACTTCCTCTATGGCGGGATTGAGGCGGTGAATTTCATCAATGAACAACACGTCCCGGGCTTCGAGGTTGGTCAGGATCGCGGCCAGATCACCCGCCTTGGCAATCATCGGACCGGATGTCGCCCGGAACCCGACCCCCAGTTCCCGCGCGACGATCTGCGCGAGCGTGGTTTTCCCCAAGCCCGGCGGCCCGTGCAACAGTACGTGGTCGAGTGGCTCATCCCGTCCCGACGCCGCCTGAATGAACACGTTGAGATTCTCACGCACTTGGGTTTGGCCGATGAACTCACCAAGGCGCTGCGGGCGCAGTTTGGCATCCGCGTCATCAGGCGCCGCACTGACGGAGACGATTCGGTCCTCAGCCATTGGCCGCCAACTCCTTCAATCCGGTGCGGATCAAACCGTCGAGCGATTTGGGGGGCTCGGGCAACACCATCGTCCGGGACACCGCGGCAAACGCATCTGCGCGCCCGTATCCTAAATTGACCAGCGCGGACACCGCGTCTTCCACCAAATCGGTTTCAGCATCCGCGCCGTTCGTCCGCGTTGACTTGGCAACCGGCACCGGCGCGACACCAATGGCCGCGACTTTATCTTTAAGCTCGGTCACCAAGCGCGCCGCCAGCTTCGGTCCAACACCGCTGGCGCGGGCGAAGGGCGCCTTGTCCTGCGCAGCGACGGCCTGGGCCATTTCATCCGGGCTTAAGGTCGACAAGATGGCCAGCCCGACTTTTGTGCCGACGCCTTGCACCTTGGTCAGGATTTGAAACGCGTCTTTCTCGCGCGCGGTCGCAAAACCATATAGATGAATGTGGTCCTCGCGCACATGGGTCTCAACCGACAAGGAGACTGCCTCACCGGTATGCGGCAGTGCCGCCAAAGTGCGGGTCGAACAGAACACGTGATAGCCGACACCGGCGACATCAATGACAGCCCAGTCCGGACCAACGCTATCGACCAAGCCTTTGAGTTTAGCGATCATTGCCCCTGCCCCGCAGCGGCTGCAGCCAGCACAGTCGCCGTCGCGCGGTGATGCGCATGGCAAATGGCAATCGCCAACGCGTCTGCAGCGTCTGCCGTTTCCGGTTTCGCGGTGGGCAGCAACATGTTGACCATCGCACTAACCTGAACCTTGTCTGCATGACCCGTGCCAACGACAGACTTCTTAACCGCGTTGGGTGAATACTCGGTAACCGGCAATCCTGCCTCGGCGGCGGCCAGCATGGCGGCAGCGCGGGCGTGGCCCAGTTTCAACGTGGACACTGGATTGCGATTAACGAAAGTCTCCTCGATAGCGCACTCGTGCGGTTGATGATCTGCAATCACAGCACCGATGCCCTGAAAGATACGCTGCAACCGGTCAGCCATCGGTAGAGCCTGTTCCGCAGAAACAGCGCCACTCGCGACCGCGCGCATGGAATTACCATCGACGTCAATCACACCCCATCCGGTGTGCCGAAGTCCGGGGTCTAATCCAAGAAGTCGAATGGCCAAGGGTCCCTCAAACGTAGGGCGGTCATGAGTCCAACTGCGCCATCACCGCGTCGTCAATTTCATAGTTGGCAGCGACGTGTTGCACGTCATCGCTGTCGTCGAGTGTGTTCAAAAGATCGAAAAGCGTTTGCGCGTCCTGCTCACCGACATCGACGGTATTCAGCGCGCGCCAGTCCAGTCGCGCGCTGTCCGGCTCACCGAGCGCATCTTCGAGACCCTTCTGCACGTCATTTAGATCGTCGGCATCACAATAGATGTCATGCCCGTCTTCGCTGGACTCAACATCCTGCGCACCGGCCAGGATGGCCGCTTCCATAATCGCGTCGTCGCTGCCGGCGTCGGCCGGGTACTTGACCAGCCCCACGCGCTCGAAATTGAAAGCGACGCTGTTGGTCTCTCCCAAGGTGCCGCCATTCTTGTTAAATGCGCTGCGCACTTCCGCAGCCGTGCGGTTGCGGTTATCCGTCAAGGCCTCGACAATCAGCGCCACGTTCCCCGGGCCATAGCCCTCGTAGCGCGCTTCTTCATAGTTCTCACTGTCCCCGCCCGTCGCTTTATCAACGGCCCGCTGGATGTTGTCCTTGGGCATGCTCTGCGCCCTGGCCGCCGCAATAGCGGAGCGCAGCCGCGGATTATGATCCGGATCGGGCATGCCGAGCTTGGCGGCAACCGTGATTTCCTTGGCTAGTTTCGTGAACAGCTTGGCGCGCTTCTTATCCTGAGCGCCCTTGCGGAACATGATGTTTTTGAATTTGGAATGGCCAGCCATTGAAACCCCTCGCCGCCACCAGGGAGGGCGGCGCACTGTATAGTGTATACTACATCTTGTGATTTGGGCCCACCAGGACCCTTCGGGCTTGGTTTACAGCCCCGGCAGCAAGTGTCAAGCGGTGCGGGCCGCAGGCGGACGGGTTGGCGCGAGCTCTCCACCCTCGCGAAACGGCGCGACGGCCAGGGCGAGGCCGGTGTCGTCATCTGTCTCAACAACCACACCGCAGAGTGTCGCGGGACCTGTTGCCGGCTCCAGGCGCTCGCCCGGCACTGACTGGACAAAGCGCCGGACGGCGATCCCCGCATCCATACCAATCACGGACTCATAGGGACCGCACATGCCGGCGTCAGTCTGATACGCTGTTCCAGACGGCAAGATACGTGTATCCGCGGTCGGAATATGGGAATGACTGCCAACCGCGAGTGACGCCCGGCCATCGGAAATCACGCCAAGTGCCGTCTTCTCGCTGGTCGCTTCGCCATGAATATCGACGATGACCGCATCGGCGTCCCTGCCGAGTTGAGTGCCGGAGAGAAACTGCTCCAACGCCCGAAAGGGGTCATCGACCTGGGGCATGAAAAGACGTCCCATCACTTGGCAGACCGCGACCCGCTGACCAGCGGCGGCTTCAAAGAGACCCGAGCCGGTTCCGGGCGCGTCCTCGGGATAATTGGCCGGCCGCAGCAATTTCGGCTGCGTCGGGATGTAGTCGATGATCTCGCGCTGGTCCCACGCGTGATTGCCAGTGGTGATGACGTCGACCCCGGCCGCAAACAACGCCTCACAAATTTTCACCGTAATCCCGAAGCCGTGGGCGGCGTTTTCGCCACACGCGACAACGAAATCCAGGTTTAGTTCCTGACGCAGTCCGGGCAACCGGTCGATCACCGCCGTGCGCCCCGCCTTTCCCATAATGTCGCCGAGGTACAGCAGCCGCATGCGAAAACGCTTTACCTAAGTAAATTCAAGGACCCGGGTTGGGGTAAATAAGCCATCCAGGCGCACATCGAAAGGGCCACGTGGCACGGACGCAACTTCCTGCCCGTCATAGGCCACTCCATAGGTGACTATCTTATCATTTTTGCGCAGCTTGGCGATGGTGCGGTCGTAGAAGCCTCCGCCAAAACCGAGGCGATATCCCTTAGCATCGAATGCGACGACGGGCGCAATGATGACATCGGGGTCAACCGTAATGGCTTCGCCGCCGGGCACATACGTGCTGTAGGGTCCCCGCACCAGTTTTTCGCCGAATGTCCAGGCCTGAAAGGTCATCGTCTCACCGGCGTCGCCGGCAACCGGCAAAACGAGGGGAACGTCCCGCTCCCACAACGCCTTGAGCGCCGGTGACAGATCCAGCTCGTCGCCGATGGCGACATATCCCGCGACCGTCATGCCCTGTTGGTCCTTGAAATGCGCGATGATGTGGTCGCGTATGCTCTCGGACGCGCCTGGCTCCTCATTGCGCAATTGTTTGCGCCGCTTGAGAAGCGTGGTGCGCATCTCTGCTTTTGCGTGCGAGATTTCGGGCGACTGTTTGATGTCTGAGCTTTGCTGACCAGCAGGACGCTCGGGATCAAGCATGATGCCTCTTGTTGAAGGTTGGAGCCGCCGAAGCCGTCGGCTTCGTGACCTCGCCATGGGCCACAGGGTCAAGTGGGCGCCGCGATCACAGGGCCAGGGCCCCGCGAGAGGCAGCTCCCGGTCTTAAGATATCGCCCCTGGGAGT
Source organism: Trididemnum clinides (assembly GCA_963675345.1). Lineage (NCBI taxonomy): Eukaryota > Metazoa > Chordata > Ascidiacea > Aplousobranchia > Didemnidae > Trididemnum > Trididemnum clinides. The sequence goes on from CAVLYW010000155.1 coordinate 58,015, forward strand.
AACCACAGCCTAACGCACCCAGCAGCTCCAACGTTGCAAACTAGGCACCTTCCAGACGTTCAGCAATACTGTCCAGGCGCGACGCCAGACTGTCGATCGCTTTGACGATCTCTTCTTCCGCCTCAATGCGGGCGTCTCCCCGGCCGCTGCGGCGGAGGTTTTCAAGTTCGCCTGCGGCGTCGGATAACTCGTCTGCGATCAATAGTGACATCATCACCAGCAGCATGTTGTCGGAGACCGATCCCGTCGATTGCAGCAGCTGTTCGGCGCGCTCATCCAGGTAGCGCCCGAGCCGCATGAGATGCGCCTCTTGCCCATCCTCGCAGGCGATCTGGTAGGTCCGGCCTCTGAGAGTAATCGAAACTTCCGCCATCGCAGCTACTCCGCTGCCTTTTGACTGGCGGTGTCATACTTTTCAATCGCCGCATCAAGCCGCTCGGCCACCGATGTCGCCGCCGTGCGCAAAGAGGCATAATCCTTCCGCAGCCCCTCCAGCTCAGCCTCAATCAATTCGATTTGTTGCCCCCCGGCTTGATCCTCAGCCCCCGAACCGGCCGCCGCCTTTTCCGCCGCAGCAACGCTTGCCGTCTCAAGACGGGAAACGGCGGTATCCAGGCGCTCCAACGCTTTTTCCACCCGCTGGAGTCTGTATATTGCGATATCTTTCAAGGGGCTAACCGGTGTTTCTTAAACGTAACTTCGAACATAGGCGGCGGGCTGAAAGGGGTCAACAATCATCGTGACCAACGGCTTTGCCCAGCGTCATATGAAAACATTCCGCTTCCCGCGCCTTTAAGACTGTTCAGCCTCCACATGGCCCGATATATCTGGCCCGCGCGCGGCGGATCGCCGTGCATCGAATTGACAGCCGGTTCAGTGAAGGGACGAAGACGACATGAAACTGACGCAGCGGGTTAAGAAGATCCTGTCCGCCTACGAGAGTGACAATCCAGGAACAAAAGCCAATCTCGCCCGCATACTCATGCAAGGACGCCTCGGCGGCACCGGGAAACTTGTGATTTTACCGGTCGATCAGGGCTTCGAGCATGGTCCCGCACGCAGTTTCGCACCCAACCCGCCTGCTTACGATCCCCACTATCATTGGCAACTGGCCGTCGACGCCGGCCTGTCTGCGTTTGCGGCGCCGCTTGGCATGCTGGAAGCCGGTGCGGCCACCTTCGCCGGCTCCGTCCCCACCATTCTCAAGATGAACAGCGCCAATTCTCTTAACGGCGAGAAAGATGCACCATTACAGGCGATCACAGCCAGCGTCGGGGATGCCCTGCGTCTCGGCTGCTCGGCCATCGGTTACACCATCTACCCCGGCTCGCAACAAGCCTATGGCATGATGGAAGACCTGCGTGAGCTGGCGGAAGAGGCCAAAGCCGTCGGCCTTGCCGTGGTTGTGTGGTCCTACCCACGAGGCATGTATGTATCCAAAGACGGCGAAACCGGTTTTGACATCGTCGCCTATGCCGCGCACATGGCGGCCCTCGCCGGCGCCCACATCATCAAGGTCAAGCTGCCGACCGACCACCTCGACCTCGAGGCCGCGAAAAAGGTGTACGAGGAACACAATATTGCTCGTGCGACCCTGACCGAGCGGGTCCAGCATGTCGTCCAGAGTTGTTTCGAGGGCCGCCGCATTGTCGTGTTCTCCGGCGGCGGCAAGAAAGGTCTCGACGGCCTCTACGAAGAAGCCCGCGCCATCCGTGACGGCGGCGGCAACGGCTCGATCATCGGCCGTAACACCTTCCAGCGTCCGAAAGACGACGCCATGGAAATGCTGGATAAGCTGATCAACATCTACAAAGGCAAAGAGTGAGCGCGGCAAACTGCCGGCTTTATCTGATCACGCCTCCGGCCATTGACGACCTCGCTGCCTTCGCTGCAGGTCTGCCTGCCGTGTTCGATGCGGGCGACGTGGCTTGCCTGCAGGTCAGATTGAAGCCGGCGGACGATTCAGAGGTCCGGCGCGCCGTCGACGCAATTCTGCCGGTCTGTGACGCCGCAGACGTCGCCCTCATACTCAATGACCGGCCCGACTTGGCTGCTGAGCTGGACTGCGATGGCGTGCACATCGGTCCTGATGATATGCCATACGGAGAAGCCCGCAAGTTGGTCGGTGCGGATGCGTCGGTTGGTGTGTCCTGCCAGGCTTCTCGGCATGCGGCGATGACGGCTGCCGAAGCCGGTGCGGACTACGTCGCGTTCGGCGCCTTCTTTCCCACAACAACCAAAGCCGATACGGACACCGCATCCATCGACCTGCTCGAGATCTGGACCGAGACCACCAGCGTGCCTTGCGTGGCCATTGGAGGGATCACGCCGGATAACTGCGACCCGCTCATCACTGCCGGAGCAGATTTTCTGGCGGTCTCAAGCGCAGTGTGGGGCCATCCGGAAGGACCAGTGGCCGCAGTGAGACTATTTTCCGAGAAAATGGGGTCGTGATCGGCAGAAATGGGCCGCTGAGGGCCTTTTCATCAGCAGCCGATCCGAATAATGTGTCGGCGACTCACCAAATCAGAATCAGGCAGAGTACCAATGAAAATAGGGACCGCTTTAGCCATCACCTTATACCTTTTCGGCGCTCAGGGCGCTTGGGCCCAGGAGGCCGACGAATTGGCCCCGCCGCCGCCCGAACTCGAAGAAGAGGCTGCAGAAGAAGTGGCCGCGCCGGCTGAGCCCAAGAAGAAACTCGACCACTGTGGTCCGGCATCGGCAAAGGTCTGCGACGGTATCGAAAACCTGGCGGATTTTGGCGTTGATGCATGGCGTGTTGGGGCCATGGGTGCGGCCTTATGTTCTAAGAGTGCCGCAATTGAATCGACTCGCAAGCGCCGCCGCGACCGGATCGAGTATGAAGAGCAGCTCGCTCGTATCGCTGAAGACAACGAAACAGAGTACACACCTTGGGAGCCTGCCGAGACGAACACTGAGTTTGCTCAGCGCACCTCCAGCGAATGCCAATCCAACAAAGAGTACTGGTGTTCTGAAATGCAGCTCGCGGCTGCCGCAATTACCGACAGCGAAATTCAGGTGGAAGTTCTGGGTTTGGTCGAAGGCGCCTGCACCCCCGAATAAGAACGCCTGCGCTACACAACGCAAAAACGGCGGGACTATCGGCCCGCCGTTTTTTTTTACGAGTTATCCAGATCGACAGGCGCCCATTGCACGTCGGTAATGCGTGGCGCACCGGTTAACAGCATAACCAAACGGTCGATCCCGAGCGCCATGCCCGCCGCGTCCGGCATGTCCGTGAGCGCCGCTAGAAAATCCTCGTCGACCGGCGGTGGTGTCCCGTACCGCTCTTGAAACGACCGGCGGTCCGCGTCGAACCGGTGGCGCTGCTCGGAGGAGTCATTGAGTTCAGTGAAGCCGTTGGCTAGCTCAACACCGCAAATGTAGGCCTCGACCCGCTCACACACGCTTGGCTCATCCTCACGTTGCCGCGCCAACGCGCCCGCTGGATAGGGATAATCATAGAGAAAGACGGCACCTCGCTTGGCCAGTTCGGGGTCAATCCGTTCAAGCAAGACACGATGAAACACGTCATCCCACGTGTCACCCGCATCGCATCGCACACCAGCGGCGACCGCGGACGCCCGCAAGCTCGATCCATCTGGGCTCCAGGCCGAAGCGTGATCAAGCACGTCTATGCCTGTGAACTCCTTGAATGCCTGAGCGACGGTTAGTCGCTGCCACTGATCTGATGGGCTCCATGTCCGCTCGCCATGGCGCAACTCCTCAGCACTCACCTCACCCGCAACCGCTTCGATCAACGCCTCCACGTCACTCATTAAATCTGTGTAGGTCGCACCTGTGCGGTACCACTCGAGCAGGGTGAACTCGGGCTGATGCAGAACCCCTGCCTCACCGTCCCGGAAGACGTGACATAGCTGAAAGATACGGTCCTCGCCCGCCGCCAGCAGCTTTTTCATAGCGAACTCTGGCGAGGAATGGAGAAATCGGCTCAGGCGCCCCCCACCCAGGGGCATGTCCAACTGAACGGCCATGGGTTTTATGTGACGATCTACGCCCGGCGACCGCTGCAGGGCCGGTGTGTCAACTTCGATGAAATCCCGCTCATGGAAGAAGCGCCGCACAGCCCGCATGGCGCGAGACCGCACATGCAAAATACTGCGCCGTGCCTCGTGATTGCTCCTCTGCCACCAGGATGGCGCCATGCCCGTCCTCCCTTGAGGCAATGTTCAGCCCGGGCCGCCCCGTTGCGCCGGTGGGGCCAAACTGATAAAAGCCCGCCGCGAACGCAAGCTCTGCGTTAGCAGCAGAGTCCTCAGTTTTTCAGCTCACGCCTGGTATCGACGAAATATGAAAATTCAAGCCAATACAATGCGCCCCGGAATGGTGATCGAACACCAGGGTAAACAGTGGTCAATCCTCAAGATCGAATTGCTCCAGCCTGGCAAAGGCGGCGCCTTTATTCAGGTGGAAATGCGCGACATCGCCTCGGGCAATAAATCGAACGACCGCTGGCGCACTCAGGATACCGTTGAGAAACTCGAGGTTCGCGATCGCGATTGCCAATACCTGTATCAGGAAGGTGACTTGTACACCTTCATGGACACGGAAACGTTCGAGCAGTTCTCTCTGTCCGCCGATGACCTGGGCGACAAGACGATTTATCTCCAGGATGGTCTGGCGGTCACGGCGCAAGTGATCGAGGGCAAGCCGGTTGACGTCACGCTGCCGCAAAATATGACATTTGAAGTGGTTGAGGCCGACGCCGTCGTGAAAGGGCAAACTGCCTCATCATCCTACAAGCCGGGTGTGCTGGAAAACGGTGCCAAAGTCATGATCCCGCCGTTTATTGAAGCGGGAACACGTATCGTCGTGAACACGGCCGACGGCACCTACGTCGAACGCGCGAAGGATTAGGCCTGTCACCATGGCGGTCCGCTCCGCACTCCTTAACGTCATGGTCGCAGCGGCGGAAAAAGCCTCTCGCCCGCTCAAGCGCGATTTTGGCGAGATCGAAAACCTACAGGTCTCGCAAAAGGGGCCGAGCGATTTCGTCACCGCCGCAGACATCAGAACCGAAAAGATTCTTCATGCCGAGCTCAGCAAAGCCCGGCCGGACTTTGGCTTCTACATGGAGGAGTCCGGCGAAACGCCCGGTACAGACCCGGACCGGCGGTGGATCATCGATCCCATCGACGGCACGATAAACTTTATTCACGGCGTCCCCCATATCGCAATTTCGATCGCCATGGAGGAACGGGGCGAGATTACAGCAGCGCTGGTCTACAATCCCATCCTTGAGGAAACCTTCCTTGCCGAAAAAGGCCAAGGGGCATCCTTCAACAATCGGCGTATCCGTGTGTCGTCGCGCACGGCGATGCAAGATTGCGTTATTGCCACCGGCATTCCGCATCGGGGCCGTGGTGATCACGCCGCCTACCTGCCACAGCTCGCTGCAGTCATGGAATCCTCATCGGGCATACGCCGTTTGGGATCGGCAGCCCTTGATCTCGCCTACGTCGCCGCCGGACGCTTCGACGGCTTTTGGGAAACCGGATTGCAATACTGGGACATCGCCGCAGGTCTCTTGTTGGTCCGGGAAGCCGGAGGCTATGTGACGTCCATCGATGGCAAAGACAAAAATATCGACGGTTCGTCAGTCCTGGCAGCCAATCCAACCCTGCATCGTTCGCTGGGTGACGTGCTGCGCACAGCGCAGCCCTGACGTCCCCGCACAAAAGCCCGCAATTCATCGCAAAAACGCCTCGAGTCCGCCGTTGTCGGCTGGTCACCGTATGGGGTAGGGTTTTGCACCTAGAAGCGCGAGATTTGCGTTGGGTCAGTTAGATTTACAGAGCACGGGAAAACACCATGATTCGATCGCGCCGCGATAATAGACCCTTGGCTCTCACCGCGGGTCTGGCAATCACAGCCGCCGCAAGCTTCGCCTTTTGGCCCGTCACGGGACACGCTCAGTCATCCAGCAATGTGAGCGTCAACTTGGACGTGCTCAACGAGCTCGACCCTTTGAAGACGCAGCCGCGCCTGTTGATGCCGAGCACGCAGCCTCGGACCGGACGGATCGTGCTGACTCCCCCCGCAGGTGTTGATCCCATCACACCACAAAGTCCGCGTGTGGTGTTACGGCCGCCGCCGGGCGCACCGGCGCGAATTGCGGCCGCTCCATCGATCGCGGTGCCGCAGCCCGCGGCTGCAGCGTCAGCCCCGCCGACGTCCGTGACGACACCACCAGCGCCACCCCCGAAGCCGGCCGAGCCGGCAAGTACATTGGTGCCGCCGCCGCCAGTGGAACCTGTAGAAGAACCCGTTGTCGCGGCCCCTGCACCGGCCGCTCCACAAGCTGCGCAACCTTCGTCAGCTCCGGTGGAAGCCGGTCCGCCCACGGCAAGTGAGGTCTCCGAAACTGACCCGGCCGAGACCGCAGACACGGAACCTCAGGTCGCCGCCTTGCCGCAAGAGCCCGCACCCGACGAGCCGGTATCGGTTGTCTTTGAACCCGAGCAAACCGAGTTGCCGCCCAATGCTGACTCCCGCCTTAGCGCACTCGCTGACCGGCTCATTGGTGACGACTCTTTGCGCGTCCAGTTGCTGGCCTATGCAGGAGACACTGATGGCTCACCAAGCAGTGTGCGGCGAACTTCGCTCAGCCGCGCGCTTTCGGTCCGCGAGTTCTTGATGGACCAAGGTGTTCAGAGCACACGCATTGAGGTGCGCGCGTTGGGAGATCAAAGCGAAGGTGGAAATCCAGACCGTGTCGACGCGATCGTCGATCAACGGTGATCTTCGCCGCTGCGGAAACTAGGACCCCTCGCGCATGACTGATACCACCCGGTTCCTCACGCGGATGATTCTGTTCCTGGTCGCGGGCGCAGTTGCTGGCACGTTTTTATACGGAAGCCTGATTGAAGCCTTCCTCGCCAATCCCCTTCTGAATGGTCTCATCCTGGGCGTGCTGCTGATCGGCATCATTCTCAACCTCCGGCAGGTTCTCATGCTTAAGCCGGAAGCCGAATGGCTGGAATCTTTTCAAGGGAAGGCACAGTCCACGCCGAGTGATAGCGTGGACGTAGACGAGGCTGAGGACGGCCCGAACCCGCTATCCGGATCCGGACCCCGCTTGCTCTCGCCGATGGCCCGCATGCTGTCGGAAAGCCGTAGCCGCGGGGGCAAATTCTCGCTCAGTGCGCAAGCCATGCGGACCCTGCTCGACGGTATTGCGTCCCGACTGGAGGAGTCCCGTGATCTCGCCAGGTACTTCATCGGCCTGTCGATCTTCCTCGGTCTGCTCGGCACCTTTTGGGGACTGCTGGGTACGGTCGCGTCCGTCGGCGATGTCATCCGCAACCTTTCGATTTCAGGCGACGATATCGCCCTCGTATTCAATGATCTGAAAGCCGGTCTCGAAGCGCCGCTCAGCGGCATGGGTACGGCGTTCTCGTCATCGTTGTTCGGTCTAGCCGGGTCACTCATCCTCGGATTTTTGGACCTCCAAGCCGGTCAAGCCCAAAACGCCTTTTATAACGACTTGGAAGAATGGCTGTCGGGTATGACCCGCCTGTCCTCAGGCGCTGGCGTCGCCGAGGGCGAACAAGGTGTATCCGCCTATACGGAAGCCTTGCTCGAACAAACCGCTGAAAGCTTGGACGAGCTGCAACGCATCTTGGGGCGGAGCGAGGAAAGCCGAATTGCCGCCAATCAGCACTTCGCCACGATGAACGATAAACTTTCGTTGCTGACCGAACAGATGAAAGCAGAGCAACAAGTCTTGTTGAAGGTCGCGAACAATCAAAGAGATCTCGCGCCCCTCCTTGAAAAAATGGCCAGTCTTGGGGATGCATTCGCCACGCCAACAGCAGGCGGCATGGACGAACCGACCAAGTCTCACATCCGCAATATTGATCAGTCGATGAACCGGCTGGTCTCGGAACTAACGTCTGGCCGTGACCAGATGGTCAAAGACCTCCGCGCCGAGATCAAGCTGCTGGCTAAGACAGTCGCCGCGTCCGGTAGCCGCAGCGATGCGGACTAACAGACCCGACGCCCGATAATGGCCACCCTCGCCCGCCGCACCCGCCGCAACACCGACATATGGCCGGGGTTCGTCGACGCGTTGGCGACGCTTCTCATCATCATCATTTTCGTTTTGATGGTGTTTGTTCTCGGCCAGTTTTTCCTCGGTCAAGCTCTGTCCGGCCGGGATGCCGCGCTGGAGCGGTTAACCGCGCAGGTCAACGAATTGGGTGAAATGTTGGCTCTAGAACGCCAAGCGAATTCAGAGCTACAGCTCAGCATCGGCCAACTGTCTGACCAGTTGCAGGCGGCCAACGTCCAACTCGATGAAATGGCCGCGCTTCGTATGGAAAACCGCGACCTCTCCGGACAGGTGAGCGTTTTGACTGAAGACCTGGCCGCCAACCGGTCCGAGTTGGAGCGCCTGCAGACAACACTCGCGGCAGCAGCCGCGGCAGCAGAAGAGGATCGGGCTGAGATCGATCGCCAACGGCAGGAACTGGCCCTGCTTCAGCAAAATATCCGCGCGTTGGAAGCGCTCAAGACGGAGCTTGAGGAAGAAGTCGCATCGCTTGGTGCTACGGTTGTTGAACGTGAGGGTGAGGTCGCGCAAGAAAGGCGTCTCACGGCCGAGGCCCGCGCGCAGGCCGCGCTGATGAGCCAGCAACTGGAAGCCCTGCGCCAGGAGTTGGCTCGCCTTGCCGAAACACTTGACGCGTCCGACGCCCTGTCCGAGGCCCAGCGCGCCCAGATTGCAGATCTAGGACAACGCATGAACCGCGCGCTTGCAGGCAAGGTCCAGGAACTACAGCGCTACCGGTCGGAATTCTTCGGCCGGCTGCGGGATATTTTGGGCACGCGCCCGGGCATCCGCGTCGTCGGGGACCGCTTTGTCTTTCAGTCCGAGGTCTTGTTCGCGAGCGGCTCTGCCGACCTGGGACCGGAAGGCCAGCGCCAAATGGCGCAACTGGCCCGGACACTGCTGAGCATATCCCAGGACATTCCAGCTGAGGTCGACTGGATCTTGCGTGTGGATGGGCATACCGACGACGTGCCGATCAGAACCGCGGAATTCCCATCAAACTGGGAACTTTCGGTAGCCCGCGCCCTTTCGGTTGTCAGATATCTAACCTCGCAGGGTATCCCCCCCGAGCGTCTGGTCGCCGCAGGATTCGGCGAGTATCAGCCGATTGAGTCGGCTCAGACAGCCGAGGCCAGGAGCCGGAACCGCAGAATCGAGCTGAAATTTGACCAGAGATAGCCTGACCCATGCGGTTTCAGGCCTTGCGTGATGGGGCCCCGTTGGGTATACACCCGCGACTTCGCGACGAGGTAGACCAATGAAAAAAGACACTCATCCCGACTATCACGAGATCACGGTTGTGATGACCGACGGGACCGAATTCAAGACCCGCAGCACGATGGGCAAAGAGGGCGATAGCATCAAATTGGATATCGACCCCAAAACGCATCCGGCATGGACGGGCGTCCACCGCCTTGTGGATTCCGGCGGCCAGCTCGCCAAGTTCAACAAGCGCTTTTCGAACTTTGGTCTGAAAAACTAACGGGTCACACCTTCCGGTAGAAAGCCGCCCCCTAAATGGGCGGCTTTTTTTATGCCACCCCCACTAAATGAGCCCATTTGGTGAACCTTTTCCAAGGCTCCGCGTTAGTCCAAGTAAGGTTTACTAACGCAGTCCATGAAATGGCCTCCACCTCCCATTACGAAGTTTACGTCCTCGAAGGCTCGCGCTGGGCTTTCATGGCGCGCTATTTGGGCAAGGAACGCGAAGATGCGATGACGGACGCCCGGCAGACGGAAATGCGTACGGGCCGGCCTACCAAAGTAATTCGGGAAATCTATTACAAGGACCTGAACTACTCGGAAGAGGCCGTCGCCTACATGAGCCCGAATGCAAAAGGCCACGAGGCCCAGCCGGGCACGCGGGGAAAACTTTCCCACCAGCCCGCACGTGGACCGCAACAGTCGCACCAGGCATCGCATGGCCGTAGCGCCTCCAAAGGCGCCAAAAAAAGCGAAAAGATCGCCCCTGTACCCCTAAGTGACGGCACATTTTTCGCGCGGCTAATTTTGGTCCTGTTGGCCAGTCTCGTTGTCGCCGCCGGACTAACGACCGCGTTGGGGTTCTTCGTCAACGCTCTGAAGAATTTGGGGGTCGCAATCCCGGCGGCCCTGAATGCCCAGATCGGTCTCTATTGGTATGGCACGATGTTCTTGCTCACATCGGTCGCCCTCAACAAAGCCTACGTGCCGTGGCGGCAGTTTTTTCACAGGGTGCGCGTCAACGCGACTGAACGTAAACAGACTAAAGCTGAGAAGCGTCAAGCTCGGGCACCGCAAAACATAAAACTCAGGCCCCGGCGCCCCAATCTAATGGAACAGGCAGCGAAAGAAAAAGAAAAGCTTGAAGTTCGCATGTTGCGCGGCGATCCGGATGTAACGCCTGACCCCTATGAGGAAAACGAGAATTCCGTTGACGCCGCTCCCACAGACTCCTTGGACTTCGGCAGCGAACAGGAGACAGCTACTCCCACGACGAACACTGCGACAGCAGATCAACAGTCTCCCGCAGCGGCTGAGTCAGAGGAAAGCGCGGCCAAACCAGAAGAAACAGACGGACGGTCAGAGCCAGATGCACAAGGTAAGCCGGCGGCCCCGGATGACTCACCGCCGGGCGACAGCACTTCTGACCAAGACGCCCTTGCGACTCCCCTGACAGAGATGAACACCGAACGCCTGTTCATGATCAGATTTTTGGGCGATACGGTCATGACCCTGCGGGGCCGCCAAGATCAGATGGATCCGAAGCTCCGTTTTGGCGTCAACCTATACTTGGCAGGCGCTGCCAGCATTCTCGCAGACCGTCACGGCCTCACGCCTGACGAAGAAAAGACGGTACTCGACGAAGCCTTGCGGCGGATCGGGAACACCGAAGACATGCGGGAGTCATTCTTCGACGATTTTGACAGCAACATGTCCGACAAGAAAAACGAAGACCTTATTCACGCTGGCGAAACAGCGATGATCCGTAATCTGTCAGATACGAGCAGTCCGTCCAATGGCCTCGATGCCGTGCTCCAGAAATGGAACGTGCCGAGCGGGCCGGCGCTACCGCCCATAGAGAACGTCTTCCTGCTCACTTATGCGAACGTGACGACATCAGTTACAGCATCGGGCGACGACTATATGGACCGTCATAATCGCATGGTGCGACTGGCCATCGCGGAGCACGATGGCGAGGAAGTTAGGCACACCGGCAAAGGTATTTTTGCCCGCTTTGACGCCTCAGACGACGCCATTTGCGCTGCCATCGCGATGCAGCAAGAATGTGCGCAACAGAGCAAATCGAGCGCGCCGCCGCCGCCCCTGAGGATTTCACTCGTGGCAAGCTTAAGCGGCGAAGGCGACCCGGAACTCTCGGGTAACGTGTTTTCCTATGCCGATACCCTTTGCCGGCGGCTGGGCGACGGCCAAATCGCTAGTGACGAACTCGTCAAGAAAACCTGCACGATTCCAGCAGTTTCCTTCGGCCGGTCGATCCCAACCGCGCACAGTGGAATCGCGGAACGGGGCCGGGCCACAGAAATCCGGTGGGAGCCTGTCCCCGCTTAATCTGCCTTTAGGGATTCTGGGGCAAGATATTGCAGTGTGGGGGGCAAAAACGTAATAAATCCCCTTAATAGTGGGTCCCTATAAGGGGAATTGCGACCGCTGGTAAGCCGCCATCGGACGGTGGGTGATTTGGGCCATGGCGATCGAACATTACGAGATCTATTACTTCCAGAACGGTCGATGGCACGTTCATGCCCGCTACGAGGCAGACGAGCGCGAAGTCGCCATTGAGGAAGCGGTCTCGGTCGAGTCCAAGCTTGGGTATCCAGCCCGCGTTATCCGCGAGACGTTCTATCCGGACACCAACACGACCGAAGAGAGCGTCACCTATCAAGGCAACAAAGCCAAAAACATTGCCGATGCCGATAACATGTTCGGCGGGGGCCCGCAGAGCGCCGGCCCTGGCAAGAAGGGCGCGGGCGGACCGCAACAGCGGGGCAAAACCGGGGGCCCAGGAGACGGAGGTTCTCGCGCCACTGGCCGAGGCGACCGCGAAGGAACACGGGATCGAGGTTCAAGCGAGCGCCAGCAGCGGGGTGGTGGTACGTCTCAATCGGCCAAGGCCCCTCAGCGCAAAGACGCTCCCCCGGAAGCACGGCGCACTCGAAAAAAAGCTAAGAACGCCATCGTCGTCATCCTCACCGGTTTCGTCTTAAGCCTGTTTGTATCGGTTGTCGGCACGGTTGCGGTGACGCTGCTGCTTTTCCAGATGGTGGAATCTGGCATGATTCCCTCGGGTAACCGCAATGCCCTCGTCTTCGGCATGTTCATGTTGTTGTTCTTCGGAACCGGGTTTCTCTACCTCAACAAGCAGTTCAATCTGGTCAAATTGTTCCGCAAGCAACCACGTGCGGCGAACGCTAAGCGAGGTCCGCCGCCAAAGACCGTGCCGAAACAACAAGCCGCGCCGACCCAAGCGGGTAGCGCGGGACCAGGCCAACAGTCTACAGCCGATTTGGCAGACGAAGACCTGGACGCCATCGCCCGCCGCGTCGCATTAGATGGTGAGGAGACAGGCGGCTCCGCCGCCCCGCGCTCTCTCGACGAAGAAGGATTTGACTCGGGCACAGGGCCTAAGAAACCTGACGACGGCAAGTCCGCAAAGAAAGACGCCAAAAAAGAAAAAGAAGATAAGAAAAAAGCTGCGGCAAAAAAGAAAGAAGAAGAACGCAAAAAGAAAGAGGAAGAGAAAAAAGCCAAGGAAAGCGAGGCCAAGGCCAAAGAGGAAGAGAAGCGCAAAGCAGCCGAGAAGAAGAAAAAAGAAAAAACACCGGCGGATTCCGTCAAGCCCGAGTTTCTGAAGTTTTTGACGGACGCCTTTACGTCCATTCAGGCAGAGCACCCGCAACTCAACACGTTCAGCAAGTTTGGCATGAACTTGTACATGTGCGGTGCGTGCCAAACGATCTGTGCGACAAAGGGATTGCCGGGTGACGTGATGCAGACCGTGCTCATCGAGGGCCTGGGACTGATCGGCACAAATTCGGCTCGTGCGAAGTCTTTCTGCGATGAAATTCCCAGCTATGGTGGCAACCCGCGCTACGCCGGCATGATCCAGGCCGGCACCGAAGCGATGAATAATTTCCTGGCCGGTCAGGCCAACGCGAATAGCGGCCTCAGTGCCCTCCTCACCGAGTGGAACCTGCCGGAAAAACGGCCATCCGTGCCGAATATGTTCACCTTCCTGTTCACCGATATCGTCGGCTCTACGGCTATGACGCAGCGGCTCGGCAACGTCGGTGCCCAGAAGGCAGTCCGTGCTCATAACGACGCTGTACGCGGCGCGATTCAGCAGTTCAACGGCAGAGAGGTTAAGCACACCGGTGATGGCATCATGGCCACCTTCCCTGACGGCCCCTCAGCCGTTGGCGCCTCGATTCAGATGCTCCAGGGGATCCAGAGCCACAACCAAGCCAGTCCCGAGACCACTGTTGAAATTCGCATCGGTGTCAATACGGGTGAAGCGGTCGAGGAAGAGAATGACTTCTTTGGCCAGGCCGTTCAAACCACGGCTCGCATCTGCGATAAGGCTGCGGATGGACACGCCTGGGTGTCGGAAGTTGTGTTAGAGGCCTGCCAAGGGCAGCGGTACAAATTCCTGCCGCGCGGCGAGTTTGAGATGAAAGGCTTGGACAAGCCTAAGCCGCTGTTCGAAGTGGCCTGGACCGATGCCCATCGCGATGAGCTTGCCGACCTTTAACGTCTAGTTTGCGCGATCACTTGAACACGGCTTCAGCGCCAGCGCGCGCCGAGTTTTTCTTTTTGATTGCTTCTTCTACCCGCGCAATTTCCGACTTCAAGTTGTCGATATACTCCTCCAGATCTTCAATCGACATCATCGACAAATCGAATGGCTTAGACTTCTGGCGGATGGGTTCCAGATCATCCGTATCCATGGCTGAATCTCCCGACCGAGCAACGCACGCGGCTTTGACGTGGCCTACCTGGCTCTCTACTGTCGCGCTGACCTTAGGATAGTTCCCGGACAGGTAAAAGAGCGAGACAACGTATGACGTCCCTGCCTTCCACCATGCACTGTATTGAAATTCGGGAGCCAGGCGGTCCCGAGGTTCTAACACCGGCGGAGCGAGACGTGCCATCACCGGGTGACGATCAAGTTCTGATCAAAGTCGCGGCCGCGGGAGTCAACAGACCAGATGTGATCCAGCGGCTGGGGCAGTATCCGCCGCCTGAAGGCGCATCTGATCTCCCCGGACTGGAAGTGGCCGGCACCGTTGTCGCATTGGGGAAGAACGTATACGGATGGACGGTTGGTGAACCCGTTTGCGCCCTGTTGTCGGGTGGCGGCTACGCGGAATATGCCGCCGCGGACTCAGGATCATGCCTCCCGCTGCCCAAGGGCCTGTCGATGGCGGAGGCGGCGGCTCTGCCTGAGACCGTTTTTACCGTTTGGCACAATGTGTTCGAGCGCGGCGCCCTCCAGCCTGGCGAGCGCATACTGGTGCACGGCGGCAGCAGCGGCATTGGCACCACGGCAATACAGATGGCCAAAGCGCACGGATCTGACGTGATCGTCACCGCGGGAACGGATGACAAGTGCGAAGCCTGCCTGACTTTGGGCGCTGACATCGCCATTAACGACAAGACACAGGATTTTGTGGACGTCGTCCGTGGACTTTCGCCCAAGGGTGTCGATGTCATCCTCGACATGGTGGGCGGAGACTACATCCCGCGTAACCTGAAATGCCTGAAGCCGGACGGACGGTTGGTCTTCATCGCTTTCTTGAGCGGGTCGAAAGTGGAGGTGGATTTCATGCCGCTGATGCTGAAACGGATCACGATATCGGGCTCGACCCTCAGATCACGGTCGCCGGGGACGAAATCAAACATCGCGGCAGCAGTCCGCCAAAACGTCTGGCCGTGGGTTGAGAGGGGAGCCTTAAAGCCGAAAATCGACCGAATTCTGCCCCTTTCCAGCGCCGCTGAGGCTCATCAGGTGATGGAATCCAGTGCCCATGTCGGGAAAATCGTCCTCTTGGTGGACGAAACATAGGCGCACGGGAAGGTTTGACCCTCCCTCCCAAAGTCCGATATATCAACGCCACGGTTTGCGCGCTTTCGCGCACCATGCGGGTGGCCGACCGCTGACCCCCATAGAATAGGACGCGTTTTCATGGCTTTGCCACTGATGCCAAAAGCGACCGCCGTCTGGCTGGTCGATAACACAACACTGACTTTCGAACAGATTGCCACATTCACGGGTATGCATGAGCTTGAAGTTCAGGCAATCGCCGACGGTGAAGTGGCGGTTGGAATTGTCGGCGAGGACCCGACTGCCAATGGCCAATTGACGGCGGAGGAAATCAAGCGCTGTGAAGGCAGCGCAAAAGCAAACCTCAAGCTCAGCAAATCTGACATGCCCAAGCCGAAGGTGCGATCCAAAGGGGCCCGCTACACCCCGGTATCAAAACGCCAAGAGCGCCCGGACGCCATTGCTTGGCTACTACGCCATCACCCGGAACTCTCGGACGCCCAGATTTCGCGTCTGCTTGGAACAACCAAGCCGACGATCAACTCCATTCGAGAGCGGACCCACTGGAACATGCCCAACATTAAGCCGCAAAACCCGGTGACATTGGGCCTGTGTAACGAACCCGACCTTCAGAAGGCTCTTACCCTCGCAATCAAACGCGCTAAGAAAGCGGGCATCGAACCGCCGAAGCCAGCGCCAATTGATGAAGCGCCTGCCGAGCAACCGGAGACCGATGCAGCTGGTGAAGCGCCTGCCCCCGCGGAAGCAACCGATCCACATGTGACGGCGGAAAATCTGTTCAAGCCGCAACCGCAAGAGTCCTCGTCTTCGGATCAAAACTAGACAGCCGATACGCCTCCAAAATAGAGGCAAAGCTTTTCGGTGGACGAGTACATATAAAAAAACGGCCCATCTGAAAGATGGGCCGTTGGGGATTTAGGGGAATCCATCCCCGCTTTTGACGGGCTGCTGACGATCTCTACGAGATATCTGCGCTTCAGCTGGGTGAGGACAACCCAGCTAGTGGGTAATTCGGTATAGTTCGTCTTTTACTTGGAGCTTTCGTTTCTTGAGCGTGTGGACCATAGCTTGGTCAGGAAGCGGCCTGTTCTCTTCTTCCTCTATGCGATGTTCGAGTTCTTCATGGCGATGACGCAATGACTCTAAACGAGCATCTTGATCCATACGGTCAATCTCCTCTCTGCACTTACTTTTCCACAACTCGAAGAGGTTAACGCTGAAATCGCGCTCAAACCAGAAGAGTTTGTAACTCTCTGACCCGGTTTGGTTTTTCGTTTGAAATTAAATTATACGTTCAGGTAACAAATGATGCCGTTCTACCTTTGGGCCTGCGTCTGCCATAGTCGAGTGGCTCTTTTTACCCGTTTTTTCAATAGCTTCGCGTCCATGGGCCAGATCCTGGAGCGGCTAATTGAGGCGACGTGGCGTAACGACTCGGCAGTGGCCGAACACCCCAAATTTGAGACACGTGAACTTCCCCGTCCAGCGCTTTATAATTGTGGAAATGAAGCGTGGTTAGAGCTGAGAAAATGAACGGTAACGACACCTCTCAGGAACAGATTCAAGCCAAGATCACCGCGCTGGAACTCGAGCACCGCGATTTGGATGATGTGATTCTCAATCTTGAAAAATCTGGCGACTTCGACCAGCTCAAATTGTCACGGCTTAAGAAACGTAAGCTGATGCTGAAAGATCAAATCGCGTCTCTGCACGACAAGTTGCTGCCGGACATCATCGCATAAGCATCATACCGAATAGGCTAGGACCTCAAGACGTGATCGACTTGACCGATCGCGTGTAACGCACTCTGTCCCGGCTCCACGCGGGCCGCCGCAACTCTGAAGCTCAAGTCCATGTCCAAGCCGGATACCGTATACGACGTGCTCTCCAGTATGGTCCGCACATGATCTGCGGTGGCTGTCGGTTCGGTCTCTTCAGATGCGTTGGCGGATAGTCCCTCGGCTTCCTTGTACGTCAATAACGCTCCCACCATCGGGCCGCCAACAAGACCGACAGGGCTCGCGGGAAGCTCGCTCTCAGCGATATGTGCCGCGACGTCGGCGAGAACGGTGTTGGCGGCGAGAATGCCGCTGCTCTTTCGAATGTCCTCAAACGTGTTCACCGTGACCAACACCAGTTCTGAGACAGAACCTGCCGATGGACCCTGATTGAGACTCTGGCCAAGTGCGTTCAAAAAATGGGCCCCTTCCAGAAGAGGACCTTCAGTGCCCTCGCTTTTCCGCTCTATACGCTTGATCTTGGACTTCAGAAACGCGGTTTCGGAAACCAGCCCGCCGATCATCGCCTGAACTTGGCTGGTCATCAGTTCGACTGGAATACCGAGTATGGTGATGTGATCGGAAACCGCGCGCGCATTTTCTTCATAGGTCTCCGCGACCTTGCTAGCGGGCGGGTCCTGGCGCTTCTGCTCCTGATCGTCGGCAGCCTTCTCTTCCTGCCACTGAACGTTAACGATTCCCTGTGGTGAGCTAATTTCAGACATGACGCCCGTATCGGCTCCTCTGAAAATGGAAAAACGTCAGACAACAGTATAGCACTTCGCCTTGCGATCCGCAGGAGCGGTCTGTACAGTGCGCCCCTTTTCCGGGCCGGAGCCAGGATCACATGAGCCAGCCAGTTGTCGGGATCATTATGGGCAGCCAGTCGGACTGGGCGACAATGACCCACGCCGCCGAGGTTCTCGACGCGCTGGACGTGCCGAACGAAACGAAAATTGTCTCGGCCCACCGCACGCCGGACCGCCTGAATGACTATGCAAAATCGGCCCGCGATCGGGGTTTGAAAGTGATCATTGCCGGTGCCGGCGGTGCTGCACACCTGCCCGGCATGACCGCCGCCATGACCCCCCTGCCCGTTCTCGGCGTACCGGTCGAAAGCAAGGCGCTGAGTGGCATGGACAGCTTGCTTTCCATTGCGCAGATGCCGGGCGGTGTTCCCGTCGGCACCCTGGCCATAGGCAAAGCTGGTGCGAAAAATGCCGGACTGCTCGCGGCGGCCATTTTGGCGACGACAGATAACGCGTTGGCAGACCGGCTCGACGCCTGGCGCGCCGCTCAAACTGAAGCGGTCGCGGACGCCCCTTCTTCAGACGCATAACGCAAGACGAACGATCCCATGACTCAGCGTATTGAGCCCGGCGGCACGATTGGGATTCTCGGCGGCGGTCAGCTTGGCCGGCTGCTCGCGCTTGCAGCGGGCAAGATGGGCTACCACACGCATGTCTACTGTCCGGACGAAGGATGCCCAGCCTCGCTGGTTGCCGCGGCACACACCTGCGCGGCGTATGATGATGAAAGTGCGCTCAAGGCTTTCGCGGCGGCCGTCGACGTCGCAACGTTCGAATTCGAGAACGTCCCTGCCCAGACCGCGCTGTATCTCACCGACCGCGTGCCTGTTCACCCGTCCTGGAAAGCACTTGAGATTGCCCAGGATCGGGTGAAAGAAAAATCGTTCTTCGCCGATATCGGTGCAGCCACGGCGCCCTGGCGGCCCGTCGATAGCCTCGAAGATCTAGAGGCGGCGCTGCAAGACATTGACGCACCGGCCATACTGAAGACGTCCCGCCTAGGATACGATGGCAAAGGCCAAGTGCGCATTGAGACTCCAGATGACGCGGCGGCGGCATGGAGCAAGATTTCAGATGGCCGGCCCTCCGCAACCTCTGGCGGTGGAGCCTTCTGCATTCTCGAAGGCTTCGTCAAATTCACCGCCGAGATTTCCGTAATCGCGGCCCGCGGACCGGCGGGAGAAGTGGTGTGTTTCGAGCCTGTCGAGAACGTGCATAAAGATCACATATTGCACACGACTACTGCGCCCGCGCGCATTTCGTCCACGACAGCCAAAACTGCAATCGGGGTCGCTGAACGTGCTGTCAAGGCTCTCGACCTGGTCGGCATCGTCGCCGTGGAAATGTTCGTGACGTCCTACGGCGGCGTTCTGGTGAACGAGATGGCGCCGCGGCCGCACAACTCTGGCCATTGGAGTTTGGATGCCTGCCAGACAGATCAGTTCACGCAGCTCACACGCGCGATTTGCGGTTTGCCCCTTAACGACCCGTTGCGCCACTCCAACGCGGTGATGACGAACCTGCTCGGCGACGAGATATACGATCTCGATCGCTACTACGCAGATCCGTCATGCCACGTTTACATATACGGCAAAGCCGAAGCTCGGCCGAAGCGCAAGATGGGTCACGTCACCCAGTTGAGCGCCAAGACCAATCCGTAACGGGTAGCTAGTCCTCGTCTTTCATCATCTTGAAACCGAGCTGGCGGAAAATATACGCCACGTCGGCATTGCCCCAGCGCTCGACAACCTTACCGTCTTCAAACCGGTAAATATCGATAGCCGTCGCTTCATAGGGCTCGCCTGTCGGCGGAGACCCAGCTAAAGGCGTGTTGAAGTTGCTCTTGATGGTCGTCCGTACGACGACAAAATCATCGACACATAAAATCAACTCGTCTTCAAGAACGCGCCCCGGATTGTTTTTCCGGGAGGCATCCCACATGCCGCGCATATCATCTGGCGTGACCACGGATCCGGGCCCGCCGGCGTCGTTGTTGTGAGAGATAACCTCATCCGCGTAGAACTCTTCGACACGCGTCGTATCCCGGTCCGAGAACAGGACCTTGTGAATTTCCAGATACGTGTTCAGGTTTTCTGTTTGTCCGTCACAGTGAATACGTAACTGAGCCGACGCGGGCGCAGACAACGCCAGACCAGCCGCCATTACCAAAAGACCTAGCCGCATGATGAAACCTCCATGTTTTGCGTTAGGGGTGGCGTAAGCATCACGCGCTGGCCGCACGAGAACAAGTGCAATGTCATCAAAACGGCGACTTAATGTTCATGAATCTAGGCTGGATTTTTGCGCCATGCACTTTAAGTGCATCCATGTAAGAGGGCAGCGCGCGGACTGCTGCGCGTTGGTCATGTTCGCGAAGGAGCGCGCTCACCAAGTCAATCGACCGATAGACATCATGTAAGATTCGCGCAGCCTTCAATATTTCGTCCAGAGTCAACGCGCTTAGTTTCGTCAGATTACGCACGAAAATGGCATCGGCCTCTATGAGCTGACTGACAGGCTTCCATGCTTGCTGAGGCGTATAAGGCTCCATCGCGCGCCCAGTGACATCAATGAATTTGTGAAGCTCGAAACCGTGGCCGCGCAAAAATCATGCTGTTCACCAAACAATGGCTGGTCGCAGTACAGGGGCAGAAACGCGGCCTCTGTTTGCACGACAACAGCCGTGCCAATCTTGCTCATGCCGTTTTGCAGAACCATCAGTTCCGCGCCTTGAATATCGAGCTTGACCAGATCGACCCCCGAGAGACTTTCAACGTCGTCGAGGCGCGTCGTTGATACCTCACGTTCAGAAACGACTTGAAACGGCCCACCCTCCTTGGTGCTGAAGCTGTAGAAAGGTTCTACCGTCACAGGGTTGGGCCGCAGGAGAGAACTGCATCCTGGGTATAGCGTCTCGTGGAGCGTGTGCGTCCTGCCATCGCCGAGTGCGTCCGCGAACCAGGTTCCGCGCCCTTTATACTTTTGCTCCAAGTCATGTCGCGCCGAGGCACTGGGCTCAAATCCAGACAGCCGTGTACCTGGATCGGCCAGCAATGGCTCGTAGACTGGCGCCCCTTCGAGCAATGCTCCGATATCCAGCACATGTACCGGCGGCAACGCGAACGGCATCACCTCAGCGAGAAGAAAGCCACTCGGAATGTTTTTTAAGTTTTGGGGCATACATTTTCTCAGCCACGGGCTAAACCACTAGCCTCATCGGCGTTAGCGTGATCGCTTCAAGTGGATCACGCACGGCAATGGAGCCGCTGAATTGTTAACGTGTCAAACCGCAGAGGCGCAAGTGGATGATCATTGAGACTCACTTGGAAGATCTCAAGAAAATATCTGTCTTAGTCGCAACCCCGATGTACGGTGGCATGTGCGCCGGTGCATACACTCAGGGGCTTGCCGGGTTATTCAAGCTCGCAGGCCAATACGGCCTAAAGGTCGACTTCACCCAGATCGGCAACGAAAGTCTGATTACGCGGGCGCGGAACCGTCTAGCTCATGGGTTCCTTTCCAAGCCCAGCTACACACACCTCATGTTTATTGACGCAGATATCGGCTTTAACCCGATCGACGTGTTGTCCCTCGCGGCGACTGCACGGCCTGATACGGATAAAGCCATCGTGTGCGGTACGTATGCGCGGAAACGCATTCAATGGTCGCAGGTTAGGGATGCCGCCAAGCAAGGCGTGGCTGACCAGGACGCCGGAAAACTTGCTGCCCTCGCCGGCACTTTTCCGTTTGGCTTGGAACCTGGTCAGAACAAGACAGTCAATCTCAACGAACCCATGTCTGTCAGTCATGCAGGCACCGGGTTTATGATGATTCGGCGGGATGTTTTTGCCACGCTGGCTAGCCGCCTGACGCACCGGCGTTATTTCGACCCTGCCGCGAACGGCGGCGCCGGCGACACGGTGACGTCCTTTTTTGATAGCGACATTGACGCAGACACCAACGAGTACTTGGGCGAAGACTACACGTTCTGCCACCGGGCGCGTGATGCGGCGTTCAAGATTTGGATTTGCCCCTGGATGCGCCTCACCCACGTCGGAACATACATCTATGGCGGCGGAATGCCCGATCTGGCTGCTGCCAATATACCTGTTCACAAACCCGAGCCGGGCTAGCCGCCCTTCTCGCTGAGCCCCAGAAGACGGCGCCGCGGCGCATCCCGTGACGTATAGATGTGTCTCACCCATAGCGTCATCGGCAAAGATAACCACCCGGCATCGAATTCGATTTCATCGGTCAATAACGAATTGTCTTCGTCGACCGCCTTGACGGTTAGGGTGTGATAATAGGTTCGGATGGAGCCGCCGCGTTCACATGTCTGTAGAATACGGCGCTCGTCGTCTCGGCGGATAACGTCTATATGCCAGGTCATCGGCGGGGTAATTTTGAAATGAGTGACCTGCAGGTCAAAACTCTGACCTACATGGATCTCCCCAGACGGCAGACCATCATACGTCACCAGACTGGCCATCATCTCAGCCAAGCACCGGTATGAGACGCTGCACGACCACAGCCGCTCAGCAGAAACCGGATATGAGTGCGTAACGCGAACTCGGCGTGCCACAGCCCCCACTCCCCCGCGTGTCCGGCCAGTCAAATCATGTTCAAACCGGCGTCATCCGCTGCTAAAGGCGGATTTATTTTGAGCCGGTCTAGAAGTGCAGTTAAAACACTCTTTAAAATGACACGTCAATGAATTCGGTACAAATTTCTATTTAAAGTTGTGCACGCAAAAGGAACTAACCTTATGACTAATTCCCACGCGTTCTAAACTCTGGATTGAATTAGAGAGATTGCTAGGACGTCAGAGATTGAAACTCGTACCTTCTTCCGGTGATTCCGCACCCGAGTATTCGGTTAAGTGGCTGCTGCCCGACGGTGTCCTTAGCCTTTCATCACAGCAGTTCCTGGCCGATATCGAAATTCAAAAACGAGCCCTAACCGCGCTTGGGCTTCGGCCGGGCGACAAGGTCGGACTGCGCGGAGATAATTCTTACCTATGGATGGTCACCGACATCGCGATGGTCGAATTGGACATCGTCTCGGTCGTCTTTCCCAGTGAATTTAGTGAAACCGCGATCCCGGCTCTCATGGCCGAGTACTGCCTGAGGTTTTTCTTGGTGTCCGACGCCGAACCTCACCCGCCTGCAGCGAATACGCACGTCGCCAGTCTGGGCCGCATCGATCCAGCGACGCATACTCTACATTCTGTCCAGAACGATCCCTACCCTGTCACCGACGACGATCTTTCCTTCGTGTTCTCATCCGGGACCAGCGGGTCCTTTAAGGGCATGGTCATTTCGAAGACGGGGGTCATCGATCAGGTCAATTCATTTGGCGATGCCATGGGCTTCGGCGCTCAAGATTGCGTCCTGCTTTATATGCCGTTCTCGTCACTCCAAAATCGCGTTCTGTATTACGGGGCTGTGATGCGGGGTGTGGACATCACCGCGGTTTCGTCCACCCAATTGCTGGAAGGACTAAAGCAATTCAATCCGACGGTCTTGATTGCCCCACCGATTTTCTACGAAGCCGTTGAGAAGTCGATCAAGGCGGCTCTGCGCAATCAATCAAATGCAGCCCGCACAGGGTTGCGTTTGATCAGCGCCTTTGCTGGCGCATTGCGCCGCGTGGGTGCCGCAGGCACCGCCCGGGCTTTGCTGAAACGGGTTTATGGCAAAGCACACGCCATATTTGGATCACGCATGCGCATCATGATTACTGGAATGGCGAAAATCGGCCCGTCCACGCTCGAACTCTATCGCCGACTTGGATTTCCCTTGGTTCAAGTCTACGGGCTCACGGAGTGTGGTGTCGTCTGCGCCAATACGCTGGCGGATAACGAAATCGGTACGGTCGGCAAACCCCTCGCCGGCAATCAGATTTCCATCGCCGAGGATGGTGAAATTGTCGTCCGCAAAGCCGCACCACAGACCAACCGGTTTTTTCATTTTGAAGCGTCTGCGGAAGACACGCGCTTCGAGGATGGTGCCGTATATACAGGCGACCTTGGCAAACTTTCACCGTCTGGGCGTTTGACCCTGATCGGCCGCAAGAAATCCACCATTGTCGCGCACTCAGGGATTAAGGTGCAGCCTGAGCTGGTTGAGAAGGCCCTAGAACAACATGATAACATCGCTAAGGCCGTACTTGTCGGTATAGATGGCGGACGAGTCCTGGGGGTCGCCGTGCAAATTCCGCAAACGCTGTCACAGTCAACGGGAGAGGAACTGGACCAACACGTGCGCACGACTGTCGAGCGCATGGCACCAGCGTTCAAATCCCACATCCAGGTCTCACTGACGAACGAAGACTTCACAGCCGAGAACGGACTTTTGACGCGCAACCTCAAGATCAACCGTGACGCCGTGCGTCAGCGTTTCTTCAGCCAGTCTGCCGACTAGCCGGAATTCACGCCGATGTTCAAACTGTTCCGCCGGAAAAAGAAACAGGTCGACGCTGGCACAGCTGTCCGGTCAGCATTTTGCCAGGCTCTTGAAGTCGACAGCGTCGATGACACCGCCAATTTTTTTGAGCTGGGTGGGGACTCGATGATGGCCACCGTTGTCGCGGCAGCGCTTGACGAGATGGGCCATGCCGTACCGTCCACCGCCGTGTTCGATCATCCCACCGTAGAAGCCCTCGCCGCCTACGTATCTGGCGATAGGGCATCGGTGCCCGCCGATATTCCAGCAGTGGAAGTGCACAGCCGTAATCCAGCTGACCCAACACACTTACGCGCTTCACTGCTGCAGGAGCGCCTTTGGCCCTTTGAACGCAATCCTGATCCGCAGCGGTTTCAGCTTCGCGGTGAAGGCGCCATTTTGGTCCGCGGAGACTTTGACTCCGAAATCTTACAACAAGCTTTGAACCTGCTCGCCCAACGTCAGGAGGTTTTGCGCACCGGCTTTGCCGAAGCGGATGGCGCGCTGTCCGCGGTTATTTCGCCCAGTGCATCCGTGAACATCGAGCATTTCTCAGCAACGAACAAAGAAGCTGCGCAGGCGATCGTCGAGCGGTTTACAGCCCTGACATTTGACCTCGCCTCTCCGCCGCCGATACGGGTTGCGCTTATATCGCTTCCCAGCTCAGAACACGTTCTCGCAGTTTCAATGCACCACATCGTCAGCGATGGCTGGTCGATGGGCGTTTTTGTCGGCGAGCTTACGGCGTTGTACTCGGCGTTGCGGCGCAGTGAACAGACGCGCCTACCCGATTTGCCCTATCAGTTTGCGGACTATGCTGTATCCCATCGCGCCTGGCTGGCCTCGGACGCCGGTCAGAATGCCGTTGCGTTCTGGCGTGAGTATTTGCACGGCTTACCGCCGGGTCTTGATGTTCCGCTTCCAAACGACCAGCCGCGCCAGTCTGTTTATAACTTCCCGGTTCGGCGTCAGGTCATCCCTATAAGGGCGGATGCGCAATCCAACCTGCGCAGTGTCGCGCGCACAACCCGGACGTCGGTGGCCACCGTCTTTTTGGGCGCCTTTCTATCTCTCTACAAATCGCTGACTGGCGCCGAAGACATTCCTGTGGGCATCATGCATGCCAATCGCAACCTGCCCGGCAGCCAAAATCTGATCGGCTTTTTTGCGACGCTTGTGGTCTTGCGCTTTGCCGTTTCTGGAACCTCGATCTCCCTTACCGATGCTATCGAACACGCGCGGCAAGAGTCCCGGAGGATCGATCCGTATTCCAGCGTTCCCATCGGAACTCTGCTCGACGCCGGCATCATCGATACTTTGCCGCGTATTTTTGTGGACTCCGTTCCACGCCCCGGGCTTCCGGACATTGAGGGTGTGTCCGTCGAAGACTTTCCGTTTGAACATCCGCCCTTGTTCTTGGTGGCGGATATCGCCCTGTTTCTGTTCGACAACGGCACGACACTGTCCTGCATCCTGGGCACCAACCGGGACATGTTTTCCGATGATGCAGCAGCACAACTGGCTGACGCCCTCGGCTCGGCGCTTGCCGACGTGCCCCCCACCTGATACCAAACACCTTTCCCGAATCAGTCCTTTCCAGTTCTAGGAGTGCGCCATGCCGGGCCCGCTTGATGGTATTAAAGTTCTCGAGTTGACGGCTGTCGTGCTGGGGCCTTGGGCCTGCCAGATGCTCGCCGATATGGGCGCGGACGTGATCAAGATCGAAGCGCCGTATGGAGACAGCAACCGCACCCTCGGCGCTTATCGCAACACCAAAGGCATGGCGGCGCTGTACCTCACTTGTAACCGCAACAAGCGCAGCTTGGTCCTTGATCTCAAGAAACCGGAAGCACGGGATGCCCTTCTAGAGCTTGTCAAAACGGCGGATGTACTGGTTCACAACAATCGTCCGCAGGTGATGGACAAACTCAAGCTCGACTACGCGACCCTGAAAGAGATCAATCCCAAGCTCATCTATTGCGGCTCCTATGGTTACGGCAAGAAGGGGCCTTACGGCGAAAAAGGAGCCCTGGATGATTCCATTCAGGCTGTGTCCGGCATTGCCATGCTGAATAAACTGGTTCTGGGCGAGCCGCGGTACCTGCCCACCATTGTCTGCGACAAAACCACCGCCATGGCCGTCGTCCAAGGCGTGCTTGCCGCGCTGTTCCACCGCGAACGCACCGGCCAGGGTCAGGAAATCGAAGTGCCGATGTACGAGACCATGGTGTCTTACGTCATGGCGGAACACCTATGGGGCTATACTTTCGATCCGCCGATGGGAGAGCCTGGTTATACGCGGCTCATGAGCCACCACCGCAAACCGTATCCCACTAAGGAGGGCTACATTGCCATCCTTCCCTACCTAGATGCCCATTGGGAAACCTTCTGCAAACTTGCCGACCGTGAGGAACTGTTGGACGACCCAAGGTTCAAGACTCTCTCGGACCGCGTCACCAACATCGACGACACCTATCAGGAAACCGCCAACACGATGTTGAACAAAACGGCAAAGGAGTGGATGGAAATTTTCGGGGAAACCAGCGTCCCGACCATCGTCGTCAACGACTTAGTCGATCTTGTTCACGACGAACACCTCAACGCGGTCGGCTTTTGGCAAACCATCGACCACCCAACCGAGGGCAAACTGCGCACGCCCGCCTTCCCGATCTCGTTCTCAGAGTCCCCGGCTGATATTCGCCGCCACGCACCGCAGCTCGGCGAGCATACCGTCGAAATCCTTCAAGAAGCGGGTCTCGACCAGGGCTCTATCGATGCCATGATTGAAAGCGGCGCAACGAAAACCGCCAGTTAACCGATCACTCCGCAGCGATGGCTTTATAGTCCGCCGCAGATTCTTCATCCCGAAACGCTTCGATTACCGGACAGGCTTTTTTCTTCCAGCCCAAGGCAAAGCTGAACATCGGCGGCACGAAGTAGAACGACACGACCGTCGACAGCAGCACGCCGCCGGCAATGGCCATGGCGAACGGCGGCCAGAACCCGCCGCCGGCCAAGATCAACGGTAAGAAGCCGCCGAACGTCGTCACCGTTGTCGAAATGATGTGGCGGCCGGACCTCATCACCACGTCGCGAATGGCGGTACGGTCGTCTTGCATGGCGTTTGAGTCCTTTTGCAGCGCCGTCATGATGATGATGGCGGCATTAATGGACACCCCGATCGACCCGATCACACCGATCACCGCCTGAATGCCAAATGGATAGCGGAAGATCGCCAGAGCCAATACGCTCAGGCCGACCGACAGCAACGCGACGGCAAACGTCACTAGCGAAAGCCGGAAGGAATTGAATGTGAGCACGATTGTCGCCATCAGCAACGCGACGATAAGTCCCATAGGCGCCAGCAGGTTGCCAACGACATCCGCGCGGGCATCGGAGTCACCGCCGTACTCGATGCGGTAGCCCTGGGGCAGCCCCAACGGTTCTGCCGCCAGGCTCTCCCGCACTTGTTTCAACACTTCCTCCGGCAATACGCCGAGCTGCAAATAGGCCTGAACCGTGTTGACGCGCTCTCCATTGCGCCGGGCAATCGGACTGTCCGACGGCTGAAGGCGCGCGGTTCCCAAAGCTTCAAGAGGGACCCCGGCCCATCCCGTGGCGCTGGGTTCTGGCGCAACGATATTCAGATCAGAGATACGTGAGGCCGTGGCACGGTCCTCATCGCCGACGCGAACCCGCACCGGCATCTCTTCGGTCCCCTCAAGCATGGACCCGCCGGTGGTGCCTTCGATCCAGGACTGCAGCTGACCGGCGACACCGGTGAGGGTCAAGCCGCTGGCGCGCACTTTGTCTTCTTCAAGATCAAATACGTACTTCGGTGCGCCGCCGCCAAGCGAGGCTTTGGTATGGGTCACGAACGGGTGCTCTGCAATGCGGCGGCGCAGCTGCTCGCCATAGCCGCGCAATGCCGCAAGGTCGGGCCCGACCAGCCGCACTTCGACCGGCGCGGATACAGGCGGCCCCTGGGTCAGGTCACGCACCAGCACCTGCGCTTCGGGAAGATCGCGATCGAAGCTGATCTGCAGGTCCGGCACTAGCCGCTTGGTCGCATCCTGCGATGTGGTCGAGACAAGTGCTTCGGCGAAACTGGCAACGCCGTCCTGATCCTGAATCATGTTGTAGTAAAAAGCGGGCGCACTCTCGCCGACAAACCAGTGCACATGGGACACACCGTCCGCTGCGCGCAGGATTGCATCCGCTCGTTGAGCTACAGTTTGTGTTTCGCTTAGAGCCGCGCCATCGGGCAAACGCACCTGAACGTAAAACTGATCACGATCAACCCCTGGGAAAAACTGCGCGGTCAGCGTCGGAAAGGCAGCGAACCCCATCAACGGCAGCACCAATGCGGCGGCAACGGCCCAACCCCGATTTGCCAGCGCCCAGTCGAGTGACACTTTGAACGCGGCCTGTACACGGCTGGCGTCAATGCCGTGGACCCACCAACCTGATTTGGCTTCCCGGTCTTCCGGCAGGATGAAACCTGCAAGCGCGGGCGTCAGAGTCAGCGCCAGCGCCAGCGAGGCCAGCAACATCACGATCACCGAGATCGCGATAGAGCCGACAAAGTCACCCGCAGGCCCCGGCAAGATCGCCATTGGGACAAACGCCAGAACTGTCGTCACGGTGGACGCCAACAATGGAACAGCCAAGCGCTGCACGCTGGCGCCGATGGCTTCGACACGCGGTCTGCCCTCACCGATACGGCGGCGGATTTCATCGGTCATGACAATGGCCGCATCGACAAGCAAGCCGAGCGCGACGATTAAACCGGTCACTGACATCTGGTGAATGGGAATCCCGACCCGTTGCAGCACGGCAATACTCAGCAAACTGGTTAGCGGCAGAACCGCCGCGACCACCAAAGCCGAACGCCAGCCGATCGTGACCAGCAACACCGCCAGCACAAGGCCGATACCGATCATCATGTTGATGCCAAGTCCGGTCAGCCGGTCCGCGGTATAGCGTGCCTGATTGAACAGCAGCGTGTGCTCCAGCCCGCCGGGCAAATCAGCCTCGAACGCAGCCATGGCCGCTTCAGCGTTGCTTGCCCATGCATCAACTTGCAGGTCAGGCTGCATCTTTGCCGCCACAATGACCGCCGGAGCACCATCCGCGTACGCAACAGCGGACGGCGGCGACTGAATACCGCGTGTGACCGCCGCGACGTCACCAACTCTAATGATCTCGCCCGTGTCCGCGGTCAGTAGGGGTACGTCACGGACGCGATCCAAACTCTCGATTTCGCCGCCCACTTCGATCAGATAGTCGGACGACCCGCCGCGTACACGCCCAGCCTGCACTTTGCTGTCAGCCTGCCTGATCGATGTGGCAACCGCGTCAACCGTTAGCCCCAACGCGACCAACCGGCTCGCATCAACGGAAACCAGGATTTCCTCGTCCTGCTCGCCGAACAGGCGCACCAGTTCCGTTCCAGGCACTGCGCGCATACGCTCCTGCAAGCGCTCGGCATAACGTTTCAAGATGCCCGGTGAAACGTCGACCCCGGGCCGCGCGATAATCGCGCTCAAGCTGGTGTAGGCGCCGGTCCGGTCGTTATCGAAGTTTGATTTCCCGGCCCCATTGGGAAACAGCAGTTCCGCCGCAGCCAACGCATCACGAATCTCTGACCAACTGCGTTCGATTTCAGCTTCGCTGATATATTCCGACAACTCGACCGAAATGACTGAAATACCTGTCCGGGAGGTCGAGGTGATCTCCGTGATCTCCTCTATTTCCCTCAGCTCTTCTTCGACCTTCTCGGTAATCAAAGCCTCAACACGCGCTGGGGTCGCGCCGGGATACGGAGTCACGATCGTGGCAAACAGATTGGTAATCGTCGGGTCTTCTTGCCGGCCGATGGTCAAAACCGACGACACACCCGCGCTCACGATCAGAGCTGCAGCCAGCACGAAATAGCGGACATTGCGGTAAAACAGGGTTGTCACGGCGCTTACTCCGCCAAAGCGACGCGTTGGCCGGGGACGACGCGGTTGGTGCCGCTGTTCAGGACCTGGGCTCCTGCTCTCAACGTGCCACGCACATAGACCCGGCCATCATCGATATGCAGGACTTCGACGGTTTCGCGGGTAATCACCTGAGCGCCGTCTTTGTCCGCGACCGTATAGACCGACCATAGCCCCTTTTCACCTTCGACCAGCGCCGCCATCGGCAGCCAAGCACCACGTGATTCAATTGCGCGATCGAACCTGAAATGAACGACATCATCGAACGGTAACGCTGCCGCTTCATTCACTTCGAAGAGCGCGGGAATGACTTGGGTCCGGGACTCGAGATCGGGCCGGAGCGCGACAAGCTGCCCCCGCACGGTTTGGTTCTCATATTCGAGGTCGTATTGGGTTCCTACAGTCAGCGCATCGGCGACGGCAGGCGGCAGACCGATCCGGGCCCGAGGCGCACAGCGCTCAAAGATATCCGCAACCGCCATCCCGGCATCAATGACCGCGCCGCTATCGAGCAGGACCGCGCCAATCACACCATCAAACGGCGCCTTGAGAACGGACTTCTCAAGCTGAATATCTACCGAACGGATCGCCGCATCGATGGACTCGACGGAAGCTTGTAGCGAAGAGGCCGATAGCCGCGCATCATCGTAACGTTGCTTAGATGAAAACCCTTCGTTAGCCAGCTGCCGTTGGCGCGCTGAGGTCAGATTGGCCAGTTCGAGCTGCGCCACCGCCTGCGCCCGATCAGCAATCAAGCGATCGCGCTCAGCGTTCAGCCTGTCCTGGTCCATGACTGCAAGTGTCTGCCCCGCGGCTACGCGGTCGCCCTCTTCGATGCGAACGTCCTCGACCAGACCTGCGCGTTCGAAAGCAACGCGGGTCTGCTGCCGCGCTTCAACCCGGCCCGCATACCGCTGCTCAACGGTATACCCTGTCTCAAACACGATCGATTGTGTCTGCACCGGAAGCGGCGGAGCGGCACCGATCGCGGCATCCGCGCTGGCGCGCCAATACAAGGCCCCCGTGCCCAGTAGGAACACTCCGCCGATCAAGGCGACAGCGATGCCCTTTCGGACACGGGCATTCGCCAGCACCGCTGGCAAGTTGAGTCGGGACTGAGATTGGAAAGGCGTTGTCGGCATCTTGGGACTCCGCTCCGGACCAGAACTGCAGGAGATTCATGTCCAGGGCTTGCTAATGTTAACCTATATAACATATGTTATTGATAGTAACATTGAGAGTCAACAGCCCGAATTCCGAGCTTTTCGTGGTAAAAAGACTTATGTCGGAAAACATCGCCCAACCGCCAGCGGAGCCCGCTAAGAAAGCCGGGTATCATCATGGCGACCTTAAGGAAGCGCTGACCTGCGCCGCCGAAGCCTTGATCGAAACCAAGGGGCCCGAAGGGTTTTCCATGGCCGAATGCTGCCGTATGGCCGGTGTCAGCACCGCAGCGCCCTATCGCCATTTTGAGGACCGCGAGGATCTGGTGAAGCAGGTCGCCGCCCGCGGCTTTGAAGCCCTCAGGGTGGCAACCAAAACCCGCCGGGATTCCCACCCGCCCGGGTCCGTCGACTCCATCGTTGCCATGGGTCAGGCCTATGTCCGCTTCGCCGAGAGCAGCCCGGCGGTGTTCCGCCTCATGTTCGCTAAGCACAAACGCATGGATGAAGGTCACCAGGCCATCCATGAGACTGGTGGAACCTGCTTTATGGTCTTGCTCGAAGCCGTGGATGCCTTTCGCGAACAACGCGGCCTTAGTGCAACCAAAACCCTCGACATCGCCTTGCCACTTTGGACCATCGTCCACGGCACCGCTTGCCTGTTGATCGACCGCGACTTCGATGTTGTCGCCCCTGAGACCGATCCTGACGACCTCGTGCGCATCGCCACAGAGGGTTTCTTGTCCGGAATTGCTGGAGTGAATTGACGCGCACCGGGGGATTCTACGCGTCCGCGGATTGGCGCTTGCCGTAACCTTCTGTGCCTGAGTGCTTTCGCCGCGGCGCTGTTCCGGCCTATGCTGACACCAAGAAACGTTATTCGCCCGGACAAAAAGTGCGGGCTTTCATTCGGGGAGTCCCATCGCAATGAAGTTGCATCTCATCTCTTTGATCGCTGCTGGTCTGGTTTATGGATCAGCCGCGCACGCCCAATTGGCGAATACTTATGTCGCTGGCGATGAAATTAGTGTCCCAGCTTCCATCGAAGCGGCCATCGCCAGTGATCGCCGTCCGGCAGATGAAAAAGCGCGCGACGCCAACCGAAAGCCCGGCGAGATCATGACTTTCTTCGGCGTGGAACCTGGCGACACTGTCGCTGAACTGATGGCCGCCAGTGGTTACTACGTCGGCGTGCTGTCAGAAGTTGTCGGCCCACAAGGCACGGTCTACGGCCACAACAACGGCTGGATCATGCAGCGCCAGGAGGATGGCCGCTCCCCTATCGCTAAACGGATCGACAAGATTGGCCATACCAATGTCGTTGATCTGGTCGGCGAGCTCGAAGACCCCGGGTTGCCCGACGGCGAACTGGATGCGGTGTTTATCGTCCTCATCTACCACGACATGCTCGGCCTGTTTGAAACCGACACCGCAGCAGCCAACAAAGCAATCTACGACGCGCTGAAGCCAGGCGGCGTGTATGGCATCATCGATCACCATGCCCCGATGGGTACAGGTTTGGGGGCAACGGGCACACTACACCGGGTTGAACGGCACGAAGCGGTGCAAGACATCTTGAAAGCCGGATTCGTTTTGGACGCGGAAACCGACCTGCTGGAAAACCTGGATGACCCAATGACCGGCAGCGTGTTTGGACCGGACATTAGGGGCCAATCACACCGCTTTGTCGTGAAATTCCGCAAGCCGTCCTAAGAACGGCTTGCGACGGATCAATTCTTTCGGCGCAACAACAAGTAAAACTCCCAGAGGACACGTTTAATCAAAACGGAAGTGGTGCGCATGCGCAGTATTAGATTGTTTTGCGCTTTGGCTCTGGTCTTTGCGGGTGCGCTCGTCACGTCGCCCAATGCCAGAGCCCAGACCGGGGAAACCGGGATCATCTCGGGCCAAGTGCTCGACTCAGTCACGTTACGCGGAATTCCATCTGCAACGGCAACGCTGGTGTTCAATGGAACACGGCAAGAAACGGCTGTAGAAGCCGGCGTATTCAGCTTCCCCACTGTCGGCGAGGGATTGTACACAGTTCGGATCTCTGCGCCGGGCTATACGTCCGCGTCCAACCAAGCGGTCCGCGTTACACCGGGAAAAACATCTCAAGTGACATTCGAGTTGGTGCGGCTCTCCGCACAGCTTGAAGAAATCCTGGTCATCGGCTCATCGCTGGGAACGGACCCCTATGCGTCCGTCAGCGCCACCCGCATCACCCGTGAGGACATCCGTTCCGCTGTCGGCTCGGGCGGTGATGTCTTCCGCGCGCTGGACTCCTTGCCCGGCGTCGTATCAACAGGGGAGTTTTCCAACTTCTCTGTCCGGGGCCGCGGACCCCGGGATAACCTGATCCTCGTGGACAACATGCCGTTCGATAAAGTCGTCCACTTCGACCAAACACTTGGCGAAGACGAAGACATTGGTGGCGGCGGGCGCTTCTCCATCTTTGCGCCCAACATCATCGGCGACGCCTCGTTTGAGCCCGGCGGCTGGTCCGCGGCGTACAGCGGACGCAACGGCTCGCTGCTTCAGCTTAACATTGCTGAGGGCAATCCGGACTCGCCAACCGTGAGTTTGCGCGCCGACATTGCCGGCGGCGAAATCACCTACGACGGCCCAAGTTACGTGTCCGGCAATACCAGCGTGTTGCTCTCGGCTCGTTATTTTGACTTTGGGCGTGTGTTCAAACTGATCGGTCAAGATGACATCGGCGATCCGGAAGTGAGCGACGTTATCTTTAAGTCTGTGACTCAGGTGACGGACGTCGACACCTTCAGTCTGCTCGCCATCTATTCGCCCGAGGATTTTACCCGCGACATCGACAATGTGTTGGAATCTGAAAACTTCGAAGACGCAGACCTCCTCAGCAGCGAGCAAGACAGTTTTCTGATAGGCGGCACCTGGACTTGGCTGTTCGGTAAAACGGGCACGATGTCCAACACGGTCTTCTACCGCACCAGTGATAAATTCAGTTCTCAAGGTGAATCCTTCCCCGACTTGGCCGGTCCGGATCCGATGGCGGCAGACATCCCTGTGCGGGAAGATGCCCTGACTATCGCAGAGGATGAAACCGAACTCGGCTGGCGCAACGACTTCTCCTTCGAAACCGGGCTAGGTCTGTTCTCTGCCGGTGCACGGGTTTCCCGCGTCAGCCTGGATTTCCAAAGCCAGGTCGACGGCGACTTTTTCGTCTATGTGTATGACCAGAATGACTTCCGCCCCACACCGGATCAGAAGTTCGTCGTTTTAACGCCGGCGCGGTTCAACACGGCGTTCGACTCCAGCGCCTACCGCTACGCCGCCTTCGTCGAGCATGCCTTTGACGCTGGATCGCTCACCATTCGCCCCGGCGTGCGTGTCGACCGAGATGGCTTCGCGGATCAAACCACATGGTCGCCCCGCCTCTCCGCATCGGTTCAGGTCTCAGACCAGACCCGCGTCTCGGCAACCGCAGGCATTTTTTATCAGTTCCCTCGCTATCTGACCGTCGCAGCCAATCCGGCGAATAACGCCCTGCGCAGCGAACGTGCCGATCAGGTCAGTCTGGGTGTCGAACACAGCTTCAACCGTGACCTCTCTCTGCTGGTCGAAGGCTACTATCAAGACCTCAAAAATTTGGTGGTCGAGGGTGACGCATCATCAAGGCTGGCAACAAATGACGGCAGCGGATATGCCACCGGCGTCGATGTCGTCGTCAACAAACGCCTGTCGAATAAATGGTCCGGAACCGCGACGTATTCCTATTCCCGCTCACGGCGCAACGACAACGACGGTACACCGGCCTATGATTCCGATTTCAACCGGCCCCACGCCCTGACTCTCGGTGGTGTATGGGAGCCGAGTGACAGGTGGCGCTTCGGCACGAAGTGGAAGTATGCCTCTGGACGGCCGACCGACTCGTTCATCGTCAATGCAGATGTGTTCAATGATCCCGCCCTACCCCGGTTCTCCAAAGAGCTAACCGCGAACAACGTTAACCGCCTACGCGACTACCACAGCCTCAATCTGCGCATCGACTATCGCCGCCGCATCGGCGGTGTCACGCTGGTGACGTTCTTGGATATCATCAATGCCTATGGCCGCAACAACGTCAGCTCGCTTGAATGGGACGAGCGGCGCGGCGTCAACGTTATCGGTGACTTCGGGGTATTTCCGCAGATCGGGTTGAAAGCCGAATTCTAAAACACAGTTTGGTGCGGAAACTCAGTTTTGCCTGCGCGCATGCCTTCAAGCATGTCCGCCTCCGGCACCACCCGCCCGAAGGCGGAGGCAAACATCTGCAGGGACCGTTCATGATAATCGGGGCGCAAGTCGCCGCAGGCTTCCGGCACCACGAACGTGCGGTAATCCATCATGCCCAGGTCGCGCACCGTGCTCTCGACACACATCGAGGTGGTCACACCGCCGACGATCAAACACTCGATTCCCCGTTCCTCGATCAGCGCCGGTAAAGGTGACTTAATCATCGCCGAGTAGCGTTGTTTTTCGATCACTGTATCTTCCGGCTGCAGCCCAAGCTCTGGCATGATCTCCGCATCCGGCATATCGGCCCGCAGCGCGTTCATAGGCTTCAAATTGGGGCGCAGGTCGGATGTCGTAAGCCCGCCGTTCGAATAGTCAGGTGCAAAGGCCATGGTCGTGCAAATCACAGGGATGCCTGTTTCCCGCGCGCCATCAATCAACCTGCGCGCGCTTTGCAACACGGGTTGAAAACCAGATACGTCTAGCCGCTTCCCGGTATGCCCGTCTGGGGAGCAGAAACCGACTTGTAAATCAATCAACAGCAGCGCCGCAGAGTCACGTTCGAACAGCATGAGTCTGTCTCCTCGCCAATCTCATGCCCCCATTCTCCCGCGATCTTTTTCAAGCGACAAGTCCTCGAGACCTTGTCATGATGGCGCTCTTGCTCACTTTTGGAGCCCGCCTTCATGTCCGTTCGCTCTGCGCTCACGACCGCCTGCGCAACACTGCTCTTTATCAGTGTTGCGGCGGCCGATAATCACCAGTCAACGGAACAGGTCCGCAACGTTCCGGGAGACACCATCCAAGTGCCTGACTTCATGAAAGTTGCCTTGAAGGCTGGTTCCCGCCCAGACGAAGACAAAGACCGCGACGCCGGCCGCAAACCGGATAAGGTAATGGCGTTCTTCGGCCTGGAACGCGGTGACACGGTTGCCGAGTTTATGGCGTCGCGCGGGTATTACGTGGGTGTGTTGTCGGAGATGGTTGGGCCGAACGGGACAGTCTACGGACACAATAACCCTTGGCTCGCCGAACGCATCACAGAAGGCACACCGCTTGGACCGCGCATCGAGTCCTCCGGCTTAACCAACGTCAATGAAATCATCTCGGAATTGGAAGACCCCGAAATTCCGAACGACACCCTGGACCAGGCCTATATGGTGCTGTTCTATCACGACACCTTTTGGCTCGGCACCGACCGCGACGCGATGAACAAAGCCATCTACAACGCCCTGAAACCCGGTGGCATCTATGGCATCATCGATCACCACGCCGCACCCGGCATGGGCATAAGCGATGTGCGCGGCAATCACCGTATCGAACGTCACGTCGTCGTCGAAGAAGTAGAGAAAGCCGGATTTGAACTCATCGGCGAAACCGATGTGCTAGAGAACCTCGACGATCCTTTGAATGTGATCGTCTTCCAGCCGGACCTGCGCGGCGAAACCCACCGCTTCGTCTTGAAATTCCAAAAACCGATGGATGGGTAAGGCAGCGTTAAGCTGGGCGCCGTCGCGTCAAAATACGCAAAGGATTGGGTAAGCGCTCTACGAGGTCTTTGACTTTGGCCTGCACCTTCGGAACCTGCATAACATTTGCAATGCGCCGGTCGAGAAACGCCCACGTGTCGGCGCAATCCTCGGACGTATCGTCTAGCCACACCAATAAAGTAGACGAGTAAACCGCACCCAACAGCCCGCGCTTGGTGTAGTAATTGAAGTCTGTCGCGCGGTCACCAGCGGCCCGCCACATCGCATCTACGGTCGACCAGCCGCTACGCAGGCTGTCCTCGGCATATCCGGGAAACACGGACAGCGACAAAGCACGGCGCACCGCCTCGCGATGGGGTGTCCACCGCTCAAGCCGGGTGCGTACCAACAAGGCAATGCGGTCGCGGATACGCATGGATTCCAGATCCGTGCCCTTGAGGTCTTCAATCATCAAGCGGTCGGCCAAATTCAGCCAATGCCGGACAGCGGCCCGTGGTCCATCGGGAAACAGAATATCCACATCAGCGGCTGAGCCCCCGGTCTGCTCCGCGCCTCGCGCAAGCGACTCCCTCGACCAGCCATCGAAAACCACATGCGGCAGAGCGGCCAGCACCACAGCGTCCTGGCGCTCAATTTTGTCAGTCGCGGGTTTACGGGTCATAGCACAGGCTCTTCCTTGGGCGGGTGAAGCAGTTCTTCATCGTCGCCGGCCTCGGCACCTTCGCCATCCAAGTCGTCGTCATCATCCTCGGCATCGACATAGGCCAGAGTTCCGATGTCAATCATGCGCATGGGATAGAGAATGCCATCGAGATGATCGCATTCGTGCTGCACCACCCGGGCATGGAATCCTTCGGCAGTGCGCTCCCGCAGCGTCCCATCCGGATCCTGAAACGAGTATTTAATCTTGTCCCAGCGCGGCACGACGCCGGTCAGACCGGGCACCGACAGGCACCCCTCCCAGTCCTCGCTCATGCTCTCGCCGACCGGCTTGATAACCGGATTGATCATCACGGTCAGAGGCACAGCCGCTCCGTTGTTCCGTTCCTCGGGCACGAAGAAGATGACGATGCGCAGCGGCACAAAGACCTGCGGCGCCGCCAGCCCCACGCCGCTGGCGTGGACCATCGTCTCTTTCATGTCCTCAATGAAGGCGTGCAGCTCGGGATCATCGAATTTGCCGACGTCCTGAGCGGGATTCTTGAGGACCGGATGGCCCATGCGGGCGATTTCAAGAATAGCCATAAACGGGGAATCTGACCTGAAACTGAGGGCTGCGGCGTCGGAAACAGCCGTCTCCCGGGTGTTTCCCGGAATATAGGGGGGTTGCGGCCCAACGCAAACGCCAAAATTCGTTGGTTTAGAGGCATTTAGACGGCAAAAAACGCGGAATCCGGGCCTTCACAAGGCAGACTCCCTATGATATACACCGCGCCTTCTTGGGCCGGGTCCATCACGGGCAGGTTCATTGCTGAAAATTTAGTGAAGTGAAGGAGACGTCCCCTGGTTCAGGTCGTCGTACGTGAGAACAATGTCGATCAGGCGCTGAAAGCCCTGAAAAAGAAGATGCAGCGTGAAGGCATCTTCCGCGAAATGAAGCTCCGCAAATCCTATGAGAAACCCTCCGAAAAGCGTGCACGGGAGAAATCCGAAGCTGTGCGCCGGGCGCGCAAGCTAGAGCGTAAGCGTCTCGAACGGGAAGGCTTCTAAGCTGGTTTGATCGTGGCCGCCCCGCGTGGCCCGCAGACCCCACCAAAACACTGCCGGCGTGGCTCACCCTGAGCTGCGCCGCTTGCGTTTGAGCTATCTGGTCGCGAACATAGCTCCGTGACCGATAACGCCCCTGAAATACCGTCCGTCCGCCGTGCGGGACCCGACGACCTCGCCGCCGCGATGGCGTTGGTCGATGCGGTCTGGACGTCCTCCAACAGCGAGATGCTGCCGCCGGAAACAGTCGCAGCCCTAAAACAACAGAACTCCATCGCCAATGTAATGGCCAGCCGCAGCCAGGACCTCTGGCTCGCGGAAATCGACGGCGCACTTGCCGGGGTCATGGGCATCGACGCCACGGGATACTTGTGGGCGTGTTACGTCGATCCCGCGTTTCAACGCAAAGGCGTGGCGTCATCCCTGGTCGATGCCGCGGCGGATCATTTCCGTAGCAAAGACCTCGACAGCCTGACGCTTGACCTGATTGAGGGCAACGACTCTGCCACCGCGTTTTACCAGAGCAAAGGCTGGATTGAGCGCGGCCGGCGGCCAGAGTCCTTGCCCGGCTTCGACGCCACCGTCATCCGCTACGATTTTTCCCTTTAAGGCATGGTCCGCTCTCCGCACTGGCGATAAGCTGGCGACACGCAAAAGCTAATGGGGACCACACCAATGAGACGTTCACTCCTTCAATTTGCCGTTTTGGCGGCACTCTCTATTGGACTGTCCCCACAACCGTCGGAGGCACAAAGCATGGGTGACACCAAAGAAACCATCGGGATTATTGGAACCGGCCGCATGGGCGGCGCCATCGGGACGCGCCTGGCCGCACTGGGCCACACCATCATCTATGGCTCGCGTGATCCGTCCGCTGAGGACAACGTCGCCCTGGTCGAGACCACCGGTCATGGCGCCTCTGCCAAAACCCAGGCCGAAGCCGCTGCTGGCGCCGATATCGTCGTGCTTGCCGTACCCTGGAGCGCTGCCGAAGCGGTGGCCCAAAACCTCGGCAACCTGGATGGCAAAATCGTGATCGACGTCACCAACGCCCTTAAGCCTGGAGGCGACGGCTTGATGGAAATGGCGTCTGACACCTCGGCGGGCGAGAGCTTTCAAAAGTGGTTCCCGGGCGCGAAGGTGGTTAAAGCGTACAACACGGTCGGCTTCCACATCATCGCCGACCCGTCGGCTGCGGGCGGACCCACAACCGTGCCCATCGTCGGTGACGATGCAGATGCGAAAGCGCGTGTCGCGAAGATCGTTCAATCCACCGGGTTCGAAACCATCGACGTCGGCCCGATGAAACACGCCCGGGCACTGGAAATGATGTCCATGCTCTACATTGTGCCTTACATGCAGGGCCGCATTGACGAAGCCTACGAGTATTACTTCCGCAAAGGCACTGCGCCGAAAGTGAGCCAGGGCGTGCGTGCAGCAAACTAGGAGGCCGTCATGTATTCCCTCGTCCGTCTCGTCTGTCTAACTGCACTTGTGTTCACCACGTTCACCGCGCAAGCCGCGACCATTGCCATTATCGGCACCGGTGGTGTGAGCAGCGCCCTCGGTCCCCGTTTCGCGGACGCAGGCCATACAGTCGTTTATGGCTCCCGCGACCCGGATGCCACGGAAGTTCAAGACCTGGTTCGTGAAACGGGTGTCGGTACACGCGCGACGTCGCAAGCGGGCGCCGTCATCGACGCCGACATTATTATCCTCGCCATTCCTTGGGCGCCGGCGGAGGACGTCGTCAAAGGGCTGGGCGACCTACGCGGCAAGATCATTGTCGATCCTATCAACGCGCTGTCCTTCGGGGAAAACCGCACCATCAGCCCCGCTGCAGACCCCTCTTCAGCGGAGTTGATTCAGTCCTGGGTGCCCGAGGCCACAGTGATCAAGGCGTTCAACACGCTCACCCGAGCGTATATGGTCGACCCCGCAGCATCAGGCGGTCCGATCACCATTCCCCTGGCGGGCGACGATGAGGCGGCAAAAAACACCGTCGCGGAGTTGGTGTCAGAGATAGGTCTGGAACCCCTCGACCTCGGCCCGTTGCGCCACGCGCGGCAGATCGAAGCCATGGGCCTGCTCTACGTCGCGCAAGGGTATCAGGGGCGGCCCCGCTTCGAATTCCATCTGCGCCCCCGCTGAGCCCAACTTGCTGCCAGCACGGCCGATGGATAGAGTAGCGCGACAGGCAACCTGAACACGGGAACAGACATGACCCGCTCCAACTACTTTGTCGATCGCGGCATGAATGGTAACACACCGGCCCTGCCGGTGCGGGCCGACGAAGCTTTTGTCGAGTATGTGTGTGAGGCGCGCAACACACTACTTCATGCCCGCTGGAAACAGTTAGGCGAATACGGCAACGCCAAACTGAAAGACGCCGGTGTTCCCATCGAACACACCCACGATGGCGTCGACCGCGTGCGCGAGGTCATCCGCGGCGATGTGCCCTTGGCCAGCTTTATGCGCCTCAAGCGCAGCTATCAGGAAATCTACAAAGACCGGATCATTGACTCCGTCAATACCCAGCGCGACGACTGGCTGCGCAAGCTCACCGAAGCCGAGCGCGAGGGACCGGGATCGATCGCCTATGACCCGGATTTCCCCATGCCCGACTACGCCAAGGTTCAGATCCACATTCAGCCGCGTGGTTATGTCGGCGACGCGCTGGCCGGCCTGTACTACGACTGCGGCACGCAGATCTTTTTCGGCGGCAGCAACGCCGGCGATGCCTGGCACCGAGAATTGGCCGAGCGCACCACCCTGCCCGAAGACGGCAAAGCGGATCGTATCCTGGAAATCGGCTGTTCCGTCGGCCAGCTGGCTTGTGAACTCAAAAAACGCTTGCCCGACTCCGAAGTGTGGGCCACCGACATCTCCGCCCCAATGGTCCGCTATGGCCATTGGCGGGCCGTGCAACAGGAACTGGATGTCCACTTCGCACAAATGGCGTCCGAAGCATTGGACTTCCCGGACAACCACTTCGATCTCGTCGTCTCACACATCCTGTTCCACGAGATTCCACGCCCGGTGATTGAAAAGACGCTGGCCGAAGTGAAACGCGTGCTGCGCCCTGGCGGCACCTTCGTGCTGTGGGACTTTGCCAGCGCGACCGAAGACCACCCGGGCTACGGTGGCATCCTTGGCCTGATGGACTCCGCCGACAATGGCGAGCCGTACGCCCCGGGCTTCGTTACCATGGGCGTCGAGCAAACCATCGAAGACACAGGTTTTGTTTTGCGCCAGGTCGGTAGCGCCGGACAGGTCCACGACCGCGTCTGCGATAAGCCTGCCTAAACCGGAGTATCCATGATGACCTCCCTACGCGGCATTGCTGCCACCCTCATCTTCGCCTTCGTTGCCCTCGCGACACCTGCCATGGCCGAGACCGTTGCGGTTATCGGCACCGGCCGTATGGGTAGCGCCATCGGACCCCGCTTCGCCGAAACCGACCACACGGTCATATACGGCTCACGGGACCCCTCCTCGGAGAAGGTCACGGCCCTCGTTGCACAAACCGGAAACGGCGCGTCAGCCGCCTCATCAGAACAGGCCATCGCGGCGGCAGACATCATCGCACTTGCTCTCCCCTGGTCCGCAACTGAAGACCTGATCAAGAGCGCGGGCAGCAATCTTGACGGCAAGATCATAATGGACATCACCAACGCCTCACTGCGGGCGCTGCGCCCGGACAACCCTGACGCTGTCGACACCTCCGCGGGGGCGCTGATTCAAGATTGGGCGCCAGAGGCCAAAGTGGTGAAAACCTTCAATACCGTCGGCTACCACATCGTCGCCGATCCGGCTCAGGCCGGTGGTCCGGTTACCGTCCCGTTGGTCGGTGACGACCAGGCGGCGAAAGAACGGGTGGCCGAGATCGTTCAGGCCATGGGGTTCGAGACCATCATTCTCGGCGGCATCGAACAGGCGCACGTGCTGGAAGGCATGGCCAGTTTGTACTTCGTCCCTTACGGCAGTGGCCGCTTCGACGAAGCCTTTGAGTATTACTTCCGCAAAGGGACCGCCCCGGCAGGAATCAGCTCGTCCCGGGTACGCGGCGCCGATTAACTCTTCTGACCACCGCGCAGGGTGTCACCCCGCCGCAAAACCAAGCTTATTTTGCGGCAGAATGACACGGATCTAGCGCTAGTTGGCGGATAGCTGAGGGTTACGGCCACTCATTTTACTCACCTGTATTTGAGCCGCCCGGAAGTTCATGGATGAGACCCTATTGGAGGGCCTGAGCTCGAGAGCGCGGGCATAATCAGACAAGCTGGACAAGTAGTCACCCTGCACATACCGCAAGGTGCCGCGATTGATGTAGGCAATCCAGTCGTATTTGCCCGTTTTAACACCGAGTTCACAGTACCGCTCTGCCTCATCAAGATCATACGTCTTAAC
Organism: Trididemnum clinides; assembly: GCA_963675345.1. Taxonomy (NCBI): domain Eukaryota; kingdom Metazoa; phylum Chordata; class Ascidiacea; order Aplousobranchia; family Didemnidae; genus Trididemnum; species Trididemnum clinides. The sequence goes on from CAVLYW010000155.1 coordinate 101,214, forward strand.
GTAACCGATACACAGATTGGCCAACGCGGCTGCTTGTTTGGATTGCGAGCCGGTGTCGAGTTCTAATAAGGACAAAGCGATACCTTCTTCGTAACGCCCCTCTTCAATGGCTATGGTACCTTCGACCAAGTTAGGCGTTGTCATCATTTCAAGTTTGCCGTCCGCTGCGGACAAGCTGAACGGTTGGCAAAGAAGTAGTACTGTCGCCAGCGAAAAGCGGACGGCTGTGTTCTTCGTGAAGGTAGACATGGATGGCTCCTTTGTGCGCAGCGCTTCAAGCAGATCATCCGCCTGAATGCGTGCGCACAATACGCAGCGATGAAGACACTGTTCGGACTGTCCCGTAAATTTTGCGGGACGAATTTTTTGCGGTGCAATGAAATTTGCGGTGCGGTGCAACCACCCGACTTGTCAGACGTTGCCCGCGGAGTTACGACACCCCTTTGTCGGGCACTGCGACCAGGGCAATGCGCCGGTTAGCTCTGCTGGCTATCGGCGTCGACGGTTGCCAGATAAGGCTTGGTCAACTCCTCAGACACGGCCCACAACTGCTGCGCCATCTCGGCGTTTTCCATGTTGTGTCCGGCAATAACCGGGTTGCAGTCCTCGAAGTAGTAGCCGCTGCTCTCTGACAGTCCCGGCGCAGTGGCGACATAGGTCTCTGTCGCCGCCCCAGCTTCAACAGTCTTGAAGATGGGAATGGCCCAGCTGAACAGATTCGCAAACACGCGAATGTGCCAGGGATAATGCCGTCCGAGATTAGTGTTGATGACACCCGGGTGAATGGAATTCGACGTCGCCGTCGTGCCCTCTAAACGGCGTGCCAGTTCAAGCGAGAACAAACCGTTCGCCAGCTTGGAGTGACCATAGGCCTCCATGGGATCGTATTCGCCCCAAGATCCGTCCATGTTTTCGAACTGAATGCCGCTCTCTGGTGCCCACATGTAGCCTTGCGAACTCACCGTCACAAAGCGGCCCTGCGGCGCGGCCTTAACCTGCTCCATCAAACGATTGGCGAGAATGAAGTGGCCGAGATGGTTGATAACCATGTGGCGCTCAACGCCATTGACCAGCTGCAGTTCCGGTAGCGCCATTACGCCCGCATTAAGGATCAGCATATCGATCGGGGTGTCGGTCGCAGCGATCGCGTCCGCACACGCGGCCATCGTCTCAAACTTTTCGAGGTCACCGCCGAAGGGCGTCGCCTTACCTTCGATGCTGTTGCAAGCTTCGGTCGCGCGCTCAAGGCTGCGGGCAACACCAAACACATGAGCCCCGCGCATCGCCAGAACCCGCATGGTCTCGTGGCCCAGGCCTGAGTTGCATCCGGTGATGACGGCCGTCTTGCCGGAGAGATCGAGACCGGCGGTGACCTCTTCTGCCGTCGACTCTTCGCCGAACTGACTGACCGGCACGCCATCAGGGCGAATGATCGGCGCCTCTTCCTCATCTCCCCCACAGGCGGAAAGGGCCGTCGCGGCAACCAGGGCCGTTGTACCAGTCAAAACCTGCCGGCGGGAAAGTCCGGTGTCGCGCAGTTGAGTCATGGTGTGTGTCCTTTTTGGCTCACTTCGGTGGCGGCGGCCCGGAACATCGGGCTTTGCCTTAGAGAGCCTGGACAATCGTCTCGGTCATCTCTTTGGCGTCGCCGAACAGCATCATGGTGTTGTCCCGGAAGAACAGTTCATTATCCACGCCCGCATATCCTGCCGACATGCCACGCTTCACGAATAGCACCGTCTTGGCTTTCTCAACATCCAGGATCGGCATGCCGTAGATCGGACTGGCCGGATCAGTTTTGGCGACAGGATTGGTCACATCATTCGCCCCAATCACATAGGCCACATCCGCCGTGCCGAACTCGTGGTTGATCTCTTCCAGTTCAAACACCTCGTCGTAGGGCACATTGGCCTCAGCCAGCAGGACGTTCATATGTCCGGGCATACGGCCGGCCACTGGGTGGATAGCGTACTTCACATCGACGCCTTCCTCCTTCAGCTTGTCCGCCATTTCCCGAAGCGCGTGCTGGGCTTGCGCGACCGCCATGCCGTAGCCGGGCACGATGATCACCTTCGAAGCATTGCCCATGATGAAGGCCGCATCTTCCCCGGCGCCGGACTTCACTGAGCGATCTCCAGCCGCTGCTGCCGGACCCGCTGCCGAATCTCCCCCGAACCCGCCGAGGATGACGTTGAAGATCGAGCGGTTCATGCCCTTACACATGATGTAGGACAGGATCGCACCGGACGAGCCAACCAGAGCACCGACGATAATCAGCAACGAGTTCCCGAGCGTGAAGCCGATACCGGCTGCCGCCCACCCCGAATAGGAGTTCAGCATCGACACCACCACCGGCATGTCCGCGCCACCGATGGGCAGGATAAGCAGAAAGCCCAGCGCAAAGGCGAGCAGTGCGATAACCAGGAACAGGGTCACGCTCTCGGTTCCGCAGAACCACACCACCAGCAGCACCAGCACGATCCCCAGGATCGCATTAAGAAGATGCTGGCCTGGGAAAACCAGCGGATTACCCGACATCAAGCCTTGCAGCTTGGCGAAAGCAATCACGGAGCCCGAGAAGGTAATCGCGCCGATTGCCAAACCGATTGACATTTCCACCAAGCTCGCGGTCTTGATCGATCCAACCACGCCGATGCCATAGGCCTCGGGGGCCAGCAGTGCTGCGAACGCCACCAGCACCGCTGCCATGCCCACCAAACTGTGGAAGGCGGCGACCAACTGGGGCAGCGCCGTCATTTCGATCTTCTTGGCGATGACCGTACCAATGGCCCCGCCGACAGCGATCCCCAGCACGATCCAGGTGTAAGCCTGCACCTGCGGTGAGATCAGCGTGGTCAGCACGGCGATGGTCATGCCGATCATGCCGTAGATGTTGCCCTGGCGGGAGGTCTCCGGAGACGAAAGTCCCCGCAGTGTGAGAATGAAAAACACGCCTGAAACGAGATAGGCGAGCAGCGTCGCGCCTTGTGCCATGTCCGCCCCCTACTTCGCTTTTTTCTTGAACATGGCCAGCATGCGCTGGGTGACGATAAAGCCGCCGAAGATATTCACCGAGGCCAAGACAACGGCAAAGAAGCCGAGCAGTTTAGATGTCGTGAAGGCCTCAGGTCCGGTGGCGATCAATGCACCGACGATGATCACCGATGACACAGCGTTGGTGACCGCCATCAGCGGTGAGTGCAGTGCCGGGGTCACACTCCAGACGACGTAAAAGCCCACGAACACGGCCAGCACGAAAATCGTGAACAGGTACCAGAACTCGTTGCCACCGCCGGCGGCCTGAGCCTGCATCGCCAGCTGGCTGACTTGCGCGGCGAGCACTTCGGCGTTCTCCGCCAGAGCCCCGGCCTGTTCCGCCAGGCCTTCCGCCGCCTCTGGGACTTGATTGGATTCCATTAGCTGTCTCCTTCGCCGGTCAGGCGCGGGTGCACGACCTTGCCGTCCTTAGTCACCAAGGTGCCGGTGACGACGTCGTCTTCCCAATCGATGTTCAAATCACCTGTTTCCTTATCGATGAACGGCGAAAGGAAGTTGAACAGGTTGCGCGCATACAGTGCGCTGGCGTCGCGGGCCAAACGCGCCGGCACGTTGGCGTGGCCGATAATGGTCACCCCATTGTCGGTTGTGACCACCTCACCCAGTTTCGCGCCTTCAACATTGCCGCCGGATTCCACCGCGAGGTCGACGATCACCGAGCCCGGCTTCATCTCGCCGACCATGTCCGCGGTGACCAGTACCGGTGCCGGACGCCCCGGGATCAGCGCCGTGGTGACGATGATGTCGGACTTCAGCACTTCGGCACGCACCGCTTCCGCCTGCTTCTTCTTGAAGTCGTCGCTCATTTCCTTGGCGTAGCCGCCTTCGGTCTCGGCCGCTTTCATCGCCTCTTCATCGACGACGATGAACTTGCCGCCAAGGCTTTCCACTTGTTCTTTCGCCGCATAGCGCACATCGGTGGCCATCACCACGGCGCCCATGCGCTTGGCCGTGGCAATCGCCTGCAATCCTGCGACACCAGCACCGAACACCAGCACGCGGGCCGGAGCGATGGTGCCGGCTGCCGTCATCATCATCGGCAGCGCGCGTCCGAACGTCGCGGCAGCATCGACCACCGCCTTGTAGCCGGCGAGGTTGGATTGAGACGACAGAATGTCCATCGACTGCGCCCGGGTGATGCGCGGCATTAGCTCCATCGCAAACGAGGTCACCTTTTGCTTGGCGAGAGCCTCTGCGGTGTCCTTTTGCGTCAGCGCCTGAAGCGCGGAAACCAAAATCTTGTCGCCCGGGAGAGCCGCGATCTCATCATCGCCCTCGCCGGATGTCATTGGCCGGGCGACCTTGAGAATAACATCTGCACCCTTTACGGCGTCCGCGGCGGACTTGGCGATGCTGGCCCCAGCCTCCTCGAAGGCGGTGTCGCTGATATGCGACCCCGCGCCCGCGCCGCTCTCGACAGCAATGTCACACCCCAGCCCGGCGAACTTTTTGACGGTCTCAGGCGTCGCCGCCACCCGCGTCTCGCCGTCGCGGCGTTCCTTAAGTACTGCAATTTTCATGGAAATCTCACACCCGTTCCCTGATTCGGTCCCGTATGCCCTATACCCCCGGCTTTGTGAAGGGCAGAGACCTTAAGTTTCTTGGGACTTTTACGGCAGCCGGAGCTGATCGGATCAAATCTTGACGGATTTGATAATGACGGAATCAAGCGATCACTTGCCGAACGAGCGAAATCCAATAGACTGTGCAGACCGTAATGAGGACGTGATGATTTTTAGTCCCAAGACCAAGCTTTTTTACGCTCTGTGCATAAGTCTAGCCGCCTCCCCGCCCTACAACACGGCGGACGCGCAGCAAACCGCGTCCCGCGGCGGGCAAGACCCCCGGCAGCTCGAACAACTCGCCTATGATCTCAAGATCGGGGGCTTGCATGTGGCCGACTTTCTCGCTGAGTTCTCAGAAGACGCCGACGGCTACCGCACCACCTTAACCATGGAAACCCGAGGCATGGCGCGCTGGTTTCAGGACTTCCGCGCCGAGTTGGTGGGCGAAGGCCGGATGGTGATCGAGACCGGCCGCGGTCCCACACCGGTGCCTCGCGTGTTCGACCGGGCGTGGGAAGCGCAAACCATGGCTGCCACGTTGACCATCGGCTACGACCCCGTCACCCGCCTGGCCGAAGCGCAGGAACGTATGTTCAACCCGCAGACCGGCGAAACCCTGGCCTACGAAGACATGGAATGGGCACAGGATCGGGACCTCCCACCACCCGTTCCGGATGACTTGCGCACGGGCGTCTTTGATCCCATGGCAGCTTTTGTTGCAGCCCGCGCTCAGATTCATCATGGCGGGCGCAACGCGTTTCGTGTTCCGATTTACGATGGCCGCCGCCGCTATGACCTGGTGGGCGAGGTCGAGGCACCCCGCGCCTTCTGGATGGACGGACAGGACGTTGAACTCGTGCCCGTCGTGGCCCGCGTCGAACCGGTGTTCGGCTTTGATGAACGCCGTACCGAAACCATCCAGGAAAGTTCCGGGCGTTTGCTGTTCAGTCCCGACGAGCGCTTCATTCCCGTCCAAGTGATGTTGCGCGGGCGCATGTTCTCCAGCGTGATGAACCTGACCGCCGATTGCGCGGAAGACGCTGCCGTGTGCCAGCAGATCGCAGCCGCCGCGGATACATCACCTTAGTCATGGACGAACGTTTTCCGCCCGGCTCCACCGCTTACACCAAAGATGGCCGGGCCTATACCGTCGAAGAAGTCGCCGGCGGCATCGTCTATTGCTCATTGCCCAACGGCACCGAGACAGACTTTCCGGAAACCCAGTTGCTCACCGCCACCGAATGGCAAGGACAGTCCGGTGGACAAGATGACGTGCTCTATGGCCGTGTCGCCCGCGCCAAGGCCTACGCCATGCTCGCAACGAAAGTAGACCCCAGCGCCGCGGCATCTTTTCTTCAGCGTGCCGATCAACTCTCTCCCGGCCTGCTCGACTTCGCTGCGGTAACCATCGCCGAACGGGCGCTTGCGGACAGCGGCCATGGTGCGCAAGCCGAGGGCCTCTCAATCATCAAATGCCGTAAAGTCTTCGACGACCGCGCACCTGAGGTTCAACTCAGCGCCCTCGCCTCGGTTCTGGGGGCCGATGCCAAGGTTCTCGCCGGTATGGCGAACGTGGGCGACAACCTGATCCGCGCGATCCTCGACCAGGGCATGGCATCACATGCCCAGGCCTTTGAGGACTTCTGTGACCGCCCGCGGCGGTAGATGGCGCTCCCCCCAATCTCACACCAGCGCGTCAGGTCCTATCCGCGATCTTGCGTGTCGTAAGAATCGATAATGAAGGCTTGACCGGTCGAGCCATAGGGATGACTGGGAAAACTTTCGACATTGAAACGTCGCGTGACATCCATCCATGCCTTCCGCTCGCCAAGCTGCCTCGATGAGGCGGCGCAGTGAAAGTCATCAAAATAGATCAGCGCACCTTCCGAGATATGTGCCCCGGATAGCAACGGCACGAGAACATCCATCGAAGAGCTATACAAATCGCAATCGACATGAACCACGGCGAACTTAAGCGCCTTATCAATTGCAGGCACCGTATCGGCGAACCACCCTTCATGGATGTCGATACGGTCAGCGTCTATATATTCTGAACACTTTTCTTTGAGCTTGTCCGGTGAAAACGGCTGACACGTGCCCTCAGACCAATCACCGCTGACCACGCGGGGGTGTTTAAGGTCTGGCTCTGCAGTCGCCGCAGGTAAGCCTTCGAAGCTGTCAAACAGGTGCAGGCGCTTCTGATCGGGGCTTTCGTGATTTTTCTGTTCCCGATAAATCCGTTCGGCTTCAGTAATCCCCGTCGCCAAACCACGGGCAGAAACAGCCAGCATCGTTCCAAATTCAGCAACGTCCCCAGGGATATCTCGAGAGTAGGCGCGCAGAACCCCGAGGAGCATTTCCTCCATGACGGCATGCCGATCCCACTGCCTTGAAACCACACTCTTCGCCATTCTCGAAAATCTCCCAAACTCTTATTCTCATGTTGCAACGGGCATCGCGCATACTCGACCACGACATGGCATCACATGCCGATGCGTTCGAGGACTTCTGTGACCGCCCGCGGCGGTAGCCCCAAAATACTCATCGATAGGCGCCGATCACATACCGAATTCACCACTCGAATTTCTAGTGTTCATCGGCGCCATATAAAGACTCAAAATAGCCGTAGATTGCATTGAGCACATTGTCAGACACATGCTGGGATGCGGCATCCTCGGTGCCGAACGCTGATTGATTGGTGGTTGATCCGAGCCACCGAACAATTTCGAACGAGGGAAAGTAGCGGATATTCGCATCATGACACGCCGATAGAACGTCTTCCAAACACGCCCTTAAAGTCGACTTCGAGACGCAGTCCGCTTCAATCGGCCCGCGCTTCGCATACTCACCGATCCCCATAACGTTGTTGATGGCGACGGGAGAGACGGTAGCGAAAATCGTGGACTTAGGATTGAGCGCATGCAGCGCATCAAACATTTGCCGCACGGCAGATAGCGACTCGCTCAAACTGCCCAACCGGAAAGTGCCGCCCATTGCCTTCAGAAGTGACGTAATATTGGCTTGGCCGGTCACGGAAAAGGTTTGAAAGAACTCGAAAAAGCGCGGAAAAACCCGGGGGTAGTCCTCACGGCTGACAGAGGACTCAAAAAATGCATCAACGATGTTGCCCAGGGTCACAATAATGACTTCGCTCGACGTGATTTCTCCTTTCAGATGCTTCAATGACGTCAGCTCGCGCTCTACAAGCTCCAGCTTCTTCTCTTCGGCCATCTCCATTCGCGTAAAGCTGTCGAGAATATAGTCACGTATTGCGTCCTCATCTTCGAGCATCAACCGGAACAGCAACGCATTTCCAAATACCGAATTGATGTCCTCGGCACGCCTATAGGACTCAACATTGTAGTTCCTCGCTTGCAGATATCTGGCGATATTCAACGCAAAACAAGATCCAATCGTGAATATACGAGTTTCCCGCGTGAATACCTGTTCGCGCTCGTCACGAAACGCCGTCCGAAAGAACCGCTCCTCAAAAGCGAACTCATCAGAGCAAACCGGATAAATCGGCCTGAGTTTTTTTACACGCCGTGATCTCAGCTCTGACAGCGCCGCTTCCACGCCCTCGTATTCCCCCCTAGTCAGAAGATGTGTGAGCTCAGGAGGCAAGCACAACTTCATACGAAGAAATTCATCTTTGCTGTGGTTTTGGCGAACGACGCTGAGAAAATCCTCCAAGCACGACAGCCTATCCTGCGGTGAGATGCACTCTGTCAGACGCTGAACCAAGTTGCGATATATTCGCCGCGGCGTATCGTCCGCTTTGTCGGTGTAGAACTCTTTCTTTTCCACTCACGGCTCCGTTAACCGATGCGAAGTCACCTAGCGTGCGCCGGATGATACTACCAACTTTGATCACGCTCGGTACTGTGGACACCAGTTCATGCAAATTGCAAGCGCCCGCGTGTTTTGCGCTGAGGCATCACAATCTCAACTACTACCAAATACGGAGACTTTTCAGTCCGCAGCAGCCCCGCGCGCTGGCGTGAACTCGGTCAAGTTATACGTCGCAGCGCCATCCCTGAGCGGTAAGATTTCGTTCTGATACTCATCGCCGAGAAAGAACGTCGCGAACGCGTCGATGCACGGCCAACGCGTTAGATTGAACGTCGTCGCCTCGGGCCATGCGCCGCCAGACACTTTCAATGGCGGACGCGCGCCAAAAGGAATTGTCATGCCGAAACTCGGTGCGAGGCCGCTGGCACTTAAGGCCCTCGCATAGACGGCGTATTGCTCGGGATCGCGCACGGTATACATGCCAACCACGAACGCCGTTGAGGTGCAATTCTCGGGCACGCGCGATCCATCCGGATCACGTCTCCTCTGGTTTTCTGCAAAGAGCGCGTATGCGGGCAAGTCCTTGCCCAATGCGCGTCCGGTTTTCGGCAAAGCGTCTTCAGCGTCACTCAGGCAGGTCCATTCGGTCGCGGACAGTCTCTCCCATCCCGCCCCTTCAAACACACGGCCACTGGAGTTCGTGAACACCTCGCGCCCTTTGTCGGCCGGGACGCTGATCGGATCGGCTTCGAAAGCGACGATGTAGGCTGGCCCTTCGCAGTCGGCGGCGTGGCTCTGCCCAGCAAGAGCGCCAAGAACGATTGCGCAAAGGCCAAGTAAAATTGAGGTTCTCTTCATACCCTTGTCCTTTCGCTCGACCGCTGATCCGCCCAATTTAAAAATCCGCGGCAATGGAAAATTCTACCCGGCGCTGTTCGAACGGACGCAATTGGCCGGATATATTCGGCGTGATGCTATTGGTGTTGGTCAAGTTGCGCCCCTGCAGACGGAACCGCACCGGCACATCGGATATCGTCGTGTTATAGCGCACACCGGCGTCGTACGTGATCACGCCCGGTAACCGCCGGGTGTTTGCCACGTCTAGAAAGCGCGACGACGTGCTTTCGACCTTGGCATCGAACGCCCATCCCGGCAGGGCGTCGGGCCGGTACTGCAGGTTGACGCGCACCAGCCGGGGAATCGGCCCCACCGCCGTCAATTGCTCCGCCGCCGCGGTGGCGTCGGAAATACGCGGTTTAATAAACACCGCGCCGGCGACAACGGTCAGCGAGTCCGTCACGGCACCGGCCAGCGACAACTCGACGCCACGATGGCGGATGTCGCCCAGTTCGCGGAATAACAATGCGTCATCCAAGGCGTAATAGGGCTTTTCGATCTCAAACACTCCTGCGACGAACTGCACATCCGGCGTAACGGAATATCGCAAGCCCGCGTCGACTTGGCGGGTCAGGGCTGCCGGCACGGCCTCATCGCGATTGACCGCATTGCCTGGCGCTGTCCCGAGTTCTTCAATGCCCCGCGCGTAACTGCCGTACACTGCCAGCTTGTCTGAAATGAAAACCGCCGCCGCGGTGTTGAACAGCCAGGGCGACTCCCGGCTTTCCACCGGTGTTGATGCCGGGCGAATAAGCGAGCGCTTATAGGATGTCTTCTGAGCCGCAGCGCTGATCTGACCAATGTCCCGCCATACCCCTTGATAAATCACACCACCGGTGACCTGCCGCGTTTTCGAGGCGGTCGTCTCGCCGGGATCGAACTGCGGTTCTTCCAGTTCGGGGAACGCGCCCAAGCTGACCCGGCCAAAGCTGCGCCGGTCCCCGCCGCCAAACGTGCTGCTTCGGTCCCGCGCCCGCGCCGACAGAGAAAACGTGTGGCGGCGTGCGCCTTCATCCACCGATTTAGACAGCCGAACCTCTCCTGACGTCGACCGGGTATGGCGCGGCGGCGACTTGGTAATGAAGTAATCCCCGTCCCCTAACTCATTTGTGTTCAGCAGAAACGCGGTGAAGGACTCCGGGGTGTTGTTGATCGAGCGGAACACGCCCGCCTCGAGAGTCCACCGGCCTGGCAGCTCTGCCTCACTCACCACGCCGAAATTCGCTTGGCGAAACCCGAACGTCAGCCAGTCCGGACTGGTCAGGTCCTCGGCGCGGAAATTCGGAGGGTCATTGTCGCCAACAAAGACGCGCGGCCGGTCACCGCCGACCGCAGTGGTTTTCAAGTAACTGGCAAACGGAATAACGGTGACGGACTCGCTTGGCGTCCAATTGGCAATGAGACCGCCCTCGTAGCCTTCATCGCCGACGGCAAACTGATGGGCCGTATTGCGCTCATAGCCCACACCGGCGCCGATACTGAGCACGTTCTCGACAATGGGGGTCTGCGTATCGACTTCAACGTTGTGCCGCCAATAGGAGAACAACGCGCCTTCGCGGGCGACGACACTGGTGACCGGACGGTCACCGGGAACGCGCAAGCGGTAATCCGCCACGCCTGTGGGCGCCGGCAGGGGATACCCCTGCGCACTGATGCCGACGTGAATCGTCGAGCCCCGCCGGACTCGCACGTTGGGTGCAGCAGCTTGGTCGAAGTACAGACCGTTGATGCGCAGGTTGCCCGCCTGACTGGGGTTAAACCCCCGCGCAATTGTCGCGGAATAGAGCCCAATCTCCTCGTTGCCGACCACCGTGCCAAAGGCATCGTCTGCTTCGGCCACCGCGTTTTCCTCGGCGCGCTGCGCGAACGCCGGACCTGCGATCGACAGGTACGCGAATGATATTAGAATTATAAAATGACCGGCCCAGCGTTCCCCGGCCTCATTGTCCCCCAAAACGGTCCCCTCACCCATCTCTGACCCATCTGCGCAGGTCTAACTAGTCTGACGCGCGTCAGCCTGCGGGTTTAACGAACAGAAGCGTGAAGCGATCGCTTTCCCCTATAGCCAAGCTCTTTCTTCGCTGCTCTTCGTCGACTTCAGGCCACCCCTCGAATTCTAGGTAGCGAAGGGTCGGCGGTAGGCGCCACACCCACTTGTCATAATCCTTGTCGTCCATGGGATTGTTGTTGACGTCACTGGTCGCCACCAATTGCCACCCAGCCTCTTCTGCGAGTTTGATTGTGTAGCCTTCGTTGACGTAGCCGTTCTCAGCCTTGGGATCCTGTTTGACCATGGGATTGCCACGGTGCTCGACAATGCCCAGGTATCCCCCGGGTTTCGCCGACGTATACATCATGTTCAGCATGTCGCCGATGACACCTGTGGCCATCCAGTTGTGAATGTTCCGGAAAGTTAGCACGAGGTCTACTGAACCTGGCTCGACCGGGACCAATTCTTCTGGCTTAATCCCAACCACTCGTGCATCGCCGTACAACGGCCGATTTATGTCGATGATGCTTTCGAGTTCATCGAACATTCTCTTCGAGCCCTCGCTTAAGCTCCCATCCCACATTGTCGATATGTACTGACCATTGTCTGCGACAACCGGCGCAATGATTTCGGTGTAATACCCACCGGTCGCGTTGATCTCTAACACTGTCATGTCTTCCTTAAGGCCGAAGAACGTCAATGTTTCGTATGGGTTGCGGTAGGTGTCTCTGGCTTTTTTCTGTACGGACCGATGGTCTCCTAAGATCGCTTCGCGCAGACGCGCATCTGTTGAGTCGCCGGTGTGGCCATCCGCCAAGACCATCGAAGTTGAAAGCGCAACTGCCACTGACAGCGCGCACCCTAGAAGTTGCCCTCGCAATCTCATTCTTGCTCTCCCCCGCTAGCTAATTGGTCTGAACACCGGGCTGTTCACTCCACTACCGTATCGAGCAGCGTTAAACGCTCCTCCCGCTTAGGCACGTTCGGACGCCAGTCATCATAGTAGTACTCCAGGAACTCGGGCCGGGTCTCATGCGCCCGATACGCTTCCCAATTCTTGAACGTGAGAGACACGACGTAGGCATAGTCAGCGGGCAGGATCGTCTTGCTCACGCTCAGCGTCACATCTTGCGGATAGGACGAAAGTGTTTCGTACCATCGCTTCAGGAAGGCATCAGCTTCCGGACTATTGGCCGGGTGTATCGTGTTAAAGGCGATATCCAACCTGAGTGGCTTTGTCTCAAGCAACTCATCCGGCAGAGTTGGAACGAACGTTTCGCGTTCCTTGTAATGTTCTTGCGGAGTGACGGCGACATTGTGCTCGTCCGCAGCTTTCACGGGCGGACTCAACAGAGCCGACAACATGAACACTGCTCCCCACGCAAAAGCTGCGCGCGGCTTAATTTCTTGAACCATGGTGCCTTCCCCCCTGGCGGCGTCAGACTAAGCGTTCGGCCATGTACTCGCGGAAGTCCTCGCGCGGTTCTGTCCAGTTATCGATATCGAAGATTTCCGGCGTCTGCTGTTCCAGACCTTTGCGGTAGGCCGGCGGAATATCGTCGATGCTGTTGATCTTGCTGCCGTAGGCGCGGCCCCAGGAGCGGCCATCGACCCCGCCCATCCCCAGCCACGGATGGAAGCTCACCAGATTGTTGAACTGCACGTGGGCCGGAATGCTGGTCAGGTTCTTATTGGTCACGTCCTTCATGTTGGCGAAGAACACGTAGTGGGAGTCCCAGTAGAACACGTCCCCCGCGCTTTCCTTCGGGTACTTGTCGGGCTTGATCGGGTTAGGGAATGAGAACGCCGACGCCGTCGGGATCATCACCGTGTCACCGAACACCTGAATTTGCAGCGGCACCGGTTTCAGGGTCGCCCCCTCGCCGGTAACAATGCCGTCGGGCCCGATCTCCACCGACAACGGCCCGCCGAGGAACCGCCACGGCTCGCGTTTTTCTCCGGTGATGGGGTTGGTAAACTCTTCTAGCGGCTCATCTGAATCGAACTTGGTGTAGGCCCCGGACTCATACACCGTTGCGGCGTAGTTGCCGTTCGGCAACGGCCGCCACTTCGCCACGTTGAGGTTGCTCATGGTCGACAGCGGCACCAGGTTGCCCGAGTTGGCGTAGGCGTAAAGATGCAACCGGAAGAACGAGTAGATCGTCTCTTCCGCCGACGAGCCTTTCATCGCCGCTTGAATGCGCGCACGCTCCGCCGGGTCGTCCCAGTTCAACTCTTTCGGAATTTCCGCGGCCTGAACCGAAGCCATTGGCGCGGCGGCACCCGCAGCCGCCCCAGCGGCAAACAAAAAGGTATCGCGGCGTGAAAGTGTCGGCAGTTTGGTCATCATGCATCTCCCTCGAATATCTGGAAGAAGCCTAGACCAGCGCCGCCCGGCGCCCCAGCACTAATCCGTGCCCTGCTCCAGCCAGTGAACGAGCCCCGCCGCCTTCAAGGCCATCGCCGATTCCAAGGATATATTAACCTTACTGAGGCTAACTCCGTATTGTGTGCTGACAGACAAACCCGCTGCTCAATTGGATAGAGACGCGACATGGCCGAGACCCGCTTCATTATCGACCCGGATATCCGCCATCCGGCGATTCTTTACAAAGGAGAAATCGTCGGTTTCATCGAGCGGATTCGTAATGGCGAAGCGTTGATCCAGCTAACCAAGCAACTCGAACAAGCGGACAAGAGTGTTATCTCGACCGATGTCAGTTCTGCGATGCAATTCATGCCAGATACGTTCAACGCTGTCTTGTTCGAAGCCGGCAACAAGGGTGTGAACAAGGAAGCGGAAAAAGCGCTCACTCAAATTCCTGCAGATATGAGGGCCCGTGTCGAACTAGGCGGCGGGTTCGATGGTCGTCCCGGTTTTCTGAATCTGGATATGCGCATCCGGGAAAACAGTTACGACGGCGACAACAACTGTTTGACATTTGACCTACGTCAGGGACTACCGCCTTTCCCGTCGGGGTCCGTCGACTATATTTATTCGTCCCATTTCCTCGAACACTTAACTTTCGAAGAATGTTTGCGTGTTGTCACCGATAGCTATCAGGCACTTTGCGGTGGTGGTCGTTTTCGCGCGGCTCTGCCCAACGCCCGGCTCCTCGTCGAGAATTACGTCAAGCATGATCCGAATTGGCTCCAGGAAATGCGGGAATCTGTGGCGTTATTGAAACAAATGCCCCATTACATGCGCAATTTCGGCGACATACTTTCGTGCGGCAGAACTACAAGCACAAGTATTTTTACGACGAGGAGAACATCTCCGCCCTCCTAGCGCATGTGGGCTTCAGAAATATTCGTATCGACAGTTTCGATCCTGCGATCGACTCAGAAAAGCGGCGCGAGACATCATTCTATGTCGACTGCGTCAAATAGAGACTGCGAATTCGGCGAGGTCTACGCGCCCGTATCATCGAACCAATGCTCTAAGCCCGCCGCTTTCAGCGCTTTCGCCTGTTGTTTGGCCAGCACCTTGGGGTCGAAGGTGGCGATGGTGTCATGGAACAGCCGGTGCCAGTTGACCTCGGCCTTCAGGCGCAGGAACACCGAGCCCAAGCCGATCGCGGCGCGGTCCATCAGCACAAACTCCCGCGGCGGCTTCACCCCGCCGAGGCGGCGCAGTTCGGCGTGGACTTCCATGGCCACCTCGCGCCCGAACTCGGTGGCGTTGGTCTCCTCGATCAAACGTGGGCGATCTTCCATCAGCGGCGCGTATATAAACGACGCCCACTGGCTCAGCGCGGTGATGACCTCTTCGTCGAGATCGTGGAAGCCCCAGGTGCCGTATGCCTGGACCGCCAGATCGCGGTCGCCGCTTTCGAGCGCGCGGTAAAGATCGATCACGCCGGAGACGAACGCCGGACTGAACACGCGGATGCAGCCGAAATCCATCAGGTTCACGGACAAATCATCACGCACCGTGTAGTTGCCCAAGTGCGGATCGCCGTGAATCACCCCGTAGTGATAGAACGGCACGTACCATGCCCGGAACATGTTCTTGGCGATGGTATTGCGATCCTCCTGCGAAAGCGCACCGAGATCGGTGATCCGTGTGCCCTCTTCCCAGCTCATCGTCAGCAGGCGCTTGGTCGAAAGGTCGTCGTAGACTTCCGGCACGTGCACGCCGTCGACATCTTTCAGCATGGTGCGGTAGAGTGCCAGGTTGCGCGCCTCGTTCTCGTAATCGAGCTCTTCGCGCAATCGATCCGACAGTTCTGAATGAATCTCCGACGGGTCGATGGCGTCGTCGTAGCGGCGGTAGACTGAGAACGCGAGCTTGAGCTGTTTGAGGTCCGCCTCCACCACCGACGACATATCGGGGTACTGCAGCTTGCAGGCCAGAGGATTGCCGTCCGGGTCCTCGGCCTTGTGCACCTGCCCGAGCGACGCCGCTGCGGCAGCCTCCTTGTCGAAGCGCGCGAAGTGGTCCTGCCAGTCCGGCCCCAACTCGCTGCTCATCCGCCGTTTGACGAAGGGCCAGCCCATGTGCGGCGCGTTGGCTTGCAGCTGCGCCAGTTCGCGGGCGTATTCCTTCGGCAGTGCATCGGGAATGGTGGAAAGAATCTGCGCCACCTTCATCAGCGGGCCTTTCAGCCCACCCAAAGCGGCGCGCAAGTCTTCCGCCCCTTTGGCCGGGTCGGACTTGACGCCCAAGTAGCGTTCCCCGGCCAGCCGCGCGGCCAAGCCGCCCATCGCCGTGCCCACCTTGGCATAGCGGCGCACGCGCCCCGGCAAGCTGTTGTCTTCCCTGGATTTGCTACGGTCAGAGGCCATGCCGGATCAGGCGACCTCTTCCAGTTCGTCGATCAGTCCAGTCAGGGTTTCCATGCCCCGCGCCCAGAAGGCCGGATCGGACGCGTCCAAGCCGAACGGCGCCAGCAGCTCTTTGTGCCGCAGGGTGCCACCGGCCCTCAGCATGTCGAGGTACTTGTCCTCGAAGTTGGGCACCGTGCCTTCGGTGTAGACCTTGTAGAGCGAATTCACGAGGCAATCACCGAACGCGTAGGCGTACACGTAAAACGGCACGTGCAGAAAGTGACTGACGTAGGTCCAGTAGTATTTGTACTCATCATCAAATTGGAACGCCGGGCCGAGGCTGTCGCTTTGCACGCTCATCCAGATATCGCACAACGTCTCCAGCGGCACTTCGCCGTCACGGCGCGCATCATGCACCTGACGCTCGAACTCATGGAAGGCGATTTGCCGTACCACGGTGTTGAGCATGTCTTCCACCTTGCCGGCCAATAAGGACCGGCGCTGTTCGGGCCGCGTCTCCTTTTCCAACAGCGAGCGGAAGGTCAGCATCTCACCGAACACCGACGCGGTCTCCGCCAACGTCAGTGCGGTGCCGCATTGCAACGCGCCCTGATGCGCCGCTAGCACCTGATGCACCCCGTGACCCAGTTCGTGCGCCAGGGTCATCACGTCGCGGGAACTGCCGAGGTAGTTCACAAGAATGTAGGGATGGGCCGACGGCACCGTTGGATGTGAAAACGCACCAGACGCCTTGCCTTCCGATGCCGGGGCATCGATCCAGCCCTGATCGAAAAACGGCTGTGCCGTCTCCGCCATCGCCGGGGTAAATCCCGCATAGGCGTCCAACACCGTCTGTTTCGCTTCGTCCCACTTGATTTTGCGGTCTTCGGCTTTGGGCAGCGGTGCGTTGCGGTCCCAATAGTCGAGTTTGTCCTTGCCGAACCACTTGGCTTTCATCGCGTAATAGCGGTGTGCGGTGTCCGGATACGCACTCTTCACTGCGCTCACCAGCGCCTCGACAACCTCATCCTCGACCAGGTTGGCCAAGTTGCGCGATGACACCGGCTTGTCGTACTTACGCCATTCGTCTTCAATGGATTTGTCCTTCGCCAGCACGTTGGTGATGTAGGCAATCAAGGGCGCCTTCTCACCCAGCGCCGCGCCGATCCCCTTTGCCGCCGCTTTGCGTTTCTCAGGTTTGGTGTCCGACAAACCATTCAGCGCCTGCGTCAGCGTCAGAGTCTCATCGCCAACCTTACAGCGCACCGCCGCTTCGGTTTCATCGAACAGACGGGTCCACGCCGCGCGCCCGGCAACATACTTTTCGTGCAGCAGACGCTCCAGATCATCGCTGAGTTCGTGATCTTTCCACACCCGCAGATCGCGCAGCCACGACCGGTACTTTTCTGCCGACGCATCCGTCAGCTTTGCCTCCAGGTCGGCCTCGTCGAGCCGGTTGATCGCCAGGGTAAAGAACAGCGTCTTGCTCGACAGCGCCGTCATCTTGTCCATGGTGTTCTGGTAGAACCGCCCGCGCTCGGCGTCGGCCACATTCTGACTGTGATACAGCTGCGCGTAAGATCCGATCCGGCCCAGCAAATCGCTGATCGCCTCGTACTCGGTAATCGCCGCTCCAAATGCAGCCCCATCCAAATCCGCGACTTTGCCGTCATAGGCCGCGGCGAACGCATCGATCTTCGCCTTGGTCTCGGCGAACGCAACCTTCAGATCATCGCCATCGGGCGCCGAATACAAATGCGTGAGGTCCCATTCGGGAAGCTGGCCAAAGGCCTCATCGGGTGTAGGGGCGAGACTGCCGTCGTTCATTGTGCGCTCCAGTGCCGCTGGCCGGGTACGACCGCTTGGCGAAAGTTATGGCAAAGATATAGGCGGCCCGGGGCCCGACGCCAACAGGCGCGTTTATGCGGCTGGTTTCAGTCGTGATGACGTCGTAGAGTTTCCAGCAGGGGCGCCCATATGGGGATATGGGACACATGACGATACACGAGGGATAAGCGTGTCAGACCGCGCCGTTGACGCACGAGACGTCCAAAATCTGCCGGCGATGTTCTTCGCCCAGGCCGACCGGTTTACCGACGAGCCGTTCATCTGGGGCCGGCAGGATGGTGCCTACGTGCCCTCTACCTGGTCAGAAGCTAAGGACGACGTCATTGCTCTGGCCAATGGTCTGATCACCACCATGGGCGTCACACCCGGTGAGCGGGTGATGATTGTCAGCGAGAACCGGCCTGAGTTTCTCATCGCCGATGTCGCGGTAAAAGCGGTGGGCGGTATCACGGTGCCCACCTACACCACCAATACCGCCGTCAACCACATGCACATCATCGACGACAGCGGCGCGGACATCGCCATTGTCTCGACCCCGGCGCTGGCCAAGCCAGTCATTGCCGCCGCCGTCGAAGCAGATCACAAGCTGCGAGTCATCGTCATTGATGACGCTGAGTCGGTCATCGATTCTGAAATCGAAACCAAATCCTGGTCCGATGTTTTGGATGCCGGTCGCGGCGGCAACATTCCCGCTCATGTTCAGACCGCAAAGCGCGATGACATGTGCAGCATCATCTACACGTCTGGCACCGGCGGTCTGCCCAAGGGCGTGATGCTGACCCATGGCGGCATTCTGTGTAACTGCGACGGCGCGACAGAAGTGGTGCGCCTGCTCGGGCTCGACGAGGAAATATTTCTGTCCTTCCTGCCTCTGTCTCACGCTTACGAACATGTTGGCGGCTTGTATTTTCCGATCTGCCTTGGCGCGCAAATCTATTACTGCGAGCGGGTCGACAGCCTGGTCAACCGCATGGCCGAGGTGCGCCCCACCATCATGACCGCCGTGCCGCGCCTATACGAAACCATGCGCAGCCGCATCAACCAGGGGCTTAAAGGTCAAAGTGGTTTGCGCAGCAAGTTATTCGCCAAGACCTTGGAGCTCGGCACGAAGCGGTACGAGACACCGGAAAAGATGTCGCTGTGGGACAAGCTGGTCGACAAGATCTGTGAACGCCTGGTGCGTGAAAAAGTCCGCGAGCGTTTTGGCGGCCGTTTGAAAGCGCTTGTCTCGGGTGGCGCGCCGCTGAACTACGACGTCGGATTGTTTTTTACGGCTCTTGGAGTGCGCATTCTTCAAGGGTACGGCCAGACGGAGTCCTCGCCGGTCATCAGCGCGAATATGCCCGACAATGTGAAGCTGCACACCGTGGGTCCGCCGCTCAGGGGGGTGGAGGTCAAGATCGCCGATGACGGCGAAATTCTCGTCCGCGGCGAACTGGTGATGAAGGGCTACTGGAACGACCCCGATGCCACCATCGCCGCCATCAATGACGAGGGCTGGCTTCACACAGGTGATGTCGGCCACTTCGATGACGAAGGCTGCATTGTCATCACGGACCGCAAGAAAGACCTCATCGTCAACTCCGGTGGCGACAATATCTCGCCCCAGCGGGTGGAGGGCGTTCTTGCCCTGGAAGAAGAAATTGAACAGGTCATGGTCTTCGGCGACCGCCGCCCCTACCTCACCGCCGTCATCGTTCCCAACGAGGATTGGATCCAGCGCTGGGCGAAAGAGAACGGCAAAGAGTCGAGCGATCTCGAAGATCTCGCCACTGACGGCGACTTTAAGTCGGCCATCGGCGACGCGGTTACTCGCGCCAACGCCGACATGTCGGTAATTGAGAAGGTACGCAAATATATTGTCTCGCCGCACGCGTTCACCGTAGAGAACGGACAAATGACGCCAACCCTTAAGGTGCGGCGTCACGCCGTGCTGCGGGAATTCAGGGAAGACCTTGAGGCGTTGTATTAGCCGTTTCTAAGCACCAGGTCTCACCGCCGCCTTTAAGTCCGCGACCTCGGCGCGTAACGCCTTTATCTCCTGCAACAACTCTTGCTGGCTTTGCGCTGCTGCGGCATCTGCCTCGGCCTCTTCTGCACGATGCGTCGATTGCATCGCCTCGACAATAATGCCGATAAACAGGTTCAATACAGCAAAGCTGGTCGCGACAATGAAGGGCACGAAGAACAGCCAGGCCAGCGGGTAAACCTCCATCACCGGCCGGACAATGCCCATGGACCAGCTTTCCAGGGTCATGATCTGGAACAGGGTATACATGGAACTGCCGATGCTGCCGAACCAGTCCTCAAAGGCGTCACCGAACAGTTTGGTGCTGAGCACCGCACCGACATAGAAGAACAGGAGGATGATGCTCATCACCGACAGTAGGCCCGGAACCGCGTGCAACAGCGCCTCAATGACCCTGCGCATTGCGGGAACGACCGACAGCAGCCGCAGCACCCGCAGAATACGCAGCGCCCGCAGCACGGCGAGCGGACCGGACGCCGGCATCAAGGCCACACCGACAATCACGAAGTCGAACACGTTCCAGCCGCTACGGAAGAATTGCGCGCCGCGATACGCGAGCTTTCCGGCGATCTCGAACACGAAGATCGCCAAAACCAATCCGTCGAAAAACAACAGATACGAGCCGGCCTTAGACATGACGGCATCCGACGTTTCCAGCCCGAGAGTGATGCCATTGATGACGATGAGGGCGGTTATGAACCGTTGAAAGCGGTCACTCTCAACCCATTCGCCGATACGCCTGCGTAGGGACACTGCCGGTTTTCCCCCGATCTCACTTAAAGTTGCCGTCCGGAATATGTTGACGATCTAGTTCGACAGCGAGCGTTTTCCAGTCCGGTTTAACTGAAGAGTTTTGGCTACGCCTCGCCGAGAGCGCGCAGATAGGTATCCAGCAGCGCCTCTTGCTCTTGGCGTTCGGACATGTCGAGTTTGCGCAGCGCGACCACCTTACGCATGGTCTTGGTGTCGAACCCGGACGACTTGGCCTCGGCATAGACCTCGCGGATATCGGCGGTCAGATTTTTCTTTTCTTCCTCGAGGCGCTCGATCCGCTCAATGAAAGACTTGAGACGGTCCGCCGCCACACCACCACTATCCGACATACATCGCTCCGTTTAATGACTCACATAAAGAAACACCGGATGGCTTTGCCGTTCCGGTGCCGTTGGGGCCGCCGATATAGCAGGTCATCCGCGCGCGAATAAAGAGCCTCTTGTAAGTGCCTGTCGCCGCAAGATTCGGGCTAGAGCTAGCCGCCAGAACATCCGATAATCGGGCTGGGGAATCGCGCGAGCCAGGCGCATGATGATTGGACATTGAAGAGGACAAACCTGCATGGCGGACGACGGCCGCGCCGGACAGGAGAATATTAACATTCTGCTGGTGGACGATAACGCGTTCATCAGGGGCGTCGTGCTTCAGTGTCTTCTTCACATGGGGTTCCGGCGCATCGAAGGGTGCTCAAGCGGCGTCGATGCCATCGAGATTGTGCGGCAGACCAAGACCGGCGACGGCACCTATCGCAACCTCACAGGCCCTGTGGATATCGTTATTTCAGATCTGGTCATGCCGCAGATCAGTGGGTTGCAGCTGTTGGATTGGTTGCGCACCGACAAAGACAGCCCCAACCGTTTTATTCCTTTCATCATGATTTCAGGCGCGGTGGACGAGGAGAAGGTTCACGAAGCGCGCGATGCAGGTGCAAACGAGTTTATCGCCAAGCCGTTCTCGATTGGCTCCGTCTTCAGCCGCTTGCAATCCGTTATCGACCGGCCCCGCCAGTATGTCGCCACCCGATCTTACTTCGGACCCGACCGGCGGCGCATCACCAAGGACCTGCCCAAGGATGTCGGCAAGAGCCGCCGCCGCGAGGGGGAAGATCACTGCACGATCGTCTACTCGGCCAAAGATGTGAAACGTCCGGAAGACGGAGCCGACACATACTTGTTTAAGCTGCCCAACCTGCTGAAACAAAAGATGGGCTTGGAACACATGCGCCAGGCCTTCGAACTGCCTGACGAACTGCTTGCGGAAGCGGAAGAAACCTTAGAACGCGAAGCCCGCGGATTTCTCGATTGGGCCAAACAGTACTTGGATCAACTTTCGACCCAGATCGCCAACGCTGTGGAGGATCAAAGCAACCGGGGCGAGCACTTGGCCGAGGTCAACCGCATCGCCCATGAGCTGCGTGGCCAAGGGGGGACATTCGGTTACCCGCTCATAACCCTATTCGCAAAAAGTCTTTATGAGGCGACGGAATATCCGTGCCGCGAGGACGATGCCAACCTTGAGATCTGCAAGGCTCACCTGGACACCCTGCGGGCCGTGATTCGCGAGAAAATCGAGGGCGACGGCGGCGCCATCGGCCGCCAGATTATGCTGGCGTTGAATCAGGCCATCGCCAAATACGCTCATTGAGCCTGTTGTGAGTCGGGCTTGAACCGGCGACACGGCGCCTCGGTAGGTTATTTTACCCATATATTACAATGGTTTACGTGAACCTGCTTGGCGTGAACCAGTCATCTGGCAATCAGGCTTGCGAAATCCTAGCCTGCCACGCGCAACGCCCCTTTGCGCGGGTCTCCGGCTGCCCTAGAACCTCGCTCCAAGGCCGTATCTGGCGTGGGCTGAGCGTTTGAATCTGAACTTTCAGACCCCACATAGCCGTCACGGCTCAAAAGATTGAATTCCAGTTCCCGGCAGGGTCCTCACCCGGTTGGGAGCGTTTTGCAAAACAGACAGGAGGCCAATTGATGGCGACCAGCAAACTGAAGACCGACCGCCCGACCTATGCGTCCGACTTTATTCCGTCGGATGTGGAACGGGCCGTCTTTTTGGGCAACCCGGTGCTCGACAATATGATGACCAGCCTGATCGCGCTGGGCGCTGAAGTGTGGTCGAACCGCCGCCGCATGAAGGTGGTTGAAGCCCTTCTGGCCGACAAAGGCGTGACCACCGAGATGATCGAGCAGTACATGCCGACCGCGGAACAGGAAGCCGAATGGCAGAAGGACCGCGACCGCTTCATCGATCTGACCTATTCGCCGCTGCTGCGCGAGGGCGACCTGCCGGTCTCCGCCGCCTTCACACGCGACAACAAGTAATTACAGGTACAGGAGAACCCCCATGTTAGATCGCCGTACCCTTTTTGGCGCCACCGCCGCCGTCGGTTCCTTCGTCGGTGCCGCCTTCGGTAGCCGCAAGGCACAAGCCGCCACCAACACCTCCGTCAACATGACGCCTAAGGGCGATGTTGAAAAACGCGGCTCCAAGGGCCGTATGGAACGACTGCCGACTCTCGACCTTGAGAGCGTTCATGACTTCACCGCTGGGTTCCGCACCTGGCACCGTAAGTTTAACAGCGTCGCCAACAATCGCATTGAGCAGATCCTGGAAGAAAACGGCCTCGATCCCAAAGGCCGGTACACCATGGAAGAGGTGCTCAAGCTGATTGAACATGACCCTGTGGTCGGCGCCAGTGGCCGTACCTGGATCAGCAACCAGCAAGTCACCTGGAAAGCGCTACAGGATTACTTCCATGCAAATGCTGACCAGTACCTCGCTGAAATGGAAGCCGCGGACAATCAAGGCCCGGGCACCCTGGAACTGAACCCGGGGATCGAGCCGAAATACACCAAGCACGAAATCCACATTCAGCCAGGCGGCTACGTCGGCGACGCCTTCGCCGGCCATATGTACCACTACGGCACCAACAGCTTTTACATCGGCGCCATCGGCGACAACGAGCAGGACCAAATCCACATCGGCACGGCCAACCGCCTGCCCCTGCCCGAAGACGGCAAGGTTAAGCGCATTCTCGACATGGGGTGCGGCACCGGCCAGCTCACCGTTGCCCTGAAGGAACGCTTCCCCGATGCGGAAGTGTGGGGCATCGACGTCGGCGGCCCGATGGTGCGTTACGCTCACATGCGCGCCCGGGACCTGGGCGTGGACGTCAACTTTGCTCAGCGTCTGGTTGAAGACACCAAGTTCGAAGATGGCTACTTCGACATCGTCACGTCCTACATCATCAACCACGAACTGACCCAAGACGCGAGCCGTGGCATGATCGCGGAGGCCTATCGTTTGACCCGTCCGGGCGGCTACTTCTATCCGATCGACTTCCGTTCGGGTGGCGACAAGGGCCGCGCTTATGGTCAATACCGCCGCTGGTGGGACCACCGTTGGAATACGGAAGTGTGGAGCCGCGAGTACCACACCCTCGATTTCGAAGGTGAAATGGAAAAGGCCGGGTTCACCATGAACCCCGATGCCAAACCGGCTCTGCCCGGCTTCGGCGTCCGCCACGCGATGAAAAAGGCCTAGGCCATTCAATGAACTGTCACCCTCGGACTTGTTCCGAGGGTCCAGGGCCAAAGGCGCCGCCCGGTGCAACCTACCCTGGATGCTCGGAATAAATCCGAGCATGACTTTGCAATAATTTGAGCCCCGTCCGAGGCCGCCTCGGACGGGGCTTTTTCTTGCGCAGTGTGCCCTGCGGCGTGGTACGTTTTCAGCCGAACCTCGCACCACCTTACCAGGGCTGCCTGATGGCCGACGCCGTATCACAAGGGTCCCAAACGCCCCCGTCACCTGAGGCCACTGCCTCACCCACAGGCTCCGCCCGGACGTTCAGGCACGTCGCGCGTCAGGTGCACCTTTGGCTCGGCCTTGTCGCGTTTTCCTGGCTGTTCGTCTTGGGCGTCACTGGCTTCATTCTCGACCACCCCGAATGGCGCTGGACCAAACAATGGACGGTGACCTCGGCCTTCGGGTCCGATCACATATTTATCGACGAAACCCTCGGCATCATCCTCCGCAACTTCCACGTCGATCCCGCCAATCCGGATGTCATGATCGGCGGTGGCGAACGCGGGCTGTGGCGCCGGGCCGGCACCGACGCGCCCTGGATCGACGTGCCGTACGAGAACGCACGCGGCCTGCCTCGCTTGCTGGCCATGGTCCCGGATCTGCGCGCACCCTGGCAGCGCATTTGGCTGGCCACCGACGACGGCCTTTGGCTCGTTCACGGGCAAGAGGGCGCCGCGCAGCAGGTTGCGCTCGCGGGTCTCGAAGTCGTCGCCCTCTCGCAAGGTCATTCCCCGGCGGAACTGATCGGTGCGACACCGGACCACGCCTTTCGCCTTGATGTGACAAACCCCGATGCCCCTTTGCCGGAGCCAATATGGATGTCGCTGGCGGAGGCGAACGTGCAGAACATGCCCGAGACCATCAATCTCGCGCGGGTGCTGACCGACATGCATCTCGGCTGGGGACTGTTTTCCCGCGACACCTCGGTGCTGATCAACGACTTCGGAGCCTTGGCCATCGCCATTCTGTGCGTGACCGGCATTCTGCAATGGTACCTGCCGCGGCGCTGGCGCAAGGCCAAGGGCGAAGGCCGCGCCGCTGACCGCGCGTCGACGATGCGGACCATCTACCGCAGCCATGCCCCCATTCTCGGCGTGCTCGCCGTCCTACCCATTCTCTACCTGTGCATCACCGGCATCTTTTTCGATCACGCCCGTACCTTCATGATTGCCTCGAAGGACACTCACGTCAGCCGGGATATCTTGTTCTCCGCTTTTGACCTGACGGACATGCGCGGCGAGGTCACCGGTGTTGTGGGGGCCCCGGACGCACCGGAAACCCTCTCGGTGATGACCCGCATCGGCTTGGTACGGACGACGGACAACGGCCAGACGTGGTCTATGGTGGACGATCTGCCCATGCTGGCGCACGCCAAAGGCGGTCTCACGGGTATGCTCTATACTCACGACGCCACCTTCATCGGGACCCACGGCGGGCCCAACTACGTCCGCTACGACGGCGAGGACACGTGGACCCAGATCCCCAGGTTGCGCATGTTTATCCAAGACGCCACGCAAATCGGCGATGAATGGATCTTGAAAGGCAGCCGTGGCTTCGTGCGCGGCACCCTGGACGGCAATCTGACTCCCGTCGATATTCCCTTGCCCGACATCACCGGCATGCCCATCAACAGTTTCGTTGCCGACCTGCACGCCGGTTTCATGTTTACCGACCACTGGGTTTGGGTGAACGACGTGGTGGCGGCACTGGCTATTTTTCTGACCGTGAGCGGTTTGATTAACCTGTGTTACCGGCGGTGGGGTTAAGCGGACGTCTCGGTCGGGCCGATTTTGGCTAGCTTCCGTGCTGTAGAAATCGGGCGACGCCCTGCCCACCTAGTGGGACCGTGGGGTTCTTTTTTGCCCAAACGGGATTTAGGCTAGCTCCCATAACAACGTTCAAGTCTGACGATCAAAACAGGAGGCCAATTGATGGCGACCAGCAAACTGAAGACCGACCGCCCGACCTATGCGTCCGACTTTATTCCGTCGGATGTGGAACGGGCCGTCTTTTTGGGCAACCCGGTGCTCGACAATATGATGACCAGCCTGATCGCGCTGGGCGCTGAAGTGTGGTCGAACCGCCGCCGCATGAAGGTGGTTGAAGCCCTTCTGGCCGACAAAGGCGTGACCACCGAGATGATCGAGCAGTACATGCCGACCGCGGAACAGGAAGCCGAATGGCAGAAGGACCGCGACCGCTTCATCGATCTGACCTATTCGCCGCTGCTGCGCGAGGGCGACCTGCCGGTCTCCGCCGCCTTCACACGCGACAACAAGTAATTACAGGTACAGGAGAACCCCCATGTTAGATCGCCGTACCCTTTTTGGCGCCACCACCGCCGTCGGTTCCTTCGTCGGCGCCGCCTTCGGTGGCCGCAAGGCCAGCGCCAAGACAACTTTCACCGACAAAAACCTCTCGCCCGCCGGCGACGTCAACAAGCGCGGCACCGTCGGCCGTTTCGAACGCATCCCGGATCTCGACGTCGAGAGCAAATGGGACTTCGTGACCGGCTTTCGCGTGTTCCAACAGAAATTCACACCCGTCGCCATGAAGCGCATCGATGCCATCATGGAAAGCAAGGGGCTCGATCCCAAAGGCCAGTACACCATGGCGGAAGCGGTTGATCTGGTGAAAGACGACCTGCTGGTGCAAACCAGCGGCCGCACCTGGATCAGCAATCAGCAGATCACCTGGAAGATCATTCAGGACTACTACCACGAACATGCCGATGAATATCTGGCCGAGATGGAAGCCGCCGATAACGACGGCCCCGGCACTCTGGAACTGAACCCGGATCTCGACATTCCCGACTACATTCGCCGGGAAATCCACATCATGCCGGGCGGCTACATCGGCGATGCCTTCGCCGGCCACATGTATCACCACGGCACCAACAGCTTCACCGCCGGGATTTCGTTCCTCGGTCCGAACGATCAAGACCAGTTGCAGACCCGCATGGTTGATCGCCTGCCCCTGCCCCGTGACGGCAAGGTTAAGCGCATCCTCGACCTGGGCTGTGCCTTCGGCCGACTCACCGTGGCTCTGAAGGAACGCTTCCCCGATGCGGAAGTGTGGGGCATCGACGTCGGTGGACCGCTGGTGCGTTACGGTCACATGCGCGCCCGCGATCTCGGTATCGACGTCAACTTCGCTCAGCGCAACGCCGAGGACACCGGCTTCCCGGATGGTTTCTTCGACATCGTGACCTCGCACATCATCCACCACGAGATCCCGTCCGAGCAGAACAAGAAGGTTCTGGCCGAGGCCTATCGCATTACCCGCGACGGCGGATACTACTACCCAGTGGACTTTGCCAACCGCGGTGACAAAGGCCCCGTCTATAGCCAATACCGCCGCTGGTGGGATCACCGCTGGAATGAAGAGCCGTGGTCACCGGAATTTGTCGCCTTCGACATGGAAAGCGCGATGGAAGACGCTGGCTTTACCCTCAACCATGACACCCCGGCGGTTCTGCCCGGCTTCGGCAAACGCCACGGCGAGAAGCTTGCTTAACCAACCCACGAGGAGCTCGCCTGAACGAAAAACCCTCGTTTAGGCGACAGCTACAGTAATCGTTTTTCCAAAACCCCGGAGCGGCTTCGCCGCTGCGGGGTTTTTTCTAGCCTCCAGCGGCACGCTCTGCTGGTCAAAATAGATTACAGATGGTCCGCCCTTATGTGCACAACGCGCCACGCAGGGTATATGTGACGCCAGCAAATTGAGCGCTTCAGGCGGCGATCATCACGAGGCGGTTTCATGACCGATGTCAAAACCCTACTGGACAAGGCTTTTGTACACTTCAAGCTTAGTCAGTTTGATCAACAGCTCGCGTTGGCCCTGTCTGCCCTACAGACTGATCCAAAGTCGTCACTCGCCCTTACCCTTGCATTTTTGGCGCTTTGGAAGTCCGACCGCCGCGACGACGCTGCGTCACTCCTCAACGACTTTCGCACCCGAGCGAAGCCACAGGCGTATGCAATCGCATGTGAGATCCTAAGCCTCCTGCGCACGGGCGCCGACGATGCCCAGATAGAGGAAGCCGGGTGGCAGTGGCTTGCTTGCTTACAACCCAACGACGCCCGGGTCTCCAGCGGCCGTCTCGAAACATGCGGCTTCAAAGTGCTCCATCAGCACTCGCACCTTGCGGAGCGCGCTGAGGCAACCGGACCGGTGATCCGTGATCTCCATGGCGAATTGAAACGAGTAAAGACGATGGACCCAGAGCTCGTCCAGGAGCGCATGGACCAACCCTCTTGCTTCGTTGTTCGGAACATTCAGGTCGTGCCGGGAGATTGGGTGCTCATAGACGACGACAACTTGTACTGCCGCGAAATCCACAACTGGCCGTCGCGCACCCAACATACACCTATATTTGAGTCGCCTGACACGCGGTCGATCATCGCGTCGGCGGACGGCCGCGCTCTATGTTTTGTGCCGACCGAAGTCGTCGACGTTGACGAGGATTGCATCCTCTTGGGCAGCCACAAGAATTACCATTACTGGCTGACCGAACACCTCGCGCGTCTGAAGAACCTTGAGAATGTTACTGATATCAGAGCTCTAAAGATCGTCGTCAGCGACGACCTGACGCCCCTGCAACTGGACTCCTTGCGGCAGCTGGGTATCCCGGACAACAACCTCCTCAGATGCCCGGAAAATAAGATCTATCGCTTCAACACACTCTTCGTACCGACGCCACTCTCCGCCGTGGATGTTGTGCACAAAGCCGGAGTGGAATGGCTGCGCGAAGCTTTCGGACCGGGGCAGCGGGACGCAAGTTATCCAAAACGGATATTCGTGACGCGCACCAAAGAGCACAGAAGAAAATTCGTGAACGAGGCGGAGTGTTATGAGCGGGTCGAAGATTTGGGGTTCGAACTCGTTGCTCCGGATTCCATGAGTTTTCAGGAGCAGAACCACATACTTCAAAATGCGGAAGCCGTTATCGGCCCCTATGGAACCTGCCTGTCACCTATCGCGTTCGCACCGTTGGATTGCCACATCTTCGAACTCATAGACGGACCATCCATCAAGCTGCATCGGTTCAATGAAAATATCGCGACCCAGTTAGGTCAGCAATTCCATGTTGTCGAAACCGAGCGGGCAACGCACGTCTCCGACACATTGAGTCGGGCTCACGGCGGATTCCGGGTTGATCCGCAGACACTGAGACAAACAGTGATGGAGGTGTTAGGGGCTTAGCCGCCGATAAGGACGGTGCGGCGCAGACATCTGGACACTTACTCCACCACCGAGATTTCGGCGTGCTTGTCCTTGGAGGCGTCGAACTTGGCCTTCTGCGCGTCCGATGCTTCGGCCTGGTGTTTGTCTTTCCATTCGCCATAGGGCATGCCGTAGACGTATTCCCGCGCCTGGTCGTAATCCATCGGCGCGCCGTAGTGTTCTGACGCCGCTTTGACCCACTTGGCCAGGCAGTTGCGGCAAAAGCCGGACAATCCCATCAGGTCAATGTTCTGCACGTCCGTACGCTTTTGCAGGTGTTGCACCAAACCGCGAAAGGCGGCGGCTTCGATCTGAATGCGGATTTGCTCGTCCATCGTTGAAAATCCTCTTAGTAAAACTCGACTAGTAAAACTCGATTTCTTGCAGGTCCGGATCATCCATCAGCGGCGTCAGAATCTCGCTCAGAATGCCGACCCACCGGGCAACACCGGCGGCATCAGCCAACAGGTCCTGGCGGATTTCGATCTGCGCATGAGCCAGCCCCTGGGTGCTGCCGTGCAGACGGATCGAATAGCCGAGGTCTACTCCTGAATAGGGCTGGTTGTCGCCGACCTCAAGGTCCCCCCGCGCCCTCAGCGCCTGCAACAACGCCTCAGCCAGCCGCCGGTCCGCCGCTGACATAATGCCGATGTGCCAGGGACGGTCTTCCTCCTGGTAATCGGGCGTGAAGGAATGCACCGCCAAAATCATCGGCACCTGCCCCCGTTGCCTGAGCCGCGCGCTCTCAGCCTCCACAGCGGTGTGATACGGCCAGTAGAACAACGAGGCCCGCCGCGCCCGCTCGTCCTGGCTGATGTTTTGGTTGGCCGGCACCTCAGTGCCGTCGCTCATCTTTGGCATACACGCATCGTCGCCGAGCGGGCGGTTGGGATCGGCGATCAAGCGCGAGTACTGCGCCACCACCGCCGTCACCCCGAGCGCCTCCGCCAGTCCCGCCGCAACGTTCGCCGCGCCCGGGTCCCAGGCGATGTGGCGGGTCAACTCAGCGTCATCCATGCCCAGCCCCTTCATCGCCGCCGGCACCGCATTGCCGCCGTGATCTGCGATCAGCAGTAGCGGCGCGTCGGCCTGGGGATGGAGCACCTTCACCGGCGCCGGGTCACCGGGGGACAACTCTGCTGGACACATAAACTCTGACGCCACGGCGCTGTCTCGTTCTCACCACAACAATGCTATAAACGCCGCCCATCCTGCGGAATTCCGCGTCCGGCACAAGTAACATCTGAACACCTTTCGTTATGGCCCGTCTTGCCCTGCCCGCCGTATTGCTCGGCGCCCTGATTCTGTCGTCGTCGGCGATCTTCGTACGCCTCAGCGAGGTCGGACCCATCGCCACCGGCGCCTACCGCATGCTACTGCCGCTGCCGGTGTTCTGGCTATGGATGGCGCTGGAAAAACACGATGGCGTGGACGTCCCGGCACGCGGCTGGCCCACCGATCTCCGCGACGTATGGATCATCATACTGTCCGGCGTGTTCTATGCCGCTGACCTCGCCGCCTGGCATATCTCGATCGGCCTGACCACCGTCGCCAATGCCACCGTGCTGGCCAACACCGCACCGGTGTTCGTGGCGCTGGCCGCCTTCGTGCTGTTCCATGAACGCGTGACCCGCGTATTTCTGGGCGGACTGGCGCTCGCTCTGGCCGGCGCGGCCATTCTGATGCGCGCCAGCTTCGCGGTTTCGGCAGACACGGTTCTGGGGGACGCCCTGTCGGTGCTCACCGCCATGTTCTACGCCGGCTACATTCTCACCGTCGCCCGGGTGCGCCGCCGGGCGTCCATCGCGGCCGTGTTGGCCATCGGCGGCCTGACTGCGGGGGTGATCCTCGCCCTTGGTGGTTGGCTCATGGGCGAGCGCTTCATCCCGCTCACCTTCAGCGGTTGGCTGTGGCTGTTCGGGCTCGCCTACATCTGCCAGGTCGGCGGCCAGTCCCTGGTGACAGGCGCACTCGCATACTTGCCGGCCAGTTTCGGCGCCGTGGCGCTGCTGGTGCAGCCGGTGGGCACCGCCATTCTCGGCTGGATCGTCCTCAACGAAGTCGTGACCCTCGACAAAGCCGCCGGCATCGCCGCGGTGCTGGCCGGTATCTGGCTGGCCCGCAAAGGCACCCCTCGGGTGACCTAGTCTCGCCGCATGTCGCCTTGATGACATTCCCAGGCAATCCCACTGGCACCCCTGGCGGCAAAACCAGGAGCGGCGTAGGGTACGGTTCATGACCCGTAAACGCCGTGCCAAAATTATCGCCACCCTCGGCCCCGCCTCCTCGGACGCCGATGTCATCGCCGATCTGTTCGACGCCGGCGCCGATGTCTTCCGCCTCAACTTCAGCCACGGCAGCCACGAAGACCACGCCAAGCGCGTCGCCGACATCCGCGCCCTGGAGAAAGAAGTCAAACGCCCCGTCGGCATCCTCATGGACCTGCAGGGCCCGAAGTTGCGCGTCGGCACCTTTGCCAACGATGAAGGCGTGGTGCTTAAGCCGGGCGCCACCTTTCGCCTCGACATGGACGACGCGCCGGGCAGCGAAGAACGCGTCACCCTACCCCATGAAGAAATCTTCGCCGCCCTGAAACCCGGCGCGACCCTGCTGGTTAACGACGGTCACCTGCGCTTTGAGGTCCTCGACTGCGGGCCGGACTGGGCTGAAACCAAGGTCATCGTCCCCGGCACCCTGACCAACCGCAAAGGCGTGAATGTTCCCGATGTGACCTTGCCGCTGCCGGCGATGACCGACAAAGACAAGGACGACCTGGACTTCGGTCTCGACCAGGGGGCCGACTGGGTTGCCTTGTCGTTCGTGCAAAGCCCGACCGACGTGGCCGAGCTCAAGGCTCGCGTCAACAACCGCGCCACCGTCATTGCCAAGCTGGAAAAACCATCTGCTTTGAGTCACTTGGACGAGATCGTTGAGACGGCGGATGGAGTCATGATCGCCCGCGGCGACCTTGGGGTCGAAGTGCCGCTGGAGCAAGTTCCGGTGCTGCAGAAACGCATCATCCGCGCCTGCCGCAAAGCGGGTAAGCCCTCGGTCGTCGCCACCCAGATGCTGGAATCCATGATCAGCTCGCCCATGCCCACCCGCGCCGAGGCGTCAGACGTCGCCACCGCCGTCTATGACGGCGCCGATGCGGTGATGCTGTCGGCGGAAACCGCTGCCGGGTCTTACCCGGTGCGCGCTGTGACGACCATGGACCGCATTATCTCGCAGGTCGAAGGCGATGAGCATTACATCAGCCTGATGGCCGCCGGGCACGACATCGCAGGTGAAACCGCGCCGGACGCCATCACCGCCGCGGCCCGGCAGATCGCCACCCAACTCAAAGCCCGCGCCATCGTCACCTACACCACGTCGGGCTCGACCACCCTGCGCGCCGCCCGCGAGCGCCCGCCCGCCCGGGTGCTGTGCCTGACGCCCAGCGAGGCTGTCGCCCGCCGCTTTGCCTTGGTCTGGGGCGTTCACGCGGTCGTTAATGAGGGCCACACGCCTGATGAGGACATCGGCTCCATGGCCATAGAAACCGCTGTGCAGGAGGGCTTGGCGCAGACCAACGACGCCCTCATCGTCACCGCCGGCATCCCCTTTGGCACGGTCGGGTCCACCAACATGATCAGGGTCGTGCGGGTCGGCGAACAGGCGTAAACTCGGTCTCCGGGCATCTGCTGAGGCCAGCACCGAGAGGAGACATCGCCATGCCGCGCTTACCTGCCTCACCGGCATTCCGCGTCTTTGCCGCACTGTCCGTGTTGATGCTCGCCGCCTGCGGTGAATCCGAAACCACCACGAACGCACCCACCGCAACCGCCCCGCAGGACAAGTCCTCAGGAGCATTGGGCACCTGCGCTAGCCTGGTCGCCGAAGATTTCACAGACGCTGTGGGCAGCGTCACCACTGTGACCGACGCCGAAGACATTCCGGCCACCGCCGGTCTGCCGGCCCATTGCCGTGCGCTGGCTGTTATCGCGCCCGAAACGGGCGTCGAGGTGCGCCTGCCCGCCGAATGGAATGGCCGCTTCCTGTTCACCGGTTGCGGCGGTCTATGTGGGGTCATCCGCTCTGAGCAAGGCAACGATGCGCTCGCCCGCGGCTATGCCGTGGCCACCACCGACATGGGCCACACCACGCCGCAGGGCGGTGACCGCTACGCCTTCACCACGGATCCGGAACTGGTGATGGACTGGCAGCACCGC
Organism: Trididemnum clinides; assembly: GCA_963675345.1. Classification (NCBI taxonomy): domain Eukaryota; kingdom Metazoa; phylum Chordata; class Ascidiacea; order Aplousobranchia; family Didemnidae; genus Trididemnum; species Trididemnum clinides. Next base: position 134,970 of record CAVLYW010000155.1, read on the forward strand.
GCCACCCATCGCGCCACGCGCCTGGCCAAGGCAGTGATCGCCTCTCACTACGGCAAAGCGCAGGACTACGCTTATATCCGCGGTTGCTCCACCGGCGGCCGTCAGGGCCTGACCGCAGCCCTGATGTATCCCGACGACTTCGATGGCGTCATCGCTGGCGCGCCGGCCATGGAGATGGTCTCGCCGCACAACGTGTTTGCCTATCAGGCCTCGCAGCGGGCGGATGGCAGCCCGATCTTCACGCCTGAGGCACTGGCCCTGCTCAATGATGCCGTGCTCGCCGCCTGCGAGATGGATGACGGCCTTGCGGACGGGGTCATCGGCGATCCCCAGTCCTGTGCCTTCGACCCGGCGTCTCTCACTTGCATGGGGGATGATGCAGAGGGTTGTCTGACGGCAGAGCAGGTCACCGCCGCGCAAAAGATTTACGACGGCGCGCGCCGCGCTGACGGTTCCCCGTTTTACGCCATGGGTTATGCCAAGGGCACGGAACGGGATTGGACTTCAGCGTTCCTCAGCGTGGACGGCAATCCGCCCCGCCGCGCCGGCAGCACCCGCTTCATCCTTGATCGCAAGATTGGGCTGCAAGCGACTCTGTCTCAATTCGATTTTGCTGAACACGGGGCCACCGGCAGTCCCGTCGGCGGGCTGTTGGACTTCGGCGACGACGGCCGCAAACTGGAGGACTTCACCTCCCAAGGCGGCAAGGTTCTGATCTACCACGGCTGGTCGGACACCGACGCCATTCCCGCCTCGTCGCTGTTTTTCCATCAGGCCCAGGTTGAAGCCTTCGGAGGCGAGGCTGTGCCTGACTTTCTACGGATGTTCTTCCTGCCCGGCATGCGTCATTGCCGCGGCGGACCGGGCGTCGACATAGCTGACTATTTATCCGTCATGGAAGCTTGGGTGGAACGCGGCGAAGCGCCAGACAGCCTTGAGGCCTACCGCACCTCGGGTGCGCCGGCGAACTACGCCGATCAGTTCCCGCTCGATCCGGCCCAAATCGACGCCGCGCGGACGCTATATCCGTACCCCGCCGGTTCGGTATTCACCGGCACTGGCGATCCCGCCGACCCGGCCAACTGGCAGAGGAAGTAAGGGCAATCTGGCAATTTCATCAGGATTAAAGGCTCCGAGCATGTACATCGCTATCTCATTTATCTTGTGTTTCGCCCTCGGCCTCATGGTTCTGATTTCCTATGCGCTTTACCCAAGCAAAACGGGAACGGTGATCCGGTCTGTCTGGGTGATCATGTGTGTGCTGCTTGGCACGCTCTGGGCACACGATTTCGGCGCTAGCAGGCAATACTCGGCGATGATCGAGACCGTCGAACGTCACGAATTTGACGCTGGATTTCTGGAGATGATGCGTCTGGTGTCAGACCTGGATATTAGCCTAGATCAGGGAAGCGCCTTGATCGAACAGGCCCAGGGCAGGCATAGCCAGATTAAGGCCGCTTTGTTGGAAGAATTAAGGCGGGAGCAGGACCAATTGATGCTATTGCCGTCATTCACCCTATCTTTCTCGGCCTTTTTCATATTTTTGCTACTAGTTCAGGCCTCAAGGCGCATAAAGGGTGAGCAACCCTCCGGCAAGGACACTCAGCAATAAGGTTCAGAATTGGGAGCCACGCTCCAGACAAACAAAAACCGCGGGTGACCGCGGTTCTTGGTGCATCCCCCCAACCCGGGGCGGCGCGTCGTATGTCGCCTGGGATTACCCCTGGCGGGCCTTGAAGCGCGGGTTACGCTTATTGATCACGTAAACGCGGCCTTTGCGGCGTACGATGCGGCAGTTTTTGTCCCGCTTTTTCGCGGATTTCAATGAGCAGCGCACTTTCACGGTGCTTATCCTTCTGCGTATCGGCTTTCGTTGAGCCCGGTTTCGGGCAAGCCCTGACCGGAAGATGGGGGCTTATACCCAACCCAAACCCGCCGCGCAAGGGCGGGAACCGGGTTTTTTCATGCCCGGCCACCCCGCCGCTCAAGTAGGCTATGGATAGCTTGAACGCCGCTCATAGCCCGCATTGAGGTTGCCCATGGCCGCTGCCGCACAATCACCCAACATCCGTCTCTGTGAGGCCTCAGACGCCGAGGCGCTCTGGCCGTTATTTCTGCGCCTGTACGAGCACTACCGCATAGCCGAGGCCCTGACGCCCCAAGACGTGCAAGCCTATGTCCGCGATCAGGTGCTGGGGCCGCAATCTTCGACTTCAGTTGCCCTCGCCTGCGATGGCGATACCCCCATCGGCCTCGCCACCTTCGCCATCGTCTATCCCGCGCCCGCCTGTCAAGGCCAGTTGTTCATGAAGGACCTGTTCGTCGACGCTGCACATCGCGGATCGGGCGCGGGGCACGCTCTTATGAACTTCCTCGCCCGCTACGCCCTGGAGCACAATTGCGGACGGTTCGACTGGACCACCGAAACCTCGAACCCGGAGGCCATGGCCTTCTACGCCCGTCTTGGCGCCCAGCCGGTCGACAACAAAGTCTATTACCGCGTCGCCGGAGAGCAACTGACGGCGTTTGCATCAACTAGTGACTAAAATCCGCGAAATAATGTTGTGCATGGGCTCGTTTGACTCAGAAATAAGCCATTGAATTCATTCACGAATACAGATCGACCCCGCACAAACCCGTGGCGTGCATGGGCTCGTTCCTCGATTTTTCCCGCGATTTATCTTTTTTGGGCTCAGTTCAGCCAGGCGCGCATCGCGTCCGTCACCACCTCGGGACGCTCAAGCGGCGCCAGATGACCCGCGTCCTCGACGGTCACCAGCTTGGCCCCCTGGATCGCCGCCGCCATCTCTTCGTGCAGCGCCGGGGGCGTCAGGATGTCCTGGCGGCCGCACAGCACCAGGGTCGGCACCCGGATGGCATGCAGGTCGCCGCGCCCGTCCTTGCGCCCCATGATCGCAGTCTGCTGGCGGGCGAAGGCCGCCTGCCCGACCCGCTCGGCCATGCCCAGCACCACGTCGCGCACCGCCGGATCGTCCAGCCGGTCGTGATGCACTAGGTTCGGTAGCAAACGCGGGGTCACGCCCTTGAACTTGCCCATGCCGGCGATACGGATCAGGTCTTTGCGCGTTTTGACTTGTTCGGCGCTGTCGGCCCGGGCTTGGGTGTCCACCAGGGCCAGACGCTCCACCCGCTCCGGTTCCTGGCGCATGACCTCCTGAGCGACGTAGCCGCCCATCGACAGCCCGGCCAGGGCAAAGCTGTCCGGCGCTTCGTCAAGAATGCGCTCGGCCATGGCCGCAATACTGTCATCGCGAGTCAGGTCGCCGACCATGACCGAGGCGATGTCGCTCAGGTGTTCGCTCTGGTGCGCCCACAACGCATGGTCGCACAACAGCCCCGGCAACAGCACCAGATGACGGTCAGACACGCCGCGACCCCCCGAAACCCCTTGATTCCCTAGACTTTAAGTTGACTTTAACACCGTCCTGCATATAGTGCGCGCCCAGAGAGGTTGGGGCACATATATGGATATGTGCGTAGAAACCCCCGAGGACTTTTCACCTGCATGACCTTTGAAGATCTGGGCCTAGAGCCGAGCACGCTGAAAGCCGTATTCGAAGCCGGCTACACCGAACCCACACCGATCCAAGCCAAAGCGATCCCCATTGCCTTGATGGGCCGCGATGTCATGGGCATTGCCCAGACCGGCACCGGCAAGACCGCCGGCTTTACCCTGCCGATGATCGATATTCTCAGCTCCGGACGGTCGAAAGCCCGCATGCCGCGCGCCTTGATCCTATGCCCGACGCGGGAACTGGCCGCGCAGGCCGCCGACAACTTCACCAAGTATTCGAAGTATGCCGATCTCAGCATGGCGCTGATCATCGGCGGCGAGAGCTTCACCGATCAGGAAAAGGCGCTGGAAAAAACCTGCGACGTTCTGATCGCCACGCCGGGCCGCCTGCTCGATCTGTTCGAGCGCGGCAAGATCCTGCTTAACGACGTCAAATACTTTGTCATCGATGAAGCCGACCGCATGCTCGACATGGGCTTCATTCCCGATGTCGAGCGCATTGCCAAGCTGGTCCCGACCTTGCGCCAGACGCTGTTCTTCTCAGCGACCATGGACAAGGAAATCCGGCGCCTCGCCGATGCCTTCCTGATGAATCCGAAGGAAGTTGCCGTCGATGCCCCGGCGACGACAGCGACCACCATCACCCAAGGTCTGGTGACCACGACCACACCGAACAAACGCGAAGTGCTGCGCCGCCTGTTGCGCGCTGAAGAGATCACCAACGGCTTTATCTTCTGCAACCGCAAGAAGGACGTCGACATTCTGTTCAAGTCGCTGACCAAGCACGGCTTCAACGCCGTCGCCCTGCACGGCGACATGGTGCAGAGCAAGCGCACGGAAATGCTAGCGGCATTCAAGTCCGGCGAAGCAGGACTGTTGGTCTGCTCCGATGTCGCCGCACGCGGTCTGGACATCTCCGCCGTGCCCTTCGTGGTCAACTTCGACGTGCCCAGCAATGCCGAGGACTACGTCCACCGCATCGGCCGCACAGGCCGCGCCGGCAAGCAGGGCAAGGCGTTCACCCTGGCCGTGCCCGAAGACGGCAAATTCCTCGCCGCGGTCGAGAAGCTGATCGGCGGCGAAATTCCCCGGGTTGAGCTCGCCGAATTGTCGGAATTCAGCGCCGATGTGTCTGCCAGCGACGACGGCGGACGACGCAAGCGCGTCGGACGCAACCGCAGGTCCGGCAAAGACAAAGCCGAGGAGAAGCCGGGGCAGAAATCAGAGCGGAAAGCGGCGCCAAAACAAGAGTCACGCGGGCCGCGCAAACAGGACGACAAGCCCAAGCGCAAACGGCGCGAAGGCCGTCACGATCCCGACGTCGGTGTCATGGATCACGGTGATGATGTCGTCGCCTTCGGCGCGCATACGCCAAGTTTTCTGAAGGCCGACCCCAATCCAAGCCGACCAGAACAGCGCAAGGCCGGCTAGCCCAACACCGCTCTAGTTCATCGCGACATCAGGCTGTTCCGGCAGGTCATCGGGCGAGACGTTGACCGGCCCGGCATGATGATGGCACATGCGCCAGTCACCAGCCTCCCGCACGAACATATTCGTGGCACACAGGAACGCACCGCCCACCTCTTCGATACAAACAACAACAGCAGCGTCATCGAAGACTGTGGCGCGGGGCGCATGGCAAACAATATCCGGCGCACCGCCCTCGCTGAGAATACCGCGCCAGCTGTCCAGCACGTCCTCCCGGCCGTGAAGCGGCTGCCAGCCGGGATGCACGCAGATCACCTGACCGGTCGACCAAATTTCTTCCATCGCCGCGACATCGCGCCCTGCAAAGGCCGCGTAGAATCTGTCGTTGGCAAACACAACGGCTTCCTCGTCACCTGCCATCCCACGTCTCCCTGCGGTCTGCGATCCATCCGAAGAACTCTACGCCGGATGCATCGCGGATGCGGATAGCCTATCATCCCGGCAGATTGTTGTAGGAGTAGGTTTCGTTATGACCAGTTCAGGATTGGACGGCCCCAGTGTCGCCCCGGCGTCAGGTAACCCAGCCAAACATGCCGTGGTCTTCCTGCACGGCTACGGCGCCGACGGCAACGACCTCATCGGCCTGTCACCGTTCTTCGCGGAAGCCCTACCCGACGCAGCGTTTTTCAGTCCTAACGCGCCGCTGCCGGGAGAGATGGGTTTTGGCCGCCAGTGGCTCAGTCTGCACGGCTACGACCCCAACATGCTGCGCCGCGACCCAAACCGCCTGGCCGGCGTGTTCGAGCAAATGTACCAAGGCGCGGTGGACGCCGCCGAACCGCTCAACGCTTATTTGGACAACATCCTCTCCGAGCTGAATCTACCGGCTGACGCTCTCGCCCTGGTCGGGTTCTCCCAGGGCACGATGATGGCGATGCACGTGAGCCTGCGGCGCACGCCGGAAATCGGGGCTGTCGTCGGGTATTCGGGGGCCCTGCTGGGTCAAGACAGGCTCGCCGCTGAACGTCAGTCCTCACCGCCAATCTTGCTGGTCCACGGCGCGGCCGACGAGGTCGTTCCGGTGATGGCCTTGTCCGTCATGCAGCGTGCGCTGGATGCTGAGAACGTGAGTTATTCTGCGCACGTCGTGCCCGGCCACGGCCACGGCATTGAGCAAACTGGTGCGACGCTCGGGCGTGACTTCCTTAAGCAGCATCTGACAGGCTGACATCCGGCATGACCGCAGAAGACGTTATCGCCGCCCTTAACCTCGAACCTCATCCCAAAGAGGGCGGCTACTTCCGCGAAGTGTATCGTGCCCGCGAACCTGTTTCTGCAGACGCCTTGCCCGCGCGTTTTGATGCCTCGCGTGTGCACAGCACAGCTATCTATTACCTTCTCACCCCGGACACCTTTTCTCACCTCCATACTGTCAACAGCGACGAGGTCTTTCATTTCTATTTGGGTGACCCCGTCGAGATGCTTCAATTGCATCCGGATGGAACGGGCAAGCAGATCGTACTCGGGTCCAACATATCCAGCGGTCAAAATCCAATGACGGTCGTGCCGCACGGCGTATGGCAGGGATGTAAACTGCGGGACGGTGGTACCTTCGCCTTGATGGGATGCACCGTCGCACCCGGTTTCGAATACGACGACTACGTGCATGGCTTGCGCTCGGACCTGACCGCCGCGTATCCGGACTTCGCGACAGAAATTAACGCCCTGACCAACCCCTAGCCTTGCGCCATATCACAAGGGCAGGTTCAATAGCGCGACCTGCCTGACGTCTACTGGACTCGAAGGATCATACGTATGCTTGGCCCTATTCTTGCTGTCACGCTTGCCGTCCCTGACATCGCGATCGCTGAACAAGCCTATGGTAAAACGCTGGGCTATCAGGTTGTCGAGCGCGGTGAAATCAGCGCCGATGTCGCTGGTGTCTGGAACGCGCCGGTCACATCTGGGCGGCCCTATATCATCATGCAGCCCGCAAGCGGCGCGGAGATGTATTTCCGCTTTGTCGAGTCCCAGGCGACACCGGGATACGAACCGCTGAGAACCTACGGCTGGAATGCCAATGAGTTGCTGGTCGAGGATGTCGATGCCATGCCGGCCCACCTCGAAGGCTCACTTTTCGAAATCATCGCCATGCCGCGCAACCTGTCGACCACCGACGAAATCAAAGCAATGCAGGTGTTCGGCCCCAACAAAGAACTCACGTACTTCACGACCATCAAGAACCCGAACTACGGTCTCGGTCAGGCAAAGTCCTTCGTTGACCGCGTTTTCATCGTCATCAACGGCGGTGTGACCATGGACAGCCACCTGGAATTCTACGGCAAGACCCTAGGCATTGAGGTTGCCGATCCACAGCCCGTGCGGATGTCGGCGCTGAATAAGATCCTTGGCTATGACTCAGAAACCTTGCATCCCCTGTCCACCGCCAACATCGGCGGACCGTTCATGCTCGAGCTGGATCAATACCCTGAGGGGACCAAACCGCGGCCGATCTTGCCGGGCGACATGCCTCCCGGCATTTCAATCGTATCCTTCGCAGTAGAAGATCTGAATGCAGTGCCTGTCGACTTCCGCGCCAAGTTCCTCAAGCCGGAAGGTCTTCCGTACGGCGGCGCCCGCGCCGGGGTCATCGTCGGACCCAACGGGGAGTGGCTGGAACTGATTGAAAAGCCCTAAGGCCTAACGCGCACTAACGGCCAAAGCCGGGCGGGCGATCCACGGTACTGCGGCCCAGGCCCCCGACCGCGCCGAAATCATCGTCGCCACCTTCCCGCTGTTCTTGCTTCTTCTGCTCACGCTGGCGCGCGGCTTGACGCGCCCGCGCCACCCGCTGTTGCTCTTCGCGCTTCTTCTTTTGCCCTTCGCGCACGATGACGAGTCCGACAAGAACCAACACGCCTCCAATCATGAAACTGAGCCACATATTCTTGCGGCGCTCTTCTTCAAGCTGACGGCGGTCTTGCGGACGGCACGTCGGCAGGTTTTGTTCGCAGGCCCTGCGGCGCTCAAAATCCTCGGCCTGCTTCGCCGCGAACCCCCCCACCTGCGCGTGGGCCGGCCGGGGTTCGACCGGACCGAAACTCAGCGCCAATGCGCACACCAAAGCGATCAGGATTGCTCTAATCATCGTTTGTCGATTTTGCCTGATTCTGCGCCGAATCTCTAGCGGCGGCCTGGAGCGTCGACTGAAGATGACGCAAATCCTTGTTTTCCTGATGCTTCAAGGCCCGGAATCGGCGGATCAGGAGGATGCCGCCGATCAGGACCAACACCCCCAGGCCGGACAGACCCCAGCGGATTCGGGACCTTTCCGCCTCTAACTGAACCCTGATTTCCGGACGGCAGGTCGGCAAATCTGCCTCACAGGCAGCGCGTTCACGCAGTTGCCGCGCCCGCTGGCTCACCTGCGCCTGAGCCGATAGGGCGGCCATGGATGGCACCGCTGCGCCAAGTGCCAAAACGCGCCGCCGGCAAAGATGCCGGGTTGTCGCAATCTGGCCTTCGTATCGCCTATACTTCTCTGATGACCGCTGCATCCTCACAACCCGCAGGTTTTTCCATACTCGGACTCGACCATGTCGTCCTAAGAGTCGCAGATCTGGACCGCGCTGGGGCATTTTACTGCGGCGTCCTCGGTTGCACAAAAGAACGCACCGTCGACTCACTCGGTTTGGTCCAACTCCGGGCTGGGCGGCAGTTGATCGACCTGGTCGACGTTAACGGCGAACTCGGCAAAAAACACGGCACGCCGCCCGCTGAAGACGGACACAACATGGATCATGTCTGTCTTCGCGTTGACCGGTTTGACGAGGCTCATCTGCGCTCTTATCTAACTGAGAACGGCGTACCCATCGGTGATGTCGGCCGCCGGTACGGCGCCGACGGGTATGGACCGTCCGTCTACATCACCGATCCGGATGGCAACACCGTCGAACTCAAAGGCCCCCCGGAGCCCGAGGATTCATAGGAAGCTTGATCTCGTGCGTGCAGCCGCCTGTCACCTTTTTGGCCTCATGGGAGTCCTTCTGGTCGGCGCAGCGGCTGCACAAGAGCAAGTGCACTCTGGCCGGCCGCTGTGGCAAGCCTTCACCACCCAAGACACGCGCGGCGCAGCCGTAACCCACGACGCGATTCTGACACCGGACGGCCTCGTCTATGCAGCCAATGACGCCGGACTTCTGCGATTTGACGGTGTCCGCTGGCGGCTGATTCCGGCGGGCCCGGGCCGGTTGCCCCTTCGGCAACTCATTTTAGCAGACGACGGCTCCCTTTTTGCCGCCACACCAGACGGGCTCGGAACCTTCACGCCAGACTCGTCCGGTCAACTCGTCTGGATGGATGTGCCCCTTGGCGAAGAAGGCGTTAGCCAGGGACCAATCACTCTGTATGCCCTCGACGGCATTGTTGTTGATACTAACGGACCGGTCCTGCGCCTCACTGACGGGGCGTTCACCACTCTGAGCGACGGCGGTCCGGTCCGGTTGGCGTTTCAAACGCCAGCAGGAAGCGTCGTCGATCTCGGTGACAGACTGGTCCTGATCAACGAAAACGCCCAGACGGATGTCGAAGCTCCACCAGGCTGGCAATCGTTGTCACCTCTGACAGTTCTCTCGGCGGATGACAACTCGCTGGTGCTGGTAACGCGCCGGTCCGGTCTGTTTAATCTCGAGCTTTCCGGCGCGACATTAACCGCATCCCCGTTGTGGGTGTCGTTGCCGGTGGCGATCGAGTCCGCTGAACTCACCAGCGCCACCCGGCTTGAGGACGGCGGGTACGTGCTCGGCACACGGAGTGGCACGATCGTCCGCGTAAACAGTGACGGCACAACGCATTGGCATATCAACGCTGCAAATGGATTTCATGCCGGCGCGGTTCGCGCCATTGTTGTAACAAGCCCGGACACGGCCCTCGCGTTTTTTGATGGCGGAGCAGCGTACGTCGATACGCAGGCTGACATTCGTGTTTGGGATGTTCTCTCCGGCCTCACCAGCCCGCCGGCTGATATCGCGACCGACGGCCCCGTGACCTTTGCCGCAACGCGATCTGGATTGTTCAGATCCTTGTCGTCTCATCGTATGCGGCTGGTGCCGGAAGCCGGACCTGACTCCATTTCTTCGATGACAAAGTTTCCGCGCAGCAGCATGCGCGGGCATTTCTCCCTTCTCATCACACGTGAAGACGGTCTGTTTGATTTTTTTAACGACCAACTCACTCCGGTCCTGGCGGAAACGGTGTCAGCTCTTCATATCGCCAGGACGCGTCCCTCCCGGGTCATTTCCGCCACCGACAGCGACCTTGTGATTTTGGACTTTGCAGATGGTGTATGGAACGAAACCGGCCGCATGGCCCTGCCACCGCAGGCGGTGGTGACGGATATGGCCGAAGGTCCGGACGGGAACTTGTTTCTGGTCACGACCGATGGACGGGCACTGCTATATGCACCAGAAACCTGGCTCTCAGACACGGTCGACCCAAACCCCAGGCCGCTGATCGAACAGAGAATTCCGCGGCGGCCAGACCCGGACGCGTCCCCATTCCTAACATCTTATGCCGATACCCAGCGCGCGTTTATTCATGGTGCCCCGCTGGTTTGGGACGCCCGCCGGTCGGCATTCGTATCGGACATTCCGCTTGCCGCCTGGATGTCGGACTCCAGTTCAGAAATCGATTTGCATTGGTATGCCGGCGCGCAAGGTCCATCCGGCCTCTGGCTCGCGACAAGCCGCGGGTTTGTGGAGGTAGAAGACGGCACGGTAACCGATGTGCAGATCCCACGGCTCGCAACCTCGTATTACGGTGCTATTGCTGAACGGGTTGAGCGCGCCAGGGTATACTTTGCCACCACGGCTGGGCTTTTTTCCCGTGAACTCACCGCTGCCGAGACCTCCGGTCCGTCACGCGCGGCGATCCAACTTGTTCTCTCCGGCTGGTCCTCGGATGCCGGCAAGACGCGGCAGGTCACAGCTCAAAGACCGGAGCTCATTAGGGTTCCACGCGGCGCACCGCTAACGCTTGATCTCGGAGCCATATCCTGGCCGAGGGCATGCGGCAACGACATTAATGCCATTCTCTTCGAACAGCCCAACGCCCCACCGCAAAGCGTCGCCATGACCGGTGCATGCCAAGTAGACCTGCGGGATGTGACCCAACGGTCAGGTCAACAAGACCTGATACTTACGGCTTTGAGTTCGGAAAAGCCCGTTTCCACTCCGCTAACACTTAGGGTCAATGTCGTATCTCCGTGGCACGCTCAATCTTGGATTCCACTCGGCGCCGCGGTGATGATGGCTTTTGCCTCAGTGTTCGCGATGGGGCAGCGGAATAACACAGGAATGGACTTTCTGTTCCGGACGACAGGACTTTCCGCACTCTTTTTTCTCATTCAAGTTGTCGCCCTTGAAATTTCATACGTTTCACCGCCGGGCTCGGTGGGCGAAATGCTCCGAGGCATTGCGATTATCGTGTGCGGCGCCGCACTCATCATCGGTTTCAATCTGACCCTCAATAAAGTCCGGCCTCCATAGTTTCCCGGATCCCAACAGGAGCATTCACACAAAGGTGTTGGATCATTTACCAGCTAATGCCATCTGACTAAACTAAGACAACATCTAAAAGACGGACCAAAACTAAGGAACCCACCCATGTCAGAGATCGAGCTGTTTAGTTATGAAGCCTGCCCCTATGCGCAACGCACGCGCATGATGATGATCGAGAAAAACATCTCGTACTCGCTCACAGAAGTTGATCTCTACAACAAGCCGGACTGGTGGAAAGAACTCTCGCCCTACGGCAAGGTGCCGCTCATCCGCCACAACGGCGATATCGTTTACGAATCCAGAATCATCAATGAGTACCTTGAGGAAGTTTTTCCTGAGCCCGCCTTGCTGCCAAGCGATCCGATGAAACGGGCGAAAGCGCGCATTTGGATCGACTATTGCGACAGCTATTTGATGCCGGCACTCCACAAACTCATTGAGGACAAGCGCGACGAAGACAAGCAAAAAGATAACCGGGAAACTGTCGCTGAGAAGTTACGGTTTATTGAGCATGAGGGCTTTCGCAAACTGGGCGATGGCCCGTTCTTCATGGGTAAATCTCTGACCTTGGTAGATTTACAGTTCATGCCCTTCGTTGAGCGCTTTCCTTGCTACGAAGAACTCTGGGGCGCCTACATCCCAGACGAGTGTGAGATGCTCAAAGCTTGGATTGAGACAATGCAGCAGCGGGACAGCCACAAACAGACAGTCAACACCTTCGACTTCCATATGGAGCGGTACAATCGCTACGACCAGGCTGCTTAGTTAAACGCCTGCGCTTGGCGGATACGAATGAACAACGTCCTGTGCAACAGTCCTGGCTTTTCTGAAGCGGTTGTCAGCGTCACAGATCTGGAGGAATGGTCCAGATTCCTTGAAGACGTATTTGAGTGGCAGAAGGTCTACCGTGGCAAAGCTGACGCCTCACTGCATGCCCTTTGGGCCCAGCCAGATGACGTGAAGATCGAAGAGGCTCTTTTCCGCGAGCCGGAGGCGCAGACGGATCAGGGTGGTATTCGCCTGATCAAATTTCACAACGTCAACCAAGTTCAAGCCCGGCCCAACGCCTATGCGTGGGACACCGGCGGGTTCTTCGACCTGCACGTTCAGGTTTACGACGTTCACGCTCTCTTCGAAGCTATGCAGCAACGGGGATGGCTCGGATACACGGAACCGCAACGGCTTGATGTCGGTGGTGTCGTTCTCGACGAGGTACTGATACGCGGGCCCGACGGCATGGCCTTTGCGTTGATTGAGAGGGTGTCCCCACCGTTTCAGATTGTCGAGGGATACCGCCGTGTGAGCCCGGCCTGGAATGCCCCACAGATGGTACGGGATTTCACCGCCGTCTACGATTTCTATTCAAATGGGCTGGGCTTCAAGCCGACGATTGAAATGGAGATGCCCCCCGCACCGGATGGAGAGAACCTTTTCGCGCTGCCGCTGAGCCTCGCGAAAGAGACAAAAACACAACTGGCGTTTTTTCATCCCACGGGAGAACGGGGCGCAATCGGCTCGGTCGATCTGCTCCACCTTACGGGCGTGGAAGGACGGCAGCTGGGCGACCGCGCGCGCCCACCGAACCTCGGTCTTTTGATTCTGCGGTACCCCGTGACAGGATTGCAAACCTATGTGGAGGCCATTCAAAAGAAAGGTGTTTCGCTTCACGCCGGCCCACACGACGTCAACCTGCCGCCCTATGGCAAGTGCAACATCGTGAGTGTGATTTCGCCCGAAGGTGCGATGTTGGAATTCTTTGAGCCGCTATGACCCTTCGGCAGCTGATCTTGTGCGCGTTTGCGGCATTTGTGTTAAGCCCCGGGCCGGGCGTGGCGGAGACTGTTCGCATGGCCACCATGTCGCCCCCCGGATCACCAAGCCGCTTCGTATACGATAGATTGCTCGAATACATCCCGTCCGCCTCCAACGGCGCATACGAGATCGAAGCCTTTTTCAGCGGCGAACTTGGGCCCGAGGAATCTTACTTCAACGCCATGCGGCGGGGCCGGATTCAATTGTCGGCGGTCTCGGGTCAGGGCATTGGCACGGCCGTCCCAGAGTACGCGGTCTTACGTGCGCCCTACCTGTTTGAGTCTTTCGAGGAACTCGCGTTCGTCTACGACAACTACCTTCAGGAACTGCTCTCGGAGTTATTCGCCGCCAAAGATATGACTCATCTGCAATGGGCCGCGAACGGTTGGGAAAACCTGTACGCTCAAAAGAAAATCGAAACACCGGCCGACATCACAAACTATCGCATTCGAGTTCCGCTGGAGCCGAACGCCGCCTTGTTTTTCGGCGCGGCTGGTGCAGATGTCATCCAGATACCATTCACGGATATTATCCAGTCCCTACAAACCGGCCTTATTGATGGCGGTGAGTCGACAAGTCTGATGTATGTGCAAGCGGGAATTTACAGCGAGGCCCCTTTCTTCACCCTAACCCAGCATGGCTTCTCGCTAGCGGTTTATGCGGCCAACCGGAAATGGTTTGAAGGCTTGCCGGACGACGCACAGCAGGTGTTCAGGGACTCCTACATGAGGCCGGAAGAGGCCTACCCCATTTTGCGGTCTCAAACCCAGGCTTTGCTGGACCGTGAGACCGGCCGTACGATCGAAGTCACGTCCCTCACCCAAGCGCAACGCGCGGCGTGGCGCCGCACCACCGCACAAGCCGTTGAGCAGATTATCCTGCAGTCCGGCGGCCGTTCGGCCGAGTTGTTTGACCTGGTGACGGCTGGAAAAGCTGACTATGCGGCGCGCACGGGATCGGCCAATCGGGCTGAATGACCTTGGAAGGCCCGGGCGCGCGTGCTTGAATACCGTGATCGCTCGACAACAGGAAATGGTACCTCAGATATCAAACAATCAGTCCTCCTGATCAACGGGAGTGACATTTAAATTGGGGGTGGCGCACAATGGCAGATGCACAAGCCAGCAAAGGAACCCGCTGTATAGCTTTCGTCGGGCCGCAATCGAGCGGCAAAACGACACTGCTTGAAAGTATGCTGTTCGCGTCGGGCAGCATTCCAAAGAAAGGGAGTGTCCAGGACGGCACTACAGTAAGCGACACCTCAAACGAGGCCCGCGCACGCACCATGTCAACAGAACTGACACCGGTGCGTTTTTCTTATCTGGGAGACCCTTGGGTAGCATTGGACTGCCCGGGTGCCATCGATCTCATTCAGGATAGTCATCAAGCGATGATGATCGCAGACGCGGTCGTCGTGGTCACCGAACCGGAGCCAGACAAAATGGTCGCCCTCGCGCCGACGCTGCGCTTCCTAGACGACCACAGCATTCCGCATATGATTTTTATCAACAAAATGGACAGCACCAACCTTTCGGTAAGAGACCTGTTGCGCGCATTGCAAGAGCAATCACAGCGCCCTCTTGTACTCCGGCATGTTCCATTGATCGAAGATCGCCAAATTACCGGTTACGTCGATTTGGTGGCCGAGCGCGCCTACCATTACAAACTGGACGAACCCTCCGAACGCATACCGATGGAAGAGGTGTCGACTGAGGAAACTGGCGACGCGCGGCGCGAACTGCTGGAAACGCTCTCCGATTTCGACGACGCGTTGCTGGAGCAGCTCCTCGAAGACATCGAGCCCGAGCGCGAGGAAGTCTATCGGCAGCTCACCAAAGACCTTGCGGAAGATCTCATTGTCCCTGTGTTGTTGGGCGTGGCGGAGCATGAGAACGGAGTGCGCCGTCTCTTAAAGGCGATTCGCCATGAGGTCCCTACGACCACCGAAACCGCTGATCGGCTGGGCCTGCCAAACGAAAGCCCGGTCGCTCAGATTTATAAGATCAACTATGCCGAACACGTTGGCAAACTGACGCTGACGCGCATCATGCGTGGACGCATCAAAGATGGAGACTCCCTTGGCGGCCACCGCCTCAACAACATGCAACAGGGCGCAGAACCAGGGATGGCAAAGTCGAAAGTCAGTACGGTCGATACGGGGGACGTCGTCGCTTTGTCACGCATGGAAGACGGCGTTGCGGGTGACGTCCTGACGGAAAAAGGCATAACCCAGGCTACGAACTGGCCCCCACCGCCAGTGCCGCTTTATGGGCTGGCGATCCACTCGACCGACCGCAAAGACGATGTGAAGTTGACGGAGTCCTTACGTAAACTTTGCGAGGAAGACCCGTCATTCGAAGTCGTTCAGAATGAAGACACGCACGAGCTTGTCCTCGAGGGCCAAGGTGACATCCACATTCAGCTCGGAATGGAACGCTTGAAACGTAAGTTTGATTTAAGCGTGGAGTCATCACGGCCGCAAATCGCCTACAAAGAAACGATTAAGAAGTCGACGGAGCAGCACACCCGCTTTAAACGCCAGTCGGGCGGACATGGACAGTTCGCGGACATAACAATTTCCATTGCGCCGCTGGCGCGTGGTTCAGGCGTGGAATTTTCCGACACGATTGTTGGTGGCGCCGTACCGAAAAACTTCATTCCGGCAGTCGAGGCCGGGGTCCGCGACAACACCGAACAGGGACCACTTGGCTTTAAGGTCGTGGACCTTCACGTCACCCTGAAGGACGGACAACATCACTCGGTTGACTCCTCCGATCAGGCGTTCCGCACCGCCGGCCGCATGGCCATGACCGAAGGCGTGCCCAAGTGTGATCCACAGCTCCTAGAGCCTATCAATGATGTGCAAATTTTTGTCCCCACCGAACATACGTCTAAAGTCCAGCGGGCCGTGACCCAGCGGCGCGCTCAGATATTAGGATTTGATGCCCGTGATGGCTGGACCGGATGGGACCAAATTCACGTGAACATTCCAGCGGCCGAGATGCTCGACCTCATCACTGAAATACGATCCCTATCTCTTGGTATCGGAACCTTCGAGAGCAAGTTCAGCCATTTTCAGGAGCTCAGTGGCCGGGACGCCGACAAAGTCGTCGCGGCGCGTAAAGAGTCTATGGGCGTTTAAAACGCGGCTCAGCCAGAACTGGCCGAAAAACTGGCGGAGGGACTGGGACTCGAACCCAGGCAACCGTATGACCGGTTGACGGATTAGCAATCCGCTGCATTACCACTCTGCCACCCCTCCGCAGGAGTGAGCGGGCGTGGAACATGTAAACTTAGGGCACAGTTGTCAAGCGTCCCTGTGACGCGTAAAACAACTTTGGCAGAGTGATTCCGCAAGATGAATCAGGTGCTTATCAGGTCGCACACCCGAGACACCCATGCCTGCAGGCACACTTAAGGAATTTGACCATGCTTCACTCCCTCTTGTGGCGTATTCGGCACCTCCGGCCTTCTTCACACCTCCCCTTGCTCGCGGCGGGGCTTCTGCTGGCCGCTCCTTTTGTTAGCAGCCCGGCGGCAGCTGTGGATCGTTCGGAAGGCTTGAGCGGAGAGATCAACGTCGGCGGCTCCATTGCCACCGGAAATACAGACACGACACGGGTGGATGCCGAGATCAAGGCCCGCTACCGGGCCGGACGTCTTGAGGATAACTACAGGCTGATGGCCGAATTTGCCGATGACAACGGCACCACCACGGCCCAACGCATTCTCGGGTCTGTCGAGTCCAGATACGACATGCGGGACTCCTTGTTCGTCTTCGGCTACCTCGAATACGATGACGACCGGTTTTCAGGCTTCAAGTACGAAGTAGAGGCGGCGGCGGGCGCAGGGTACAAGGTATTCGATGAAGACGATATGCGCCTTCTCATTCAGGCTGGCCCCGGTTACCGCTACAGCAAGTTGTCGACACCCACCCCTCCGGCCCCGCCCCTGGTTAACAGCTCGGAAGATGAATTCCTGGTCCGCGGTAGCGCCAATTTTGAGTACGATTTCTCCGATAACGTTGCGATCACCAACGACTTTATCGTGACCTGGGACAGCGACCGCACAAAGATCGAAAATACGATTGCATTGACAAGTAATCTGATCGGCGACCTGGCCACACGCATATCGTTCAACGTTCGTCACAACACCGATCCACCAGCACTCACAAGAAAAACAGACACGTTGTCCAAGGTTTCGCTGGTATATGGGTTCTAATTTATAAGTGACCCTCTGCCTGTGGCTCTGAGATACCGCCTATTGTGCAGTCTCTTCGCTTCGCAGATCGTTTGCCATGTTCCGGCAACGCTTGGGGCGGATACGCCGCTGCTTGACCACGAAATCGTTCTCAACTTTGGCGGCCCCGGGTCTGACGGCGCGAACTCGATCGTGCCCATGTCGGACGGCGGCTACGTCTTGGGGGGGTGGACCTCCCTGCCAGGCGCACCCGAAAACACCCAGTCTTGGGTTATAAGAGTCGACGCCCGCGGACGCGCCTTGTGGGATTTGCCCCTGCCGGCTGCGCCCTACGGCGTTTCAGCCCTTGCCCCTGCGCTGGATGGCGGCGTCTTCATCATTGATAGCGACCCAGAGGCCGGCACCGGCCGGACACGCGTAAGCAAAATATCCTTCGAAGGAGTTGTTGAGGATCAGAAGAACGTTGGCTCATCCCGCGAGGACAACCTCCATGCCGTGCAACCGACCTTCGATGGCGGCTTAATTTTAGCTGGCCAAACAGGTCACCTCACGCGGGGTGGCCTTGACGCTTGGATAATGAAGCTCGATTCCACGCTTGCCGTAGAGTGGTTCCGGACTCTTGGTGCAGAATTTGACGATGGCTTCGAGGACGTCGCACTTGCTTCGGGCGGTGGATATGTCGCTGCAGGATGGACAACAGGCGCGGACGACTCCGTTGCCGGTTGGACGATACGTTTTGATTCGTTGGGCTCCGTTCTAGACGAGCGATTACATGAGTTCGGGCCGATGACCGAAATTCACGCCATCTCTCCCCTGCCAGAGAGCGCGCTCGTATTCGCGGCAACGTCAGAGTCCGAAGGCAGTCCCGCGCGAAGTCTCGTCATCGGCGGGATAGACTCAGAAGGCGCCGTGAGCTGGCAGCAGAGAATCAACTCTGAAGGAAGCGCTCTCGCCACCGATTTAAGTTACGCCGATGACGGATCTTTTCTTGTTTCTGCCAGACTCTCGGACGGAAACCTGACGACAGGACTTGTGGTCAACTTTACCGACTCTGGTGACATCAGAGCGGCCAATAGGCATGAAGGTCCGACCAATCGGTTTGCCCTCGCTGTCGCCCCGCGGCCAGGCGGAGGCTATGCTCTGGCGGGCTCGTCAGAGCGCATGGCAACGCTAGATCAAGATGTTTGGCTGGTTATTCGCGGGTCCTTATCGCCGTAGCGGCATCACCCATTCAGATCCGGAACCGTCAAACCTTTTTGCACTGCGGGCCTCTGTCCCACCTGCTCAAACCACCGCTGAACGTTTGGCCAGTCTGCCAGTCCGTCAAACATGGACTCTGCAGATTTTGTCCATCCGTAACTTGCGATATCGGCGATTGAATACTGTCCAGCCAGATATTCAAACTGCTCCAAGCGTGTATTCATAACGCCGAGAATACGGCGGCTTTCGTCGGTATAGCGCTTCTTTCCATAAGGCACATCTTCCTTAGCGAAGCGCACGAAGTGGCCCATCTGGCCGAACATCGGACCAATACTGGCCATCTGGAACATCAGCCATTCCATCACCGCAGTGAACCGGCGTGGATCATCTGGCAGCAAATCACTCCCGGTCTTGCGCGCCAGGTAAACCAAAGTAGCTCCGGACTCGAACACCGATATGGGTTGGCCATCCGGTCCGTCAGGGTCAACGATTGCTGGAATTTTGTTGTTTGGGCTGATCTTCAGAAAGTCTGGCGCGAATTGCTCGTCCTTGCCGATATGCACAACATGCACTTTGTAAGGAAGGCCGACCTCTTCCAGCATAATAGAGGCCTTCCATCCATTCGGTGTGGGGAAGGTGTATAAGTCGATCACGGTTCACTCCTCATCGCTGCTTAGGCAGCGCAATGGCTCCGTCCCTCAGTCAGGGCTGGCCGCAGGGTAAAGGACTGTCCGTCACTTTCCGCGACAAATACGGCTTCCGAACGATCAAATCCCTGTGGGCTAGCCGCCTCTGAGAGGTCGCCCCAGATCGTGAAGTAGTAGGCGTAATCGACAACCCTCCCCGCCAGAGTGAAGGCAATGATCTGATATCTTGGATCGCTAGCCAGACGGTCGCTGAGTTCAGACACCGGCTCATCAGGCCAGTCAAACGCGGTGATCGAAATGGGGATGGGTCCGCCGGACGGCACGATGTACAGGCGGTCCCATTCGAAATCCGCGATGTGAGAAAAACAAATATAGGGAGAGTCCGGATCGGGCCTGTTTTTAAGAGTTGGGAACGCGGCCTCGGGCCGGAATTCCCCGGTGATCGTTGCCCGGGTATTTAATTCCTCCGCGAACTTGCGCATCCAATCGGGTGCCATCGTCGCATCGTAGACAAACCAACCCACGACCGCCAAAGCGATAACACACAGAGAGAAAAGAGCTTTCCCCACTTTTCCTGAACCCGCTCCACTGTTGCGCAACTTACTTGTCGCCCTAAAACCAATCGCGCTTCTTTCGCAGTGCTTAAGTGCGTGAAACTCTACGGCGCAAGTTTCTTGCGGAGAAGCTCATTGACCATACCGGGATTGGCTTTGCCCCCGGTCTGTTTCATCACCTGACCAACAAACCAGCCAATAAGCTTATCTTTTCCGCTGCGGTATTCATCGACTTTGTCGGGATTGTCGGCCATGACCTGGTCAATTGCCGACTCGATCGGGCCTGTGTCGGTAATCTGCTTAAGCCCTTTTTCCTCAACAATGGCTTCAGGGTCCTTACCCTCGTCCACCATGATCTCAAAAACGTCTTTGGCGATCCGCCCCGAGATCGTGCTGTCGGAAATAAGGTCAATCAGCTTTCCAAGCGCATCTGCAGTAACCGGGCTGTCCGTGATCGAGATCCCTTTCTTGTTGAGCGCACCGAAGAGATTGGTGATCACCCAATTGGCAGAGGCCTTTGCATCACGGCCTTTGGCCACATTCTCGAAGAACTCCGCGGTTTCTTTTTCGACCACCAGCACACTCGCGTCGTAGGCCGACAAGCCGTATTCGTCGATGAATCGGGCCTTTTTGTCGTCCGGCAACTCGGGTAACGATTCCCGAATTTTTTCGACAAAAGCCTCGTCAAACTCCAGCGGAAGCAAGTCGGGGTCGGGAAAATAGCGATAGTCGTGGGCGAACTCTTTTGAGCGCATCGGGCGGGTCTCACCCTTGCCTTGATCGTAGAGACGGGTTTCCTGCTGAATCTCACCATTGGCCTCATAAACATCAACATGGCGGCGGGCCTCGTACTCAATCGCCTGCATCACAAAACGAACCGAGTTGACGTTTTTGATCTCGCACCGTGTCCGAAGTTCATCTGAGCCCACTGGCCGCACGGAGACATTGGCGTCACAGCGCATCGAGCCTTCGTCCATATTCCCGTCGCATGTACCCAGGTAGCGCACGATCGACCGTAACTTGCGAAGATAAGCGCCAGCCTCCTCAGGGGATCGCATATCTGGTTTGGACACGATCTCCATCAGCGCAACACCGGACCGGTTTAGGTCGATGTAGGACTTGGAGGGGTGCAAATCGTGAATCGATTTACCGGCATCTTGCTCAAGATGCAGGCGCTCGATTCCCACATCGCGGCTGGTGCCGTCCGGCATATCCAGCACGATGGTCCCTTCGCCGACGATGGGAAGCTCGTACTGACTAATCTGGTAGCCTTGCGGCAGGTCGGCATAAAAATAGTTCTTCCGCGCGAAGACGCTGCGGTGGTTGATCTGCGCCCTGAGGCCAAGACCCGTGCGCACTGCTTGTTCAACGCATATCTCGTTAATGACCGGCAGCATGCCCGGCATCCCAGCATCGATAAACGACACTTGGGAGTTCGGGTCCGCACCAAAGTCTGTGGGAGCTCCTGAGAAAAGTTTAGCTCTGGAAATGACCTGCGCGTGGACTTCCAGGCCAATGACGACCTCCCAGTCGCCCGTTTCACCCTGGATCAGGAAACTCATGCCCGGCCCTCCCCGCCTTTGAGAAGACCGGGAAACTGAGCTGCGTCCTCTAATACGCCTGCACAGCGGAATAGCGTTTCCTCGTCCCAGCGCTTTGTCAGCAACTGAAGACCGAGGGGTAGTCCGTCTTTTGAGAGCCCGGCGGGCACTGAAATGCCGGGCAGACCGGCCAAAGAGGCCGGCACCGTGAACACATCGTTCAGGTACATGGTCACCGGATCCGTCTTTTCGCCAACCGCGAAAGCAGGTGTCGGCGCGGTCGGCGTCAGAATGGTATCGACCTTCTCAAAAGCCGACACAAAGTCTTGAAAGATGAGCTGCCTGACTTTTTGAGCTTTGAGGTAGTAGGCATCATAGTACCCGGCTGAAAGGGCGTAGGTCCCTATCATCACGCGTCGTTTCACCTCGTCGCCAAAACCCTCCGACCGAGTTTTGGCATACATTTCATCAAGTGACTCACCTTCCACACGCAAACCAAAGCGCACGCCGTCGTAGCGCGCCAGATTCGACGACGCCTCTGCAGGAGCAACGATGTAATACGTCGGCAGAGCGTGCTTTGTGTGGGGCAACGTTATGTCGACGATCTCGGCTCCCGCGTCTTTGAGCCACCCAATTCCGGTATCCCAGAGGTTGGAGATATCTTCGTTGAGTCCATCGGGACGATATTCCGCGGGGATGCCGATGCGCAGCCCTCTGATATTTCCCGTGAGCGCAGCTTCGAAATCCGGTACCGCAAGATCCGCAGACGTTGAGTCTTTAGGATCATGTCCAGCCATGGCCGACAGCATGATAGCGGCATCCCGAACCGTTCGGGTCATCGGACCCGCTTGATCCAGAGAACTCGCGAACGCGACGATCCCCCAACGGGAACAGCGCCCGTAGGTCGGCTTCATTCCGACAATGCCGCAAAAAGAAGCCGGCTGACGGATCGATCCGCCGGTGTCCGTCCCCGCCGCACCCAAGCAGAGGTGTGCTGCAACCGCAGCGGCAGACCCACCGGATGACCCACCAGGGACCAACGGCGAGTCATCGTCATTCTTTTTCCAAGGATTTATCGCGGGCCCGTAGTAGCTACTCTCGTTTGAGGAACCCATGGCGAATTCATCGAGATTGGTCTTGCCAACCATAACCGCGCCGGCGTCCTTGAGCTTGGCAGTGACCGTGCTTTCATACTGCGGCTGGTATCCGTCGAGGATGTGCGAGGCTGCGGTGGTCAACACGCCTTCGGTGCAAAACAAGTCTTTGATCCCGATGGGCAAACCTTCCAGCGCTCCGGCTGATCCATTGGCCAGGTTATTGTCCGCGGCTTTAGCGCGCTCCTTGGCTAAGTCCCCCGTCTCCGTGATGTAAGCATTGAGCTCGCGCCCCTTCTCCATCGCGTCTAGGTGCGCCTGGGCCAGTTCAACGGCGGAAAAGTCTTTCGCCCGTAGTCCGTCCCGCGCCTGGGCGAGCGTCAAGTGAGTTAACTCAGCCATTACTCAACAACCTTGGGAACACCAAAGAACCCTTCGTGCGCCTCTGGCGCATTCGCCAACACCTTATCCGCATAGTTGCCGTCAGAGACATTGTCGGCGCGCCAACTCAGCGCCATGTCGGTGCCACCGGTCATGGGCTCGACAGCGTCCGTATCGACCTCCTGCAATTGCTCAATCCAATCGAGAATGCCGCTCAGTTCTTTCGCGAGCGGAGCCAAATCTTGATCAGGGACCTCAATACGCGCGAGGAATGCGATCTTGCGCACGGTGGCGTCATCAAGCGACATGGGGTATGGCTCTCCCTCCGTCAAAGCCGGGGCCGCAAAGCCCCGCAAACGGCAAAAAGTGGCGGAAATTAAGGGCGGCGTTGATGTATCATCGGCTATGACGATCTGCAAGCCTGCGGCTTTGAAGTCGCACCTCAAGCCTGGTCAAAGCCTTATGGGCCTGGATCTGGGCAGCAAGACGATAGGTGTGGCTATTTCCGACACCTCACTCATGATCGCGTCTCCTCTCACGGTCGTTCAGAGGGTCAAATTCACCAAAGACGCCAAGAATTTGATCAATCTGATCGAGGACAACAATGTGGGGGCTCTCTGCGTCGGCCTTCCACTTGAAATGAACGGCAATGAGGGCCGCCAGGCCCAGTCCGTCCGTACCTTTGTCCAGAACTTTCAGGAGATCATGGATATTCCCGTGGCCTTCTGGGACGAACGTCTTTCCACGGTCGCGGTCGAGAGATTGATGGTCGAGAAAGCCGACCTAAGCCGCGGAAAACGGGCGAAAGTGGTCGATCGAGCAGCAGCGGCTTACATCCTGCAGGGCGTTCTGGACGCGTTAGCTAATTAGGGCGCATATTTGACATCTGCTGGCTTGTCGCGGTCCCCCGCCTCGCCTATAGTCCGCGCTCATGCGCGACCCTGTATTCCCGCACCGTCACCTGCTCGGGATCGAAGGGCTTTCCCCTTTAGAAATCAATCATCTATTGGACCTCTCGGATCCCTATGTGGAGACCAACCGGGGGACCGATCCGGCATCTAAATGCCTGAGGGGCCGGACTGTTGTTAACTTGTTCTTCGAAAACTCGACACGCACGCGAACATCCTTTGAATTAGCTGCCCTGCGTCTTGGCGCGAATGTCATCAACATGCAGGTCGAGGCCAGCTCAGTGTCCAAGGGTGAGACACTTATTGATACAGCGGTCACGTTAAATGCGATGCATCCGGACGTGCTGGTGGTCAGGCACCCGCAATCTGGCGCAGTGAAACTCTTGTCGGAGAAAGTGAACTGCGCTGTCATCAACGGCGGAGATGGCAGCCATGAACATCCAACGCAGGCCTTACTGGATGCGCTGACGATCCGCCGGCGGCGCGGAAAAATCGAAGGTTTGAAGATTGCCATATGCGGCGACGTTTCTCATAGCCGCGTGGCGCGGTCCAACTTCTATCTTTTGCTCACGCTTGGGGCCGAAGTGCGCGTCATCGCGCCTCACACACTCCTGCCTGGGCAAGTCGAACGCTTAGGTGTGAAAACCTACACGGATATGCGCGAAGGTCTCCGCGACTGCGACATCGTCATGATGCTACGGGTTCAAAACGAGCGGATGAGCGGCAGCTATATTCCGTCGGTGCGAGAATACTTCCGGTTCTTCGGCCTAGACCGGGAAAAGCTGAGTCTGGCAAAGCCCGACGCGCTGATCATGCATCCCGGCCCCATGAACCGGGGTGTCGAGATTGACTCTGACGTCGCCGACGATTTTGAACGGAGTGTCATTCGGGAACAGGTTGAACTAGGTGTCGCGGTTCGGATGGCAATGCTTGAGCTCCTGGCCAACAATCTACACGCTGACGCCGTCGTAGCGGACGCCGCTCAATGACTGTCGAGCAGCCTGGAAAAGTAGCGTATGTCGGCGCCCGTCTGCTCGACCCGGCTTCGGGGCTGGACGCGACTGGTGATCTATTGACCGAAGGCGAGAAAATCGCCGGTCTCGGCCCGGACTTGTTTAACGGCTCTCCGCCCTCTGACGCAGTGGTCGTCGATGCAACCGGTCTTTGTCTAGCACCTGGACTTGTCGATATGCGGGTGCAACTGAGAGAGCCAGGCGAAGAACACAAAGAATCCTTGCGCAGTGGCTGTGAAGCGGCCGTATCGGCTGGCGTCACCTCTATGGTGTGCCTCCCAAATACGCAGCCGGTTCTGGATGACCAAGCCACCTTGGAATTCGTTGCGCGCCGCGCCCGGAAACTTGCTCTGACAAAAGTGTACGCCTACGGCGCTGCGACGAAAGGATTATCGGGCAAAGAAATCGCGGAGCTTGGTCTCCTCGCGGAAGCTGGAGCCCTGGCCTTTACAGACGGGACAACTGCGATCGCCAACTCACAGGTCATGCGGCGGGTCCTCTCTTATGCGGTGACGTTCGGCCTTATGGTCGTGCAACACCCCGAAGACCCCGCACTCGCCAGCGGTGGCGTGATGAACGGTGGTGAGATGGCGACCCGGCTAGGCCTTTCGTCAATCCCGCGCGAGGCTGAGATCATCATTCTGGAACGCGATATGCGCCTCGTTGAAATGACGGGGGCCCGATACCATGCCGCTCATGTTTCGACCGCAGACTCTGTCGAGATCATTGCGAAGGCTAAGGCTAAGGGACTACAGGTCACTTGTGATACAGCGCCGTTTTACTTTGCGCTTAACGAGTTGTCTGTCGGCGATTACCGGACCTTTGCTAAGCTTTCACCCCCGTTACGTGGCGAGCATGACCGCGAGGCAATCGTCGAAGGTCTGAAGAGCGGTGTTATCGATGCTATAGCCAGTGATCATGCTCCCCAGGACGAGGAAAGCAAACGTCTACCGTTTGCTCAAGCCGCGTTCGGAGGGTCCGGGCTTGAGACGTTGTTGGCGGTATCTCTGGACCTTTTTCACAACGAAGAGATGGGATTGCTGGATGTGCTGGCTAAGTTGACCTCCATCCCGGCACAGCTACTCGGTCTTCAAGCCGGGACGTTGTCACCCGATCATCCAGCAGACCTGATCCTTTTCGATCCCAACTCCGCCTGGAAGGTCGACGGCGATAAATTTTTGTCAAAGTCCAAGAACACACCCTTTGATGGCAAACCGCTACAAGGCCAAGTTCTGCGCACCGTCGTAGACGGACGAACCGTGTTCGAAGCGAGTAATCATGCCCGTGCAGCTTGACCCAGGGTCCTGGACATTTGCCTTGATTGTTTTCGGGGGCTATCTGCTGGGATCGATTCCGTTCGGACTTCTGCTCACAAAGGTTGCCGGACTTGGCGACATTCGCAAAGTTGGGTCGGGAAATATCGGTGCGACAAACGTCCTGCGCACGGGCAATCGTGGCCTCGCAGCAGTGACCCTGTTCCTGGACGGCGCTAAGGGCGCCTTGGCCGTTTGGTTAGGCGCCATGATCGCGATAGACCAAGCGGCCGAAATCGGCGGTCTCGTTGCCGGTGCCGGCGCAGTTCTCGGCCATAATTTTCCGGTCTGGCTGAAGTTCCGCGGTGGTAAAGGTGTGGCGACAACCCTTGGCATGATGCTCGGTGCGGTTCCGATTGTCGGCGCCATGGCCTGCGTTACCTGGATCGCTATGGCGATCATCTTTCGGTACTCCTCGCTGGCGGCGCTCATTGCGCTCGCGATGGCACCAGTTTTTGCCCTACTCCTCGGTATGAATAATCCCGCACTGATGTTTTTTGCCCTGACCGTTTTAGGCTGGGTACGCCATGGCGCGAATATTGGGCGCCTGATAAAAGGCGAGGAACCTCAGATCGGCGACTCATGACAGCCAACAGTCTCTGATGAGAACTACCTCCTCTGAAACGATTTCCGCGCTACGCTTGGTCCGGTCTGATGGAGTGGGCCCGGTCACCTACCACGGGTTACTTGCGCGCTACGGCTCAGCCCAGGCTGCGTTAGATGCCCTGCCTGACTTGCAGTTTAAAGGCAGACGAAAGCGATCATTCAAGACCGCATCTGTCGCGGACATTGAGGACGAGCTCTACCGTCTTGAGCGGGCCGGCGGCACGCTCATTGACATAAAGAGTTCAAGCTATCCCCAGCATCTGGCGGAGATTTCAGACGCCCCGCCCTTCTTGACGGTTTTGGGAGACCCGAGGCATTTGCAGCAGCCGGCAATCGGTATTGTCGGCGCTCGGAACGCGTCTGCCAACGGTCGAAAGATTGCGGGAAGTCTAGCGCGTGACCTCGCAGCAGCGGGTTTGACCATATGGTCAGGCCTTGCCCGCGGGATAGATACGGCGGCTCACGCTACATCTGTCGAGTTGTCGACCGTCGCCGTCATGGCCGGCGGTGCCGACGTCATATATCCGCGCGAAAACACGGACCTTCATGCACGCATAATCGAACAAGGATGCGTCATCTCCGAAATGCCTGTGGGTACAGAGCCGCAGGCGCAATACTTCCCACGTCGCAATAGGCTCATTTCGGGTGGAACGATGGGCGTTATCATTGTCGAAGGAACACCAAAATCCGGCTCGCTGATCACCGCAAGATTTGCGCTGGACCAAGGCAGGGACGTCTTCGCTGTACCTGGGTCACCGCTCGATCCCAGGGCACGGGGCCCCAACAATCTGATTCGGGACGGGGCCGTTCTGATCCGGGACGCGAATGACGTTCTAGACGAGGTCAGGGTGGGGTTGGGGCTTTTTGCGGACTCAGAACCCGCCAAGACGAAAGCACCGCAAGACACTGAAAATATTGACGATTTAGACATCTCCTCCCTTCAGAAAGAGATCCTTAGCGAAGTTGGGACAGGGTCAGTGACTGTTGACGAACTGCGGCGACAGTGCCAAGTGTCTGCCCCCATTCTCGCCGCTGCACTTCTAGAGTTGGAGTTGGAGGGGCAGATTGAGCGCCTTCCGGGCAACCGTATTGGCGCTCTCGGCAGCTAACTTGGGCAGGAACGAACCTCACATAGTGTGGGGCACTGATAAGAGAATTTTCAGGGACTGGCGTCATTATCGATGAATAGCATTGTCATCGTCGAATCCCCCGCTAAGGCTAAGACCATCAACAAGTATCTGGGTGACGGATACACGGTAATGGCGTCCTACGGGCACGTGCGGGACTTGCCCCCGAAAGACGGGTCCGTCAGACCGGACGAAGATTTCGCCATGGACTGGGAAGTGGCGGCGCAGTCAAAGAAGCATCTCAAAGCAATTGTCGACGCCGCGAAAGATGCGGATGCGGTATACCTCGCCACCGACCCGGACCGCGAAGGCGAAGCCATTTCATGGCATGTGCTTGAAGAATTGAACAACCGCAAGATCTTGAACGGAACCGAGGTCAAACGGGTTACCTTCAACGCCATCACCAAAAGTGCCGTGCTCGAAGCGATGGATAAGCCTCGGGCCTTGGATAGCGAGCTCGTTGACGCCTACTTGGCGCGGCGCGCCTTGGATTATTTGGTGGGCTTCAACCTCTCCCCCGTTTTGTGGCGCAAACTGCCTGGCAGCCGGTCTGCTGGCCGGGTTCAATCTGTGGCGCTGCGTCTCATATGTGACCGTGAACTCGAGATCGAAAAGTTCGAACCTCGAGAGTACTGGTCTGTCGAGGCAGACCTCTCAAAGTCCGACGACACGAAGTTTACGGCGCGGCTGACTCACCTGAACGGGGAAAAGCTGGACAAGTTTGCCCTGCCTGACGAATCAAGCGCTAAGGCAGCGCAGGCCGCCATTGAAAGCGCGACGTTCTCCGTCACTTCAGTTGAGAAGAAGCAAAAACAACGCCGGCCGTACGCGCCGTTCACAACATCCACGCTCCAGCAGGATGCTTCCCGGCGTCTATACTTCAGTGCCCGCCAGACAATGGACTTGGCCCAAAAGCTTTATGAGGGCGCGGACATTGACGGAGAAACAGTCGGCCTCATCACCTATATGAGGACCGACGGCGTTCAGATTGACGGCTCAGCCATCAACGTCGTGCGCTCCGTCATTGAGCAAGACTTCGGCTCTAACTACCTGCCTGAAAAGGCACGCATCTATTCAAGCAAAGCCAAGAACGCGCAGGAGGCTCACGAGGCAATCCGCCCCACTGATCCAGCACGACGGCCAAAAGATGTCGCTCCGTACATTACCAAGGACCAGCTGCGCTTATACGAACTTATTTGGAAAAGAACCGTCGCGAGCCAGATGGAAGCGGCGGTCATGGATCAGGTTGCTATCGTTTCTTCTTCGGTCGACCAACAAACGAAACTCAGAGCCAGCGGTTCAGTCATCCGTTTTCCCGGATTCCTGAAAATCTATGCCGACACCCCGAAGTCGAGCGGAGACAATGACGACTCTTCGGACGATGGAGCAGATCGCATTTTGCCGCCGTTGGAAGAAGGCGAGGCCGTAGCCCAGTCTAATGTCAAAGCCGACCAACACTTTACCCAGCCCCCTCCACGCTTCTCAGAAGCCTCTCTTGTCAAAACGATGGAGGAACTTGGGATCGGCCGGCCCTCGACTTACGCATCGATCATTCAAGTGCTCCAAGATCGCAACTATGTCCGCATGGATAGCCGGCGTTTCATTCCCGAAGATCGCGGCCGCGTCGTTACGGCGTTTCTTGAAAGTTTTTTCGCGAAGTACGTCGAGTACTCCTTTACTGCAGACCTGGAAAACAAGCTGGATGAGATATCCGGCGGTGGATTGCATTGGAAAGATGTTCTCGCCGAATTCTGGCAGGACTTTATCGCTGCAATCGAGGGCACCAGCGAACTTCGTATCACCGAAGTCATCGACACGCTTGACGAGATGCTGGAGCCGCACCTCTTTCCAAAGACGGACGATGGAACGGATCTGCGAAAGTGCCCGACATGCGACGATGGCAGGTTGTCTCTGAAGTTCGGTAAATTTGGCGGCTTCATCGGCTGCAGCAACTACCCGGATTGTCGCTACACCCGACAGCTCTCGGTCGGGGCTAACGACCCCTCCGCAGCTGTCGCAGACGGTCCCAAAGAGCTCGGAGAAGATCCCGAAACAGGCTTGATGGTAACCCTTCGCGCGGGACCGTACGGTCTATACGTCCAGTTGGGCGACGCCGAAACTCTTGCGGCGCGGGCTGCCGCCGAAACGCCTCAAGAAGAAGAAAAACCCAAGAAAGGCAAAAAGGCTAAAAAGCCGAAGGCACCGAAACCCAAGCGCTCGTCCATCCCCAAAGGCATGGACCCGGAAAGTGTCGATCTTGAGCGCGCCCTTAAACTTCTGTCCTTGCCCCGCGAAGTCGGTACACATCCTGAATCCGGCGAAATGATTTACGCGGGTCTTGGCCGCTTCGGCCCGTACTTGAAGTTCGGGGACAAATATCAGTCATTGGGACAGGATGATGACGTCCTCGAAATCGGACTAAATCGCGCGGTTGTCGTGATCGCCGAAGGTAAAAACAAGAAAGGCCGCAGGGGCGCAGGTGCCGCGAAGTCACTTGGGGAACACCCGGACGACAGCAAAGCGGTCACTGTACGCGATGGCCGCTACGGACCATACGTGCAGCATGGCTCCTTGCGGGCGACATTGCCGAAGGACAAAGACAAGGACTCCGTTACGCTCGAGGAAGCCCTTGAATTGTTAGCGGCAAAAGCTGCCAAAGCGGGAACCAAGAAGAAAGCCACCACCAAGAAGAAAACCGCGAAGAAAAAGGCCGCCTCTAAAAAGAAGGCAACAACGAAAAAAAAAGTAGCGGAAAAGAAGAAGACGAACGAGCAGCCCGCTTCTGATGCCGAAACCTCGCCTGGCAACGCGGATACCTAACCCCCCTTGCCCACTAAAAAATCAGACCGCTTGAAACGTTCCTTGCCTTCAAAGGCGGAGCTGCTCTCCTACATTGAGAAATCGACAAAGCGCCTTGGCAAACGCGATCTGGCCCGTGCCTTCAAGGTCTCAGGGCAGGACAAGCCAGCCTTCAAGGCCCTTCTCAAAGAGCTGGAGCAGGAAGGCGCGATCGAGCGCAGCCGTCGCCGCAAGTTTGCGGAAGCAGGACGGCTACCGGGTGTTGCCGTTATTGATGCTGTTCGCGTTGATGCCGATGGTGATCTGATTGGCCATCCCGCGAATTGGGATGAAAAAGCGCCGCCGCCTCTTATCTACATTGACGACTCACCTGACGCCACGCGCGGTATAGGCGTCGGCGACAGGATTCTAGCACGCCTTTCTCCGACGGAAGACGGGACCTATCAAGCCAGCCCGATCCGAAAATTGACCGGCGGCCCACGACAAATACTGGGAATTTGCGAACGGACGGATGATGGGCACCTACTTATTAAGCCTATCGACCGCCGAGAGCGCGATACCATCCGGATCGATAGAGCGGAGACCAAAGACGCACAGCACGGAGAATTCGTGTTGGTCGCGGTTGAACATAACGCCGGCAAGCGCGTGAAACGGGGACGTATCCTCGAACGCATTCGTGAACCGGGCATCGATCGCGCTCTGAGTCTCATAGCGGTTCACAGCCATGGCATCCCGCATGAGTGGCCTGCCGCGGCGCTGGAGGAAGCCGAAGCCTGCGGCCCAGCAGAGTTGAAGCGTCGCACTGACCTGCGTGACATCCCGTTGGTCACCATAGATGGTGAGGACGCACGAGACTTCGATGACGCCGTTTGGGCAGAACCGGATTCTGACCCAAAAAACCGCGGCGGCTGGCACTTAATTGTCGCCATCGCCGATGTCGCCCACTACGTGCGGCCCAACTCGGGTTTGGATCGCGCTGCGTTTGATCGGGGAAATTCCACCTACTTTCCAGACCGCGTCGTCCCCATGCTTCCGGAAGCCCTGTCTAACGGCTGGTGCTCGCTTCGTCCAGGCGAGGATCGGCCATGCCTTGCCGTGCACATCTGGATTCGCTCTGACGGAAGGATCCTGCGGCACCAGTTTGTGCGGGGATTGATGCGTTCGGTGGCACGGCTGACATATACGCAAGTACAGGCCGCCCATGACGGATCCGCTGATCTCCCCACAAAAGAACTTACAGATACGGTTATTGAACCGCTTTATGGCGCTTATAAGAGTTTGATGCGGGCACGGCGCAAGCGAGGCGCGCTTGCGCTCGACTTACCGGAACGAAAAATTACTATCGATGAGAACGGCCACATGACCGGTGTTCAACGCCGCCCGCGATGGGGCAGCCATGAATTGATTGAAGAGTTCATGATCGCTGCAAATATCGTCGCCGCGCAGGCCCTCCTGAAGGACACGCCCACAGGACTCTATCGGGTTCACGAACCTCCTGACGGGGAACGCGTGAATGACTTGAGGTCAGCGCTGCAGAGTATGGATTTGTCTTTCGGGTCAGCGGGGTCGGTTAAGGCGAAGGACTTCAACCGGGTCCTTGAAGCCATCTCCGAAAAGCCGGCTGCCGGCTTGATCAACATGATGATCCTGCGCGCCCAGTCTCAAGCAAGATACGAACCGGAGAACCTCGGCCACTTCGGTCTGGCCTTGCCGCAATACACCCACTTCACCTCACCGATCCGCCGATATTCTGACTTGGTCGTGCACCGGTGTCTCATCTCAAAGCTCAAGTTGGGGAAAGACGGACCTGCACAGCAAACGCCACCTAACTTGCAGGGCACTGCTGAGCACATTTCAATGACCGAGCGGCGTTCCGCTGTGGCAGAGCGGGAAACGGTCGACCGATTCACCGCTGCCTATCTCAAAGACCGTGTTGGCGCCACCTTCGATGCGACCGTCAACGGCGTAAGCCGTTTCGGATTGTTTGTGACCCTAGACGAGACAGGTGCTGACGGCATTGTGCCGATCAAGCGGCTTCCCAATGACTACTACGAGGTGTTTGAGGACACCCACACCCTCGCCGGACGAAACAACGGCGTTGTTTTCTCCATTGGCGACCCCATGACGGTGCGGCTGAGCGACGCTGATCCCCTCACCGGCAGCATAGCCTTTGATTATTTAGATCATACGCCCCAGGGCCCGAAACCTTCACGCGGGCGGAAACGCGGCCCGTCGCGTCATCGCCGTGGGTCACGGGGCAAGAGAAAAACCAGGGCAAAATAAGGGGTGTGTCCCGACGACATGAATCGTATGATCTGGAGATGACACAGCGGCACCCACGCAGCTGAATTTCGACGAGCATCTACGTCAGCACCATGACCCCGAAGTCTGTAGCACTTTTATTCCTGTTGTCGTTGCCGCTCCTCTCAGGGTGCGCGGCGCCAGGCATGGTCTCGGACGCGAACTGGCCGTCCGAACGCACGACAATAAACGGATACGATGTCCTGGAAACTAGTCGTGTTCTGTCTCACGGATTGACTCAGGTTCAGGCCAAAGCTCTTGCGCAGCCGAACCTCGACTCCCTTGTACTGGATGGCCTCAGAGGCGTATCGAGCATCGACCCAATGATAACCGTCGCCGAAGCGGACAAAAGGGTGATGACCTTCGTCGGACAAGACATCGTGGCTGATTTGACAAAGCCGCCCACAAACGAGGTCGATCCTTGGCTCTCTCTTTTTCAAGGGTCCATCGTCGGCGCGCGCGGAAAGTCTCCAATACTGGCAGACGCGGACAACGAGGAAATTTACTCCGCGTTTTATAGTGCCGCTCTTGAGAATCTAGACCCCTACTCCCGCTATGCTGGCCGTTTACAAGCTCGGTCGAATCGTGAACTCCGCAACGGGTTCGGCGGTCTGGGATTGACCTACGTGACCAACGATGTCGGCCTGGAGGTGCGCGGCGTTCAACCGGGCTCTCCGGCTGTTTCTGCGGGCCTACGCGTGGGCGACCTGATCACTCATGTTGACGGCGAGACCGTAGCGACTAAGCGCAGTTGGACGATCCGGCGCCTGCTGAGAGGGGCTATCGGTTCAACAGCAGTTCTTTCGGTCATACGCGGACAATTGGGGGATGCGAAGCGGATCGAAATAGAAAGATCATTAATCGTACCGCAAACAGTTAAAGCTGAGTTGGAAGACGGCATTGCGATCGTCAAAATCCATAGCTTCAATCAACAAACCGCAAAAACAGTCCAGGGTGAACTGTTGCGGCTTAACACGGCATCTTCAGACATTCAGGGTTTGATTCTCGATTTGCGCGGTGACCCAGGAGGACTCCTGGATCAGGCGGTCGCGGTTAGCGATCTGTTCCTAGACTCCGGACATATCGTGTCGACGATCGGTAGGCACCCCGAATCCATTCAACGGTATCAAGCCTTTGACGGCGACGCCGCGACTGGTCTGCCAATGGTCGTTCTTGTTGATAGCCGGTCCGCCTCAGCCGCCGAGATCGTCGCCGCTGCTCTGCAAGACGCGGGACGTGCGGTCGTCGTGGGGACTTCGACATACGGCAAAGGCACGGTTCAGACGGTCGTCCGTTTACCGAATGACGGCGAGATTACGCTGACTTGGTCTCGGTTTCATGCGCCCGGCGGTTACGCCATCGAAGATCTAGGTGTCTTGCCCATGGTCTGCACCAGCGGCATCACTGAAAACCCCGAAAGCCTTTTGGCGAGATGGCAAGAGCAAGGAAGCCAGTTCGTGTCCCAGAAATCCCTTTGGCACACGGTCGGCGCCAACGACGTGCCGGGGCGTTCGGCCCTGCGCGAGGCCTGCCCGGCCCAAGTGCGGGATGACGACACGGTAGACTTAGAGGTGGCCAAGGCATTGATATTAAAAGAAAATATATATGCCCAAGCAATCGGGCTGACGGCCGTCAACGCGGCGATGAATGATGTCCAAAGTGGCGGTGACCGCGAAGGCTTGACACCCTAGCCCGGCAGAGTATGTTGCCGCGCTTCAACCGATCCCAGGCGAAAGTCCGATGGCTAAACCAGCAACAGTTCAGATCAAATTAGAAAGCACCGCCGGTACTGGGTACTACTACGTCACCAAGAAGAACCCGCGAACCATGACGGAAAAACTTGAGAAGCGTAAGTACGATCCCAAGGCCCGCAAACACGTGATCTTCAAGGAAGCGAAGATCAAGTAATAAGACTATGAACTCTGTTGGGTTTACCAACAGCGCGCCAGCCCTCTCATCATGCACTGGAACGAGTCCTGGGTCGCTTGTTAGCCGTCCAGATGCCTGGAAATCGTTTGCAAGAAACTGGCAACCGAAATTGGTTTGGCGATGTACCCGTCGCAGCCGCCATCACGAATTTTTTCTTCATCGCCCTTCATCGCAAACGCCGTAACAGCGATGACTGGAATCGCCTTAAGGTCATCATCAGCCTTGAGCATTTTGGCGATCTCAAGTCCCGAAATCTCGGGCAGCTGAATATCCATCAGGATCAAGTCCGGACGCAGCTTTCGCGTCATATCCATGACCTGCCGCCCGTCTTTCGTTTGCAGCGTGGTATATCCATGCGCTTCGAGGAGATCGTTGAACAGTTTCATGTTCAACTCATTGTCCTCGACGATAAGAATGGTCTTTGACATTCCGGACCAGTTCCCTACCGGCTAAACTCGCAGCCAGTATGTTCCGCTCCGAGCAGAGCGGGAAGGTTTCGACTAACGGCATTTACACCATGAGATACCCCAAAATACAAGTCTCCGGCCATACACCGTACCCCATTCACATTGTACCGCTTTTATCTCATGTGCGGCCCTTAGACATTTAGTCCCTCAGATCACACGCATTACGGATCATGGAAATTTCCTCTCAAGCTCGCCTCGTCTTGTTTCTCGTGTTCCTAGTGGCCTTTGCAGTTCTGGAGGCTCGGTTTCCCCGGCGTGATCTAACCCTCGACCGCGCTCGAAGATGGATCTCTAACTTAGGCATCGTCGTCATCAGTACGATTTTGGTACGTGTGCTTATTCCCTTTGCGCCCGCGGGAACGGCATTTTGGGCCCAGTCATCGGGCATCGGCCTATTCAATATCTTCGGGATATCGCCGCTAATCGCCGGACTACTCAGCTTTCTGGTCTTGGACGCAACGATTTATTGGCAGCACCGTCTGTTTCATCAGGTTCCGATACTGTGGCGCGTTCACCGCATGCACCACACAGACGTCGATATCGATGTGACGTCTGGCCTGCGATTCCACCCGATCGAAATCATCCTCTCTTCCCTTTTGAAGATGGCTATCGTGGCATTGTTGGGGGCTCCGGTCGCGGCCGTCGTCGTATTTGAAGTGGTGTTAAACGGAACGGCTCTCTTCAATCACGCCAGACTGGGTATACCCGCCCCCGTCGACCGGGTTCTCAGGACATTCGTCGTAACCCCGGACATGCATCGAGTACACCACTCGATACATCCGGATGAAACCGATAGCAATTTTGGTTTCAATTTACCTTGGTGGGATCGTCTGTTCGGCACATACACCGCTCAGCCGAGAGACGGTCATGACTCAATGATGCTGGGTCTGCCCTACTTCCGAGGAGACGCATCTGTAGGACTCGTCACGCTTTTGGCCCAGCCGTTCTTATCGCCCGATGGGGCACGCGGGGCTGCTAAGCAGTCCGGCGACTCTGACAACTAGGCCCTCTACACCGACTCAGCCAGCAGGGCCATCGGCTCAACGGTTCCGCTATCAAGCTTCGCAGCTGCCGCCTGAACCGCACTTTGCAACTTCTCGAAGGCTCGGTTCTCGATTTGCCGCACACGTTCGCGGCTAATGCCATATTCTTCGCCCAAGTCTTCTAAGGTGCGCGGATCATCGGCCAGACGGCGTTCCACGATGATATGGCGTTCGCGATCATTCAGTGTCGCTAAGGCACCTCGCAGTAAACCGCTGCCAACCTGACGCTCCTCATCTTCAGCGAACACACTTTCCTGACTCGGTGCGTCGGAAACCAGTAAGTCGAGGCGATCGAGATCTCCATCCTCACCTACGGGAACATTCAATGATGCATCCGAGCGAGACAGACGGCCATTCATATCAATGACGTCTTTACGGTCTACATCAAGCGTCGACGCGATCTCATCTGCAGCATCAAGCGTCAAATCACCGTCGTCATAAATATCCAGCTTGGCTTTAAGCTTGCGCAGATTAAAAAAGAGCTTCTTCTGAGCCGCTACGGTGCCAACCTTCACCAATGACCAAGAATTAAGTACATACTCGTTGATGGCAGCCTTGATCCACCACATCGCATAGGTCGCCAAACGAAACCCGCGATCAGGATCAAATTTTTTCACAGCGCGCATCAGGCCAATGTTGCCTTCGGATACCAGGTCAGAAACGGGCAATCCGTAGAAACGGTATCCCATCGCAATCTTGGCAACGAGACGCAGATGGCTTGTTACTAACTTATGGGCAGCATCGGTGTCGTCATGCTCAACCAGTCGCTTAGCGAGCATGAACTCCTCTTCTTTCTCCAGAATGGGAAAGCGCTTGATGTCCTGAAGGTATGCTGCAAGGCCACGATCGGACGCGAGTACAGGTAGGGAATTGGTTGTCATTGCTCTGTTCCTTATCAGTAAAGTGCGCGAGAGACGGCGCCCGCGACGTGCGGCGCCAATAGGTGCGCAACGTTATGCGGCTCGAACGTGCCGACACTGAAAGCTGGAATAGAGCGGTACAGAATATCTCATTGTCATATCCTCCTTGAGCAACATGACGTTTGTTAAGTCGTCCACCTTTGAGGTCGGACTATCTTCGCTAGCCTCTCCTGAGCGCTAACAGGGGGATATTAACCAAATCCAGTGGCAATGTAAATATATATTAGAAGTCTCTGATATAGTGTAAGCATATGATAAATATGTATTATTGTTGTGGTATGCGATTTCTGCCGTTCAGGCTCGCCACAAGGATTTAGGCCCGGCCTTATGGTTTTCGTCCTTGGCGGTTTCGTTTTGCGGCTCCATCCGCTAGGGTTCCGCCCTCTAAAAAATTGAGATTCAAGGCTTTTTCGTGTTTTCAGCGTCCGCGACTGGTGAAAAATCGGCCCCTCTGCCGTCTGCTGCGGACGTCCTGAAGCGGTTCCAGGGCGTGCGCAACGAGACAGACCGACTGGCCCAGCCGTTGAGCCCGGAAGATCAAGTCGTCCAATCAATGACGGACGCCAGCCCGACAAAATGGCATCGGGCCCATACGACCTGGTTCTTTGAGACCTTTGTCCTACAGCCCTTCCTGACGGACTATTCTCTATTCGACGAAGCCTACGGCTATCTGTTCAATTCGTATTACGAAGCCGTGGGCGAACGCCACCCAAGGCCGGACCGGGGCTTGCTAACCCGCCCAAGCAGTGACGAGATTGCCGCGTACCGGCAGCATGTCGACTCAGCCATGGGTGAACTACTGCAAAGTGCTGCAGATGAGTCCTGGGTAGACCTAAGCGCGCTAATCTTGTTGGGGACGCATCATGAGCAGCAGCATCAGGAACTGCTCCTGATGGACATCCTGCACGCCTTTTCATGCAACACCCTAGAGCCGAAGTATGCGGGAGGAGTCCCCCTTGAGACGACGGACATGTCTCGCCTGGCATGGATGGAAGTTGAAGGCGGAGCCTTCTCGATTGGGCATGAGCCAGAAGGCGGTTTCGCATTCGATAACGAAGGACCGCGCCATGACGTGCTGGTTCAGCCGTTTCTAATCGCGAACCGCCTCGTGACCAATGGGGAATGGCTAGCCTTCATGAAAGACGGTGGATACAAGAGGCCAGAGCTTTGGCTGGCTGATGGCTGGGCTGTGGCTCAAAATTCTGGCTGGGCGGCACCTGGGTATTGGCGCGACGAGGGAAATTCTGACTGGTCTCAGTTTAGTCTGCGCGGCCGGCAATCCCTAAATCTTGATGCTCCGGTCTGCCATATCAGCTTCTACGAAGCCGACGCATTCGCAACTTGGAGCGGAAAACGGTTGCCAACTGAGTTTGAATGGGAAGTGGCGTCTCAGCGGGACTCCGAAACCGGGAACCTACTTTCGTCAGGCGCTTTGCGACCCCTACCCGCATCCGCCGACAAACCTTTAGCGCAAATGTTCGGCGATGTATGGGAACACACCCGATCTGCTTATAGCCCCTACCCCCGCTTCAAGGTCGCTGACGGTGCGATTGGCGAATATAACGGCAAATTTATGTCAAACCAGATGGTGCTTCGCGGCGGAAGCTGTGTGACTCCCGGCAATCACATCCGGCGCACTTATCGCAACTTCTTCTATCCCCACCAAAGGTGGATGTTCGCCGGCTTAAGACTTGTGGAGGATATAACGTGACGCAATCCACGTCGCAGAACCTAAACGCTGAATTTCTGGGCGATGTTGTCGAAGGTCTTTCTAAGGAACAAAAGAGCCTGCCCCCCAAATACTTTTACGACGCAGAAGGATCCGCCCTTTTCGATAAAATTTGCGATCTGGAAGAGTACTATCCGACCCGCACAGAGATAGGATTACTTAGCGAGAAAGCCGCAGAAATTGCGTCGTTGGTTGAAGACCGGCATCTCATCGAGTTCGGCAGCGGCTCAAGCATCAAGATTCGCATTCTTTTGGACGCCGCGAAAAAACTGGCCAGCTATGTTCCGGTCGACATCTCCAAGGAGCATCTACTCGCCGCCGCCGATTCAATCGCGACCGACTATCCCGACCTGAAAGTCACTCCGGTCTGTGCAGATTTTACGCAGCAGTTTCCTTTGCCAGATGACGTGTCCTCAGGTGAAAAAGCGGGTTTCTTTCCGGGCTCGACGATCGGCAATTTTTCGCGCAACGGAGCAGAAAATTTCTTGGAAATGGCTGCCGCGATGCTGGGCGAAGACGGTAGCCTCGTCATCGGTGTAGACCTCAAGAAAGACCCTGACATTTTGCACGCTGCCTACAACGATAACGACGGCGTCACAGCAGCTTTCAATAAAAATGTCCTGAGACGAATCAACAATGAACTCGCGGGCGAATTTGATCTCTCGGCCTTTGTTCACGAGGCGCGTTATGTTGAAGACCGAGGGCGGGTTGAGATGCACCTGATCAGTACGAAACCCCAGACCGTCTCGGTCGCCGGTCACTCCTTCGAGTTTGAATCCGGTGAAAGCATCCATACGGAAAACTCGCACAAGTACGAAATAGACGAGTTTCACGAGATGGGACGGCAAGCGGGGTTTGAGCCCGCTGAAACCTGGACAGATGGAGACCGTTTATTCAGCATCCATCATCTTAAGGTCGCTGCATAACAATCTGCATATTTAACGCTGGGCAGATGACGCGCATTCCACGCACAAAGGTTCAGCGGCGTCGGACTTCAGCCGGCCGACCGCGATTTCTTCATCGCAATTCAAGCAATACCCGTAGTCTCCGGAAGCGATGCGCTGGAGAGCTGCGTCTATCCGAACCAAATCGACATCGCGCCTTCGCTGGGTCGCGAGAGCCATCTCGCGCTGCTGTAACGCATCCATACGAGATAAACGGCCCTGCATGGACTGGTCAAGTTCAACTGGCGCACGGTCTTCCGACGTGGAGCCAGAGGTCTCGAGCAACTCGGCCTTACGTTCGATGAGCTGCTGCTTCATCTCCTTGAGATTGAGCTTCTTTCGCGATGGCATGACGTCTAAGCGTAGACCTCAAACGAAACTTGCGTAAAGCACCTGACGCTAAGTTTCTGACAAACCTATTGTTTTAGCGCCAGGTTCGCGAGCTGCATGGCTGTGGGGATGACTTCTGGAACAGTTGATGCCGCACCAGCCTTCTCGAGTGTCCGCGCGTGATTGGCATCCCGTGCCCGCGCGTATACGGTGAGCTCTGGGAGGATATACTTCACGACATTCATCATCTGCACAGCTTTGGCTGGGTCATCGATCGCAATGACCAGAGCGCGTGCCTCAGCCAACCCAACCGCATAAAGAACTTCGGGCCGGGTGGCATCACCGAAATATACAGAAAGCCCTGATTGACGCGCCGTCGCGATGGCGTGGGGATTGATATCAAGGCAAACATAAGCGCGCTCGGCATCTCGGAGTTGGGATGCGACCTCGCGCCCGACACGTCCAACTCCTATAACGATTACATGATCACGAAAGCTATCATCTGGGCCATCCAGTGAGTCCGCGGGAATCGCGCTCGCCAGTTCCCATCGCTTGATGAGAACAGACGTTAAAGACACTAGCAACGGCGTGGCCAGCATGGACAATGCAACGCCCACAGCGAGAACCTGGAGCATCTCAGCGGGCAAGAGTCCCGACGCCAGTGCCGCCGCAAATAGCACGAAGGCAAATTCGCCACCTTGCGCCAGATGGATACCCGCCTCAGCCGATTCGACAGTGGATAGCGCGAGAATGCGGGCGAGTACGAATACGATGGTTGCTTTGAGGGCCATTAACCCGACAACTAGCAACGCAATGTCGCCACTGCGATTGATCGCTAGATCGATATCCACCGACATACCAACGCCCATGAAGAACAGGCCGAGGAGCAAACCTCGGAAGGGTTGAATCTCAGCGGCGACCTGATGCCGGAATGGTGTATCGGCGAGCAGCATACCAGCGAGCAAAGCACCGAACGCGAGCGACAGACCAGCGGTCTCAGTCATGGCGGCGGCAGCCAACAGCACCAGAAGTGTAAATCCAGCGAATACCTCTGCATTGCGAAGACCACTCACCGTCATGAACAAGCGTTCCAGCAGCCAGCGCCCAAGCCCGAGGATGACAGCTACCGCCGCACACATTTTCAAAACGGCGAATAGGAGTGTCTCTCCAAGCTGACCTTGATCTCCGCCCAACGCGACGATAAGCGCCAGGAGCGGCCCGACAGCCAGATCTTGCATGAGCAATACACCGAAAACGTTGCGCCCAAACACGGTCGGAAAACGCCCTTGCTCTGAAATGAGGGTTAGCACAACGGCCGTCGAAGACAGAGAAAGCGCGGCACCGATCACCGCTGCAGTCAACGGAGGCACATCGAGTGCACGGGCAACGAAATAGATTGCGCCCATTGAGCAAACGATCTGAAGCAAGCCGAGTTTAAAAATCGGCGCCCGCATGACGCGGATACGCTCAAGGGGGAGTTCTAGCCCAATGATGAAGAGAAGAAATACGACCCCAAATTCGCCAAGAAGGGTGATCGTCTCGTTTGCCGTGACCAGGCCGAGGCCAAACGGGCCAATGATGCCCCCTGCCACTAGATAGCCGAGAACAGCGCCAAGTTTCAGGCGCTGAAAGATCGCCACGGTTAACACACCCGCAGCCAGAATAATGATAACTTCGTTGAGTATATGCAGTTCGGGCACCGGTTTGCTGCCAACGCGATATGAACAGACGCGCTCCTCTGGCAGCCGTTATACCATGTCCCTAGCGGCTAGCGATAACCGTGATTTCTACTAAGAACTCGGAGCTCGCCAGCTTGGCCTCGACCGTCGTACGCGCCGGTGTAGCGCCGACAGGAACCCATTTTTTCCAAACTTCGTTCATCTCACCGAATGTTGAGATGTCTGCCAAATAGATTGTCGCCGACAGAATACGCGCTTTCTGAGCGCCGACACGGGCCAGTAGCGCATCGATTTTATCCAGCACACCTTGGGTCTGACCGGCGACATCAGGGGCGTCCGATGAGACCTGGCCGGCCAAATACACAGTGTCACCGTGAATCACAGCCTGGCTCATGATTTCGCCAGTATCGAGACGATCGATCTGCATGTTCCCCTCCCGCGTCGGTTCAGATTTCCGATGATGCTCTAGTGTATCTGTTCTTTGGTTTTTGCGAACCGAATATCCGGCCAGTCTTCCTCTGCCTTGCCGATATGCCAGGCATTTCGGGCAAGAAAAACGGGAGCCTGATCGTGATCGTCGGCAATATTGGCACTGTTTTTGTCGATAAAGTCTTTCACTTTGGCTGGGTCATCCGCCTCAATCCAGCGGGCGGTATAGAGCGACGTCACCTCGAAGTGCACGGGAACGTCGTACTCCGTTCGGATCCGGTCGGCCATGACTTCGAACTGAAGCCCACCGACCACCCCGACGATCCAGTCGGAGCCGATCCAGGGCTTGAACACACTCGCCGCCCCCTCTTCCGCCAGCTGCTGCAACGCGCGGCCTAAATGTTTGGCCTTCATGGGGTCTTCGGGACGAGCGACCTGCAAAAGCTCAGGCGCAAAGCTGGGAATGCCGGTAAAGTGAAGCACCTCGCCTTCCGTTAAAGCGTCACCAATTCGCAAGTTGCCGTGGTTCGGAATGCCGATTATGTCTCCTGGCCAGGCTTCTTCTGCCGTCTCCCGGTCTTGCGCAAGAAACAGGACCGGGTTGTGAATCGTCAATGTCTTGCCGGAGCGG
The DNA here is from genome assembly GCA_963675345.1 of Trididemnum clinides. Lineage (NCBI taxonomy): Eukaryota > Metazoa > Chordata > Ascidiacea > Aplousobranchia > Didemnidae > Trididemnum > Trididemnum clinides. The sequence continues at coordinate 178,087 of CAVLYW010000155.1, forward strand.
ACATGCAGGAGCTTTTGACCCTTGCGGAAATGCCCCGAGCTGAGGCGGAAAAACGCAATGCGGTCACGGTGTTTAGGATCCATGTTCGCCTGAATCTTGAAGACAAATCCGGACACCTTCTCCTCATCTGGCGAGACCGGTCGCTCCACGGTTGGCGCAGAGCGCGGTTTCGGTGCCAGCGCGGTCAACCCTTCCAGCAATTCCTGGACGCCAAAGTTGTTGACTGCACTGCCGAACCACACCGGAGTCATAGTGCCCTCAAGGTAGGCATCACGGTCAAACTCCGGGCAGAGGCCACGCACCATCTCAACATCCTCGCGAAGCTTAGCGACCGCGTCTGCCGGGAGAAGTTCGTCGAGCTTGGGATCGTCTAGTCCGGAGCAAACCGTTCCCTGGTCGGGCCGCTCCCCCTTGGACCGGGCGACAAGGACCAATCTGTCGTTCAGGAGATCGTAGCAGCCGAGAAAATGCCGGCCCATGCCGATTGGCCAACTCGCGGGTGACACATCTAGCGCCAAACGTTGTTCAATTTCATCGAGAAGATCGAAAGGGTCCTGTCCGTCACGATCCAGTTTGTTGATGAAGGTCGCGATCGGCATATCGCGCATGCGGCAAACTTCGAACAACTTTAATGTCTGCGCCTCAATACCCTTGGCGCTGTCCATTACCATCACCGCGGAGTCGACGGCGGTCAGGGTCCGGTAGGTGTCTTCACTGAAATCTTCGTGGCCGGGGGTATCCAGCAAATTGAAAGTGCACGAGTTGTAGTCAAACGTCATGACGGAGGATGCAACCGAGATGCCCCGCTCTTTTTCCACCTTCATCCAGTCCGAGCGCGCCCGCCGCCGGTCTCCCTTTGCCTTAACCGCACCGGCAAGCTGGATTGCGCCACCAAAAAGGAGAAGCTTCTCTGTGAGTGTCGTTTTCCCCGCATCCGGGTGCGAAATGATCGCAAATGTTCGGCGCCGGTCGACCTCGGCGTTTTGGGTAGGCATTGCAGATCTCGGGCTATTGGTCTTCTAGAGCATCTAACTGGAGGGCGACCTTTAAGCCATCAAGATGGTCAGCGCAATCGATCTGGCATGACAACCGGGATTCGGGCGCCGCGTAGTCAGAGTCATCCAACAACTCTGCTTCCTCAACACCTGGTCGGCCGACCACCTGCTGCCATTCAGACGTAACGTGAACGTGACACGTAGCACAGGCCAAGGCGCCCCCGCATTCCGCTCTGATGGGCATTCCACCATCGCGCAGGGCGGCCATCACCGTGATGCCAGATTTACCCCCGACCTGACGTTCCTGCCCGTCGGGCAGAACCACGACTATATTCATGAAGAGCCAATTCTCTCCCGAATACTCGAACTGGAGGTCGTGTGTTCAAACTTGAGCTTCTGATCGGGCCGGGCATAGTGGAAACCGCCGTGTGCCATCAAGGCTGCCTCATGAAAACCTGACAAGATCAGCTTGAGTTTCCCGGGGTAACTGCACATGTCACCGATGCAAAAAATGCCGTTCTCAGATGTCTCGAACTTCTCGGTGTCGACGGCGATCCGATTGCTTTCCATGTTGATACCCCAGCCGGCGATGGGCCCTAGTTTCATCGTCAAACCGTAAAAGGCGAGCATCGAGTCACATGGTACGTCGTACTCGTCCTTGGATTCGACATCCTGCAGGGTGACAGACTCGATTTGTCCGTCCTGGCCGTTCAGCTTCACGATTTGGGCGACATGGACCTTCACTTTGCCGGCGGCCTCAAGCTCCCGCATCTTATCGACGGAATCTTGAACGGCACGGAATTCTGACCGGCGATGAACGAGGTGCATGCTTTCCACTGAGTCATTGAGGGCAAGCGTCCAATCAAGTGCCGAGTCTCCTCCACCAGCAATTAGAAGGTTTTTGCCGCGGAACTGCTCCATTTGGCGCACAGCGAAAAACACTGACTTACCTTCAAAGTCGTCAACGCCTTGGATTTTTGGTTTCTTCGGCGTGAAACTCCCGCCTCCGCCGGCAATGCAAATGACCGGCGCCTCAACGGTCACCCCCATATCCGTTTTCATCTGCCAATGGCCATTGTCGAGCTTTTCAAGACTTTCGGCCATTTGATTGAGAAGCATGGTCGGGTTGAACGGAGCAATTTGCTCCAACAGGTCTTCGGTGAGCTGCGCGCCAGTGACAGACTTTCTGCTCGGGATATCGAGTATGGGCTTCTCCGGATAAAGCTCCGCGCACTGCCCGCCTGGCTTGTCCCGAATGTCAATGATGACGCTGTGCAAACCGAGCAAACCAAGCTCAAAGACAGCAAAAAGGCCTACCGGTCCTGCACCAATAATAATGACGTCTGTCTTATATAAGTCTTCTCCGACCGCACCACTATCGAGCATACCTTAAATTCTCCCCATACTCACTGGCTGCAGCTAAGAGCCTTCAATTCCCCTGCGGAACTTCGACCACTGCTCCGGCGTATCTAAGTCCGTCAGAACGGCAGTGTCCTCAAATTCGACCTCATAAACAAGGTCCTCGTGTTGGCCGATGAGGTGCCGGGCGCCGACGTCGCCACTGACGGTCTCCATGCTCGGCCAAAGGTGACGCGCCCAAAGAACGGGATTGCCTCGCTTGCCTTTAAACACCGGAACGCCGACGGCGCGTCCCTCGTCCGGCTTAAAGCCGGCGACGAGGGCGTTGATATGGTCCGTTGTGACATCCGGCATGTCGGCCAGGCACACGATGACCGCGTCGCAGTCCTGCGGCACGACGGCCAGTCCAGCCCTAAGTGAGGTGGATAACCCATCCGCGAAATCCGGATTGTGGGCGACCTGGACCTCCAGGCCTGCAAGGGCGGCCTCAACCTCGGCGTCCTCGTGCCCCGTGACAACGACACACGGATTGATCAGCGCCTGCGTAACCGTGCTGACCGTGCGCCTGACGAGAGGCTCGCCCTGCACGGTTTGCAGGAGTTTATTGACCGACCCCATGCGCCGCGACTGACCCGCCGCAAGCACGATGGCGGCGACTTTGGGCTGCTGATCTTGCACACGTTCTTGTCTCACAGCTTGGTCCCTGGGCAATGGCCGGACCGGACTATCCACCAATAGCCCGCCGACTCCCATCGCCATGATGTCAGCTTTGCCGGCAGGCATGCGCGCAGCGTACCGCTGCAAGAGCCAATCAATGCCGTTCAACTTCGGCGACCGGGCACATCCGGGCAGGATTACGATTGGCGTACCTTGGTGTTCCGCGACCAGCACCATGTTGCCAGGGTCGACAGGCATACCGAAATGGATAGTCGTCCCGCCCTGTGCCGAGATTGCCGCAGGGATTGTATCGTTTCTGTCCACCGTCACCGAGGCGCCGACGACGAGTATGAGATCGGTTTGTCTGGAGAGTGCGTCTCGAAGTGTGGCCGCGACGTCGTCGAACGCATGGTCACAGGACAAAACCTGATCGACCTGGCCGCCTAAGGCCTCAATGCGTCGCTTGGTCAGAACAGTAGTCTTTTCGATCACCGAAGGCTTGAGGTGGGGCAGCACCGTATTGATTACGGTGACAGACAGACTTTGGAATGGAGTTACAGATACGATGCCTTGCTCAGTTTCCAGAAGAGCACGGACCTGTTCCATGACAGTTTCCGGCACCGAAAAGGGAATGATTTTAACGGTTGCGATAACCTGCCGCTGGTCCACCCGCTGGCAGTCGTCGAGAGTCGCAATGGTGACGGACTCATCAATCGCGTTGAACCTGTTGATGAAATCGGTGTTGATCCGCACCAAACCGGGCTGCTTGGCTTCAATATTGCACCGGCCGGTATAAGCTTCTGAACACGATGCCCCTGCCCCGCAAACCCGCGCGGCTATCTCGGCAGCGGCGGTGTTTTCATGAACATCCCCGGCCTCCAATCGCGCGACATGGATGCGTTCCACCCCGCTGCGCTGCAAGAGATCAATGTCCTGGGCGGACAAGGTCCGCCCCTTTTTAAGAGCCCATCCGTCCCCTGCAATAGAGTGGGCCAAGACCGCGCCCTCACAGTCCCCCACTGGGAGTTGGCCGAATTTCATAACCGAGCTAGACGTCCGCGCCCCGGCGAACGGCGATCGCCTGGCTGAGGATGGACACAGCAATCTCGGCAGGACTCTTTGCCTGAATATTGAGACCAGCCGGCCCGCGAATACGCCCTAGGTGCGTTTGATCAAAACCTGCGGCCTCAAGACGTTGCAGGCGTTTTGCATGGGTTCGCGCGCTTCCCAGCGCCCCGATATAGAACGCATCAGAATTGAGCGCCGCCGTGAGGGCGGGATCATCCAATTTCGGATCATGGGTTAGAGTTACAACCGCCGTCCGCGCATCCGGTTTTAACTTAGCCATTCCCTCGTCCGGCCAGTCCGTCAACGTCTCGAAATTCGCCATTCTGTCTGCGGCGACAAAGCCCTCTCTAGGGTCCACCACGGTGACATCAAATCCCGCCAGCTGGGCCATCGGCGCCAGGGATTGGGCAATATGAACCGCGCCGACGATGATCATTCTGAACGGAGGGCCGTAGACGCGGACAAATAACTCAGTGTCATCAAGCTCCCCGGACAAGTCCGCGGCAATCATCTCAATGATCTTTTGCAGCTGTGCATCGTCCAGGCCGAGATCTCCAGCTGCTTCGTCTGACGTGACAAACGCTTGATCACCTGAAGCAGTATCGGTGACGACCGCACAGGCCTGTTTGTCAGCAATTGCACTGGTAAGCTTTGAAAACAGGTCTGCGTTCATTCGACCTGCTCGACAAAAACATGCACCTTCCCGCCACACGCGAGGCCAACCTCCCAGGCCATGTCATTGGTCACCCCGAACTCAAGGCGCTGTGGCGCTCCCGTTTCGATAACGTTCTGAGCGGCTTCGACAACCGCGCCTTCGATACATCCGCCCGAAACAGACCCGGCGAACTCACCATCTTCGCTGACGGCAAGGTGACTGCCCACCGGGCGCGGTGATGAGCCCCATGTTTTGGTCACAGTCGCGAGCGCCGTTCGCTTTCCAGCAGCCCGCCATGCTTGCAGTCGAGTCAGAGGATCATCTTGCGGGTCAGACATACATGGCCTCGGAACGGTCAGGGCCCCAGCGTCCTTCGCTGCCGACAGACGCAAGGGCATCCGCAAGTTTACTGAGGCTGTCGAGATTGTGCACGGGCCGAAACTCATCCACATGGGGAAGCATGGCCTTCACACCTGCTGATCTGGGTTCGAAGCCGTCATAGCGCAATAGGGGATTCAGCCAGATGAGCCGGCGGCACGACCGCTGGAGACGATCCATTTCCGTTGCCACCCCATCGCCGCCATCGCGGTCGAGGCCATCCGAGATCAGCAACACAACAGCACCTTGAGCCAGCACACGGCGCGACCAAACGCGGTTAAACGTCGCAAGAGTCTCGCCGATGCGGGTTCCGCCGGACCAGTCGAACACCGCCTGACCCACCCGGCTGAGGGCGACATCAGGGTCATTGTGCGCTAGGTGCCGGGTCACATTGGTAAGTCGGGTACCGAAGAGGAACGTATGCACCCTGTCCCGGTCGTTCGTCACTGCGTGGAGAAAATGCAGCAGCATCCGGGCGTAGGACTCCATGGATCCAGAGATGTCGCACAGGACCACAAGCGGCGGATGGCGGCGGATACGTTTCTTCCTTTGCAGCTCGAACCCGCCCGGCAACCGTACCGACCGGCGCAGTGTGGCCCGCATGTCGATTCTGCGTCCGCTGGCGTGGGGGCGAAACCGGCGCGACGGCAATTCAGGTATTGGCAAGGTCATGGTGCGCAGAACGTTCCGGGTGTGGACCAACTCCTCATTGGACATGGTTTCGAAGTCTTTCGTCCGAAGGTGTTCGATCGAAGACCATGTTGCCGTGGAGTCAATTTCAAGTTCCTGCTCGGTCGCGGACCTGACCTCTCCCAACCCTGCGGACACCAAGGACTCGGCCAGCCGCCGGGGCAACGGCGCTTCTGGCGGCAACGAACCCTCACCTTCATCGCTGTCAAGAACAGAGAACTCTCCAGCGTCCGCGGGTCTTACCGTCCAGAAATGGTCGAAGGCGATGCGAAACACATCAAACTGATTGCGACGTTCGACAAACACAGCGTGAAGTGTCCAGAACGTGTCGTCGCGATTGGTAATGTCGATGACAGATAGGGCTTCAATAGCCAGTAGCGCTTTGCCTGGCCCAACTGGTAAGCCAGCACCGCGCAGAATCCGAGCGAACAGGGCCACGTTCAAAGCCAAAGCGCCGCGCTCGCTATCGTTTGTCATGAGGCTTGGGCAGCGGCCGCCAAAGCCTCATCGGCGGCACCATCACGCACCCGGGAGATGTCGTCCTGATATTTGAGAACAACACCAAGCGTTGAGTCCATCCCAGCGCGGTCAAGCTGCTTGCGGTCAAGCGTCATCAGGGCCCGTGTCCAGTCCAGCGTTTCCGCAATGCCAGGTGGCTTGAACAAATCTTGCCCACGCAAGTGTTGAACGGCAGCGACAACTTGCGCCGTGAGTACTGACGCAGCATCCGGCACTTTACGGCGCACAATCTCAAGCTCTCGCTCGGCTGACGGATAATCAACCCAGTGGTATAAGCACCGGCGCTTCAAGGCGTCATGAATCTCCCGCGTGCGGTTGGAGGTCAGAACCACGATCGGCGGCTGAGATGCTTTGACTTCGCCAAGTTCAGGAATGCTGACCTGAAAGTCCGACAACACTTCGAGCAGATAGGCTTCGAAGGGCTCATCTGCACGATCAAGCTCATCGATCAACAACACGGGTGGTCCGGCGGGATCATCCCGCAACGCCTTCAACAAAGGACGCTCGATCAAGTAGTCGGCGCTATATATGTCCGCTGCAATGTCGTCGGTGGTTGTCTTACCTCCCGCTTCTGCGAGGCGGATAGACATCATTTGTTTTGGATAGTTCCATTCATAAACAGCGGACGCAATGTCGAGGCCTTCGTAGCATTGAAGACGGATAAGCTGCCGGCCCAGAGAGTCCGCCAGAACTTTCGCCACCTCGGTTTTACCGACACCGGCTTCGCCCTCCAAAAACAGCGGGCGGCCGAGCTTGAGGCACAGGAACAGCGCCGTCGACAGAGACCGGTCAGAGACATAGTTGCTCTGACGGAGAAGGTCGTCCGTGTCTTCGATGGAGTTCGGCAGCGCGATCGTCACGGGGTCCAGCTCTCAATACGATGGCTTATCGTAAATGTCGTATCTGCGTTGGCAGAAAACAAGACGGGCGCGGTTTGAACCGCGCCCGCAAATCCTTTTCGGCGTCTCTGTTTATTATTGTTGGAGAGCTGCAGCTCTCTTGATGGCTTTGCGGATGCGGGTATACGTCCCGCAGCGGCAAATATTGGTGATGTAGGTGTTGATGTCTTCGTCCGTCGGATTGGGAATATCTTTCAACATTGACGCGACCGACATGATCATGCCCGACTGGCAGTAGCCGCATTGCGGCACATCTTCTTCTATCCACGCCTGCTGGACAGGGTGACTGCGGTCATCGGACAAGCCCTCAATCGTGGTGATATCCGCGCCTTCGGCGAATTCGGCCGGCAGAGCACAAGACCGCTCAGCCACACCGTTCACGTGCACGGTGCAGGCACCGCAGGCGGCAATACCGCAGCCATATTTCGTGCCGGTCATGCCCAGATTGTCGCGGAGAACCCACAGTAAGGGGGTTTCCGGATCGACATCGACGGTTTTGTCCTGACCATTGACGCGAAACTTAATTGCCATCTCTACCTCCGAAATACGTTGTCACAGGGGAACTCGACGGGGATGTCGACCCCTGGAGGCCGGTTGCATCTTGGCGCCATTCTACAGCCGCCGGGGCGGGACGCAAGCGCCACGAGTCGCCGATTTCTGCGTTTTTCGGCTCACAAGAGCGTCATTTCAATACGCGACCGCCCCGCGCACCCGCCGCCGCGGCGGGCGGCCATTCGCGGCGGAATCCCGCCGAGTCACGCCTGTCCCGGCCCACTAGATATGGTATGGTGGACCGGCCAGACCCCCAAAACATCGTGACAATTTTGTGATTGTCTGGAACACTCGCCTCCAGTTTTTGAGGGTTCAGGGGAACACCTTGGCAATGCAGCGCCGTTATCCGACCGGGTCTATCGCGGATGAGCGTGGCCATTTGGCTGGACAGCCCGCCGCCAGGGTTCTGTCCCCTATGACATCCCTCATGACACCATATCTTGTGGGTTCGTTTGTCGGAATTTCAGAGAGCCGGCACGCTGGCCTGTGTCCGTGGTTGAGGCCGCGGGCAAGAGGGCCATCGCGCCGGGTCTGATCAGAGGTGCGTCCCTGAAACTTGGGGCGGGGCAATAGTCCCGCCCATTTTTTTGCCCGCCTCTCAGCGGGATAGCCAGCTAATCACCAATTCCAGGAGATGCCAACCGGGGGCGCAAAAGCCGCACCGGCGCTGGGCTCAACACGGCAGGAAATAGACGCTCTCAGACTCCGCTTGGGCATGGAGTTCGGCGACTCCGTCGGCGCTGTAGACCTCCTGGGTGCGCCAGGCTCGGAAGGCCGCGAAATCGGGCCAACGGATCACGGCCACGGCATGGGCGTCCTCGGGTCCGACAAAGCGGAAAGCCGGCTTGGAGAAGCCCAGCACCTCGCCGCCGAAGTGGCCCGGTTTCAGGCTCTGGCCATCACTGAGCGCCTGGTATGCGGCATAGGCCTCGGCGTCGGTGATGCCATGGACGACGAACACACTGAGGAATGGCCCGTTTATGACCGCCTCAGGCACCTCTCGTTCAGGATCGAACAGCGTCGACACGGGACTACCAGGCGACCGTATCGCCGTTGTAGCGCCTGAATGTGCCGGTATCGGCCATTGTGAAGCCAGCGATCAGGCCGCGCATGCCGCTGACACTGTCAGGAATCTCGACCGTCGCGCCGCCCACCCCCATGCGGGTCTTCACGTGTCCGGGGCAAAACGCCATGGCGACGACATCGTCCTTGCGCAGCACTTCGGACATCAGTTGCACGGCTTTGGTCACGGCCGTCTTTGAGGTGCAGTAGCAAAAGGCCGGTGTGACGTCTTCCTGGAACGAGCCCACCGTGCTCGACAGGGTGATGATCTTCTTCTGTTTCCCAGCCTTCACATGATCGATAAACGCCTCGGCCATCTTCACCGGCGCGAAGGTGTTGGTGCGGATGACTTGATCCCACACCTCATAGTCGATGGTGCCGAAATGCTGTGCGTCCAGATGATCCTGGATCGGCACCGGGCCGATGATGCCGGCGTTGTTGATCAGCACGTCGATGGCCGTGCCGGTGTACTTCTCAGCCACCGCCTCGATGGAGGCGTGATCGAGCATGTCCATGGCTTCAAGGCTGACGCGTCCGCCGGCACCTGCGGCAATGTCCCGCAACTCAGCTGAGCTTTCGCCCTCGGGATCACGGCTGCAGGCGATGACGGTCCAGCCGTCATCGGCATACTGGTGCACAAACTCCAGCCCGATGCCGCGGTTGGCCCCGGTGATTAGAACTGTCGGCATATAACCTCCTCAACCGATGTAGAGCGGCCCATCCATGCGCGCGAGCGGCTCGGCGCCGTCCTTGGTGATGACGACGAGGTCCTCGAGGTGGCACGCGCCCCAGCCGGGCTCCATGTAGGGAAAATCGACGGTGATGGTCATGCCTTCGCGCAGTTCCAGATCGTCGCGCTTCTGATAGGGCAGTCCTTCCGTGAAGGGTTCGTCGGTGTGCTGCAAACCGACCGAGTGCGGACTGGCGCCGACACCGAACATCGGCAGCCCGGTTTTTTTCATTGCGTCTTGAGCCACCGCGCGGATGTCTGAATACTTTCGGCCCGGCTTAAGCGCGGCAAAGGCTTCGTCCCACGCGGCGCGCATTAATGCCGCACGCTGCTCAAGTTTCTTCGAGGGCTCGCCGAGCACGAAGGTGCGCCCGAAGTCGCCGTGATAGAGATTGATCTGACTGACCGCGTCCATCAGCAGCGGACGGCCTTCGACCACTTCGCCGTCGGGCAGACCCCCAACCCCGCCGGCGGCAATCCACGTCGCCTTGGCGCCGCGCTTGGCCGCCTCGACCATGAACAGACGGTCGATGTCGGCCCGGGTCGCGCCTTTGTCGATCTGCGCGAACATCGCTTCTGTGGCATCCTGATTTGCTTGCGCGATCTTACGCATGTGTCCGAGTTCGACCTCGGACTTCACCAGCCGGATGCGGCGGAACAGGTTGTCGCCTTCGACAAAGGTTGGCGTGTCGAGCCCGACCTTCTCCAGCACTTTGGCGATGCGCCAGTCGTCGACGGCGAGCGTGCCGTTGGCCAGACCGCTCTCCCTGATCGCCCGCGCCAGGGCGTATTCCGAGGACGGCGACATCAGGCCGTTGTAACGATCCTGCACCGCCATCCACTCGGCCTCACGCGGCGCGTAGTTGTCCGGATCCGTCGGCCAGGGTGTGGCCGGCCCAGCATCGGGCGGCGTCGCCCAGTTGTCGGCGTTGACATAGTCTGGCCAGTTGGTGGCGTAGCTGTAGGGCATCAGCTCGGGATACTCGCGCTCGCTGTTGGCGATATTCCACAGATCGACGTGCGAGGTGATCAGGAACGCGGTTTCGTCCGGATCGCGCGGCAGCACGGCAAAGGCCGGATAGGAATAGAGCTGCGCAACTTTGTAGCCGAGGTAGTTGGACAGATAGAACACGTTCACCGGATTGAGGGCGATGACGCCGTCGACGCCCGCCTCGTCCATCACCTGATAGGCCCACGGTGTGTTGACAAGCAGCCGGCCATCGAAATCTTCGCCCGGCGAATATCCCGGCGCGATGGAGCCCCAGTTGGCCCAGGCGTCACGCCCATCGCTGGCGGTTAGCCCCGCCACTGCCGCCCCCAGGGCCAGCCCCGATAGCACGTCTCTGCGTTCAACCATGATGTTCCCCCTCCCATGCCGCCGATCTAATCTGAAGCGAGGGGCTCTTGAAACGCGAATTGCCGCGATGCCAGAGCCCGGCGGATCTGATCAACCCCAGAGATCGGGATCGGCTGACCGGGCGCAGGTTCGACCGTAATCACCGCGTTGTCCACCCACAGGTCGGGACGCGTTTGGCCCGCGACGGGCGAAAGCACAACGCTGTCGTAGAGCGCGCGGTCAAAGGCGATGAACGGCTCAATGTCGTCGGCGAGGTCATTGGGGAGGTCGAGCGCTTTGCCCCGGCCCCGGTCGACGTAGATCACGCTCGGTAGTCCGAACCGGCTGAGAAAGACCTGCAAACTGAGATCGAACTGTTCAGCCAAACCGACAAACGCGCAGCGCGCGAGATTGGCCTGGGCCACCGCCAATGTTTCTTCCGTACACGGCTGGCCCGGTGAGGTCAGACCAGCGAGTTGCCGGGTCATGGGATTGTCGAGAATGCCGCCGCTTGCGATCACCTCCGCGAACGGTGTGTTGATCGACCAGCCGCCGCGGTCGGCGCCGAAGGCAAAGTGCGACAGACTGCGGGCGACGGGATCGCGCAGGAAGGTGACCGTCAAGGGCGGCAGATCGAACGTGTCATCGGCGCCGAAGGGAATGTGGCCGCGCAGGAAGCGCAACGCCGGATCAGCGGTGGCCAGCACATCCGCCGCCTCGCCTTTGCCGCCGCCGAGAAACTGCCCGTAGATCGTGCCGGTGGCATAGCAGCCGAGGTCTGGATCACCGACCGCGTTGAAGAACCACTTGTCGAGGATCGCCGCGAAGGAGCGCCCAGCACACTTCGGCAGATGCACAAAGGTCAGACGGCGCCCGTCGAGCGTCTGGGTCTGGGCACCAAGGTCGAGCGACCGCACCAGTTTGTGAATGACCGGCTGGCCGTTCTCGTCAACCGCGCCGGAAGGAACCTGGGTCATGGCCGGATGATGCCACAGCAACTGCACATTGCCAGGGCAACCTGGCGCCGCGCATTGCCAGTAGTCGCACAGCACCCTAGTGTCACGCCATGCGAAACTTAATGTTCCTAGTGCTCGTGGCTCTGTGCGGCTGGGGTGCCCCGCCTACAGCAGCCCAGCCCCTCGAAGGCAAGGTCGGTGTCTACTCGTTCCCCGACAGCGAATGGTGGGAACAGTGGATGCGCTTTCAGGCCAACATCGAAGCCGACCCGCAGTTCGACTTCGAGTGGTACCTGAACGGCGAGCTGGGTTCGGAACAGCAGCTCCTCACCGGTGCCCGGCGCAACCGCATTCAGGTGATCAGCGTCTCGTCCCAGGGCATGACCTCGCTGGTGCCGGAGATGGGCGTGCTCATGTCCCCCTACCTGTTCGACAGTTTGGAAGAAGCGGACTTCGTGCTCGACAGTTACCTGGCGGAGCCCATCGGCGATCTGTTCCGGGCCCAAGGGCTCGAACCGCTGGTGTTCACCGATGTGGGCTGGCAGGTGCTGTATTCGGTGAATGAGCCGATCATCGTACCTGCCGACCTCAGCGGTAAGACCATCCGCATTTCACCGACCATCATCCTGCAATCCTTCGTCGAGGCGCTCGGCGCCGACTATGCCGCGCTGGAGCTGGGCGACCTGATCCCCGGCCTGCAGACGGGCGTGGTCAACGGTGGACTGACCAACGTCGTGTTCGTGCACAATGCGCTGCAGGGACAAGTGTGCTGCGTCACGCGATTGCAAGGCATCTATGAGACCGGGGTAATCTTCGCCGCCAAGCGCTGGTTCGACCGGGCGACCTCGGCGCAGCAACAGGCGCTGGTGGCCGCATACGACAGTCTGGCGGTGCAGCGCCCCCGGGTGCGCGGCTACGTTGAATCAGTGATCGACGAAGGCCGGGCGCAGGGCACCCGCTACATCGACCTGACCGCCGAACAACGCAAGCTATGGAAAGAGGCGTCGGCAGGCGCCCTGCGGCGCATTCTGGACTCCACCGGCGCGGACGGCGCCCGGTTGTATGACTTGGTGCAACAGGGCAAAGCGGCCTTTGCACGGCAGCAGAGCGAAAACTAACTTTTTTATTTCTTAGGTTTGGCGTGGAACGAGCCCATGCACGCCACGGATTTTGATTCATATGGCGTGTGAATCCCGACTCATAAGACATTGGTTTTCATGCATCATTCTGGGCTGGCGCTGCGCGTAGTGCAGGTCCACTAGGTCAATGACCGATTTCCTGGTCAAAGGCCGGTTGAGGTGCTGAGATGTCCGGACATCACGCTGCTCGGAGACCACGATGAGACACACCTTTGTCGTCCTGTTTGTCCTGCTGCTTGCGCCACTGACAGGCACGTCAGCCGCGCCGGTGGTCGAGACCACCGCCGGTACGGTTCGGGGTATGGATGAGGACGGCGTATCTGTATTCCGGGGCATCCCCTACGCCGCACCGCCGGTGGGCGAACTGCGCTGGCGGCCTGCCCAGCCCGCTGAGGGGTGGACCGGCACTAAAGACGCCCCCAGGGACGCCACCACCTTCGGCACGGTCTGCCCGCAGGCCCTGCGGCCCGGCTACAACGCCGCCGATCTGGCGGACCGGCCCATGGGCGAAGACTGCCTGACCTTGAACGTGTAGAGCGCCGATCTGACGCCCGAGACGCCACGGCCCGTGATGGTGTGGATCCTGCCCGGCGGCTTCACCGCCGGTGACGGTGGGATGGCGGTCTACAACGGCCGCGCCCTCGCCCAGCAAGACGTGGTGGTGGTCACCTTCAATTACCGCCTGGGGTATCTGGGTCAGTTTGCCCATGCCGCCCTGTCCGCTGCCGAGCCGGACCAAGCCATCGGCACCTATTACCTGTCCGACCAAGTACAAGCCCTGACCTGGGTGCGTGACAACATCGCGGCCTTTGGCGGCGACCCGGACAACGTCACGATTTTCGGCATGTCCGCCGGGGGTGTGAGCGTCAACTACTTGATGGGCCTGCCGGCGGCGGAAGGTCTGTTCCACAAGGCGATCTCGCAGAGTTCGAACGTGCGGCCCTATCTGCCCAAGCACATCTCTGAAGACCGGCGCATGAACCCGTCGCTGCAGACCACCGGCGCCGGACTGGCCGAGATGTATGGCATCGCGGGCACCGACGCAGAGATTGTCGCGGGTTTGCGCGGCCTCGAGTGGGAACAGGTGTTCGAGTACCAATCCAAGACCGCCTTCGGCTCCCTCAACCCGGCAGTGGACGGCGTCTACCTGCCCGAGGGCCTGGGCCCCGTGTTTAGCGAGGGGCGGCAGCACGCGGTGCCGTATATGACCGGCGCGGCCAGCTGGGAGGGCAGCTTGCTGGCCCGCTTTGATAACGCCGACCTGCTGCTGAATGCCCTAGGGCTGTCCAGGGAAGAGATGACGGCCCTGTATGGCGGGGGCAACGGTGCGGTGAGCGAGCGGACGATGCTGGACAATCTGGAGTTCGACACGTTTTTCGGCTCGCAGCGCTGGCTGGCGCGGCGGCATGCAGAAGCCGGCCTGCCGACGTACCTATACCGCTTCGACTATGTCTATGAAGCCGAACGCGGCACCATTCCCGGCGCCCGCCACGGCGAGGAAACCCCGTTTGTGTTTCAAACCCTGGGCACGCGCATTCCGGTGACGCCGACCGCCCAAGACCAGGCAATGAGCGACCTGGTCAGCGGCTATTGGCTGGCCTTCGCCAAGACCGGTAATCCTAATGGTGGCGGACGGCCCACCTGGCCGGAGCAAACGGCGGAGACGGATGTTCTGTTGGATTTTCAGGCCGAGGGCGTGGCCGCCAAGGAAGACTTCGAGGCCGAGCGCATGCGGTTTATGGAACGGCGCTACAGCGACGGGCTGATGTAGGCACGCCGCGCGCCGGTTTGCAGTTCAGATCATGATTCAAAAGTGACTCGTAAGTGACTCAAAAAGAGTCATTTTTCCGGCGTGACTCCCACCGGCCTGATCTTGTCGTATTCGATAAATAAGCCTTCCCCTTCGAAGCCCGTGAGCCCGGCACGCAGGCCGTAGAAGTCGACCGATTCAAACAGGTACACCATGTAGGACTGCTCGTGATAGAGGCGCATGAGGTCCTGGGTCAGCGCCTCACGGTGGGCCAGATCGGGCTCTTCCATGGCGGCGGTGATCAGCGCCTGGTCCTCAGCCTTGCACAGCCAGGGCGTTTTCCATAGGCAGCTATGAAGGCGCATGCCGCGCAGGGCATCCATCTGCGGCGAGGCCGGAAAGTCCATCATGAACCCCTGCCCGCGGAAATCGCCGGTGTGAATGGCGTTGAAATACTGTGAGATCGGAAAGGTTTTGAGCTCCAGGCGCACGCCGACCTTGCGCAAGTCCTCCGCCACCTTTTGGTAAATGGCGACGCCGTTGGGAATGGACGTGCCGGGCACGACCTCAAACACCAGATCGAAGCCGTCCGCATACCCCGCCTCCGCCAGCAGGGCGCGGGCTTTGTCCGGATCGTAGGGATAGGGTTCGAGCTCGGGGTTGAAACCGAAGGCCAGGTCCGGCACCGGCTGGGATGGCGCTTTGCTGGTGTTGTTCAGCAGCGCGGCGATGTAGGCCTCACGGTCGATGGCGTAGTTGAGGGCCTGGCGCACGCGGACATCCATCAGCGGCGCGTTGCCGGGCCCGAAAGCCGGGTGATCGGGATTGAGGATCAAGGCGAAGACATAGGTGCGTCCGCCGGGGATGGAAATCCACTGGTGGCCTGCCGCTTCGAGCTCGGCCATGCTGTCTGGCACGGTGCCCAGGATGGCGTCGAGCTGGCCGGTGATGATGCCCTGCACCCGCTGCGGCCCCTCGGGCACGGCGTAGACCTCAAGCTTGTCGAAGTGCGGCGGCCGCCAAGAGTCCTCAAAAGCTTCCATGCGCGCCACCGTCGGCTCCCAGGCCACCACGCGGTAGGGCCCGGTGCCGTGGGGCTCGCGGGCGAAGCCTTGCCGGCCAAGGCGGCGCCAGTGCTCCGGCGCAACAATGCGCAGGCTGGAGGCCTCCCGTGGGAACATGATGTTGGGCGTCTTGGTGGTGATCTCGACGGTGAGATCGTCCAGCGCCCGTGCCCCGGCCATGGAAGCCAGCATTTGCGCCACAACCTCGGTCGCGGCCTCGGGGCTGGTCAGGTAATCGACGGCGTTGATCACCGCGTCGGCGTTCAGCGGCTCGCCATTAGAGAAGGTCACCCCCTCGCGCAGGGTGAACTCCCAGGTGAGCGGGCTGGTCTGGCGCCAGGCCGTGGCGAGCCAGGGCTTAACCGCGCCGTCGTTGCCGACATAGGTGAGGCCATCGAAGATCGCCGACCAGGTGTAGATGGTCGGTGCGTTGAGCGAGGCATAGGGATTGCCCAGCATGGCCGGCAGACCGACGACGCCCATGCGCAGGGTGTCGCCGAAGGCCTCGGGCGCGGCATCGTCCGCGTTTTGAGACTCTCCACAGCCGGCGAGCGGTAACGCCAACGCCATCACCGCGAGCGCGGTTGCGGCACGGGCGCGGCGCATCAACCGATGGGCAGTCTGTATCGTCTGAAGTGCTAGTGTCATGGCGTGGGACTGTAACTCAGTTCAGGGAAACAGGGGGAAAATCCGATGCCGCATGTGAGCGATCAGGGCACCGGCCTTTGGTATGAGGTGACCGGCGACGGCCCGCCGGTGGTGCTGACCGGCGGCTGGGGTCTGCTGGATGCGCAATGGCATGAGGTGCGTCCGCTGCTGGCGAAGCACATGAGCTGCATCGACTGGAGTCCGCGCGGCTGCGGCAAGTCCGACCGCGCGTGGCTGGGCGGCTTTACCATGGACCGCTGGGTCGACGATCTGGTGGTGATCCTCGATCACCTCGGCCATGACCGCGTGCACATGTGGGCAACCTCGACGGGCTCGATGCTGGCGATCCGCTTCGCCGCGCGCTACCCGGAGCGGGTGCAAAGCCTGATCACCTTTCCCATGTTCGCCGCCGGACCGCCAGCACGCCAGAAGGCGGCAACCTACCTCGCCCTGGCCGAGAACTTCGGCTATCAGGCCCTGGCCCGTTTCACCCAGTGGATCGGCTGCGGTGAGAAGTACGTCTACGGCGCCAAGGGAGACGAGATCGCCAAGTTCGAAGCCGAGGTGTTCGCGCAGAACTTCTCGATCTCGGCGATCAACAAGATCATGGACGTGTATTTCAACTGTGATCTTTCGGCTGATGTGGCCAAGCTGTCGATGCCGGTGCTGCTGTATTTGGGCGCCTCGGGCAACAACGGAGCGGAGGCGCTGAAACCAGCGGTGGATGGCTTCTTAAAACTGTGCCCCAAGGCCGAGCTGAAGATTGTCCCCGAGTTGGGCGGGACCTATCTGATGGTGGAAGAACCGGAGGCCGCCGCGCCGGCGGTGATCGAGTGGGTGGGGCGGTGGAGTTAGCGCTTTATAGGCCACTCTTTCGTCACCTTCGGGCTTGTCCCGAAGGTCCAGGGTCTTAAGCTCAACCCTTGGCACTCAACCCTGGATGCCCGGAACAGGTCCGAGCATGACCGGAATGGAGATTTGAAATGAAGTCATGTGCATTTGCTGTTGCTGCCGTTCTCATCAGCTTCTCGGCCCACGCCAAAACCGTTTTGGTGACCGGCTCGAACCGGGGCATCGGCCTGGAGTTCGTCACCCAATATGCGGCGGCGGGCTGGGACGTGATCGCCACCAGCCGCTCGCCGGGGGATGACACCGACCTGCAAGCATTGGCCGCCGCCAACGCCAACGTGAAGATCGAGGAACTGGACGTCACCGATCTGGACGAAATCGCCGCCCTGGCCAAGAAACTCGAGGGCACAGCCATCGATGTCCTGATCAACAACGCCGGCATGTTCGGCGCCCGCGACGGCCAGACCTGGGGCCAACTGGATCGTGATCTGTTCGATCAGGTGATGGCGGTGAATGTGTACGGACCGCTGAAAGTGACCGAGGCGTTCGCGCCGCACGTCGCCGCCAGCGACGAGAAGAAGGTGGTGGTGATTTCCAGCGCCGCCGGATCCATTGCCGCGGTCAGCAGCCCGCCCGGCGCGCCCTACTACGCCATCAGCAAGTCGGCGGTGAACATGGCCATGCGCGGCACCGCCATGCGCCTGAAGGAAGACGGCATCTCGGTCGGCATCTTCCACCCGGGCGGGGTCGACACCCGCATGCTGCGCGAAGCGTTTGGTTTGTCCCAGGCCGAAGCGGAAGCCAACGAAGACTACGACTATCGCGGCTTCACCCCGCTGTCGCCGCAGGACAGCGTCGCCCAAATGCGCGCGGTGATCACCGGTCTGAACGCCGAGAACACCGGATCGTTCCTGCGCTACGACGGCGATACGGTGCGCTGGTAAAGCAAAAAGGAGAGAGATGATGCTGCGTTTAAGTATTTTGATCTTCACACTGTTCGTCTTCGGCTCAGCCCAAGCCGCGACCGTGATGATCACCGGAGCAAGCCGGGGCATCGGCTTTGAGTTCGCCCAGCGCTATGCCGAGCGTGGCTGGGATGTGATCGCCACGGCGCGCTCCCCCGGTGACGACGCCGAACTGCAAGCTCTGGCGCAGAAGTTCGACAACGTGCGCATCGAAACCCTGGACGTGACCGATCACGCCGGCATCGATGCGTTGGCGGCCAAACTCGAGGGCACGGCCATCGACGTGCTGATCAACAACGCTGGGATCTCAGGCGGGCGCAACACCCAGGAGTTCGGCGCCATCGATTACAGCGTGTTCGACGATGTGATGAACATCAACGTACTCGGCCCGCTGAAAGTCACCGAAGCGTTTCTCGATCACGTCGCCGCCAGCGAGCAAAAGAAGATCATCAACATTTCATCGTCCGAAGGCCGCCTGAGCAACGTGCGCGGCGCGCGCCAACCCTTTTACCGGGCGAGCAAGTCGGCCCTGAACATGGTGATGAAGAACGTCTCGATCCATCCGGAAGTGCAGAGCAAAGGGGTGATCATCGGCCTGCTCACCCCGGGCTTTGTCGATACGGATTTCACCGCCGGACTGCCCAAGCAGCTGATGATCGATGTGGAGACCAGCGTGTCCCGCTCGATGGAGATGATCGACAAATACGACATGGACATGTCAGGGCGTTACTTCGCCAACACCGGCGATGAAATGACCTGGTGAGTTAGGCGGCGGCCTAGTCGGGCAGCACAATTCGCACGTTTTGCATCATGCCTTTGTCCTCGTGGTCGAGGATGTGGCAATGCAGAACGAAATCGCCGATGTAGCGCTGATAGCGGCTGCGCACTTTGAAGACGTAGCCCTCTTCGATGAACAGGGTGTCCTTCCACACGCCTTTGAGACCGGCATACTGCCCTGTGCCTGGCCCGCTCACGTCGTTGCCGTCCATGTCGGTGATCGAGACGATCTGAAACGGGTTGATGTGAATGTGGAACGGATGCCCGCCCCAGAAGGACGCCAGGGTCCATTCATCCGCACCGCCGAGCGTCAGCGTGCGGTCGATGCGCGCGGGGTCGTAGGGTTGTGAGTTGGTGAGGATCAATTCGCCGCCGATGCTGAGGCCGAGATAGCCCACCTCGTGCTGATAGCGCGGCGGATCGGGCGGCAGATTGACGTTGTGGTAGCGGAAGCCGACGGTCTGCTTGCCGGTGAGTTCGGCGTCTGCGATGTCGGCGTGATCGACGAAGGCCGACAGATCCAGGCCGTCGCGCAAACCGGCGATCACCGCGTCGCGCACGCCGCCTGAGAAGTGAGCTGAGGCGGAGTCTTCCAAATCCTCTTGGACAGCGGCGGCGATACCATTGGTGGCAACGCCTTGCCCCGCGCCGACCTCGACATAACCGAGCAAGGCGCGTTCCTGGGGCCGTCCGCTCACCGACTCCTCCGGCGGAATTTCACCATCGATGACGCAATAGGTGCCGGGCTCGGGAAACATCACCAGCACGTCTTCGCGGTAGCCGGGCTGGAGAAACGCGTCTTGCTTTTCCGTCACGGCACGGCGGGTGTGCCCGTCCATGGCAATGCCGAACAGCGGCAGCACGTCGCCGGTGCAGTTGGCGTCGACAAAGGCCTGACGTTCCAGTGGCGTTTGCCCGCGCGGCAACTCGGCGGGTGCGCCATCGCGCAGCTTACGCAGTTGCACCCGGACGGTGTCACGCACGCCGGCGTGGATCAGCCGCCAGCGCTCCACCGTGCCCGCTTGCGCGCCCGTGAACGTGGGCATGACATAGCCGTTAAGCGCATTAAAGCGCCCGGAGCGGTCCCAAGTGGACTGGCCAAACTGATCGTAATTCTCGATGGTGCCGACATCGTCTTCGGCGCACCACCAGCTTTCGTCCGCGCGCTCGCGGATCGCGCTGTTTTCGTCACGACAGGCATAAGGAATTTGCTGAATAACGATGGTGCGCTCGGCGTAGGGCGTGCCGTCCGCGTGATGCAGCAGCGTGTCGAGATCACCGCTGATCCAACTGCCGTCGCCGGCGAGCTCAGGCGCACGATCGCCGCGCACGATCAGCGCGCCGGCCAAACCGCTGGACACCTGCAGCGCGGTCGAGCCGTGATGGTGCGGGTGATAGAAGTACGTCCCGGCGGGATGATCCTCGGGCATGTTGTATTCGTATTCAAAGGTCTGACCGGGACGGATCGAGACGAAGACATTGTCGCTGTTGCCCTCGGGACTGACCCAAAACCCGTGGGCGTGCACGTTGGTAACGTTGAAACAGTGCGGGATGTTGATGTTGGTGTGATTGTCATGACAGGACGGATCGTCCGCCGGAAGACTGTTGGTCACGGTGAGGCGCACGGTTTCGCCAGGCGCGGTTTCGATCAGCGGCGCGAGAAACGGAATATCGGCGGTGGTGTTCTCGGCGACATAGCTGCGCAGGCGCACCGCTTCCTGCCGCCCCGAGACAGGATTGAACATGCGGCCATCGGCGTAGCGCACATCAAGATCGTAAGTGGCGGTATCGGCGTCAGGGGTCATCGACGGCAGCGGCGCGGGAAAGCCGAGCGGCAGTTTGACGGACTCAGCCACAACGCCCGATGACAGGACTGCCGCCAGTCCGATGGCTAAAGTGAAACGCGCCGGGCGCATGCGCCGTGTCCCCCTTCCCCTCGCGATCCCTCAAGACTAACGGCAGTGAACCTGGAAATCACCCTCATGTCGCGCATTGCGGCATGCACCGTTCGGTATCAGACTGAAGGCATCACGAGAACTTAAGGCGATCAAGCTATGACGCGATCAACACTCCTGTCCCTTGGTCTCATGTGCGCATTGGCCGCCGTCACCGCAACGGACGTGTCCGCGCAAGACCCCGGCACCGTGTTCACCGACTGCGCCACCTGCCCGGAGATGATCGTTATTCCCTCCGGTCAGTTCATCATGGGCTCGCCAGACGACGAGCCGCAGCGCGACGCCGATGAGAGCCCGCGCCGCACGTTAACCATCGATCAGCCCTTCGCCGTCTCCCGGTTCGAGATCACTCGTGATCAATACGCAGAATTCGCCGCCGCGAGCGGCCGCAGCGCCGGACCGGACTGCACCGTGTGGGTGGGCAACAAGTGGGAACTGACCGAAGGAAAAAATTGGCAGGACCCTCACTACCCGCAAACCGGCAACGACCCCGTCGCCTGCATCGACTGGTTCGACGCCCAGGCTTTCGCGGCTTGGCTGGCCGACCGTACCGGGCAGCCCTACCGCCTACTCAGCGAAGCGGAGTGGGAATACATGGCGCGCGGCGGCACGACGACCGTGTATCACTTCGGCGACGATCCCGCTGGTTTGTGCGAGTACGATAACGGCCATGACATGACGTCGATGCGGGTGCACACCGACATGCCGTGGGAAGGCGTGCCCTGCGACGACGGCTTTGCCGAAACCGCGCCGGTGGGCGCACTGCACCCGAACCTGTTCGGTGTGTACGACGTGCACGGCAACGTGTGGGAATGGCTGGCGGACTGTTACGCGCCGTCCTACAACGGTGCGCCTTTGGACGGATTGCCGGTGCTAGCGGAGGATTGCGAACAGCGGGTATATCGCGGCGGCGGGTGGAGTGTGCAGGAACGCGGCCGGCGCTCCGCCAACCGCGGACGTTATGCGGCGGATCAGCGCTACGGGCAACTCGGCATACGAGTGGCGCGCGACTTGAACTAAAAACAGTGCGGCTTTAATCCGCGTTATTCCCCGTCGTCAATTTCTCCAGCACATACTGCACACGCGCGTTGGCCATGCGCACCACCAGGTTATCCGGGCCCGTCACCCACACCATCGTGCGCCCGGCCAAGCGGTACTTCGACGTTTCAAAGGTGCCCGCCGGAACGGTGACGGTTTCCGATCCTAGAACTTCCGTCGTCATACAGGTCAGCGAACCGATAGGCGGTTTGTTCAAGTCATCACTCGACTCAATATTGTAGAGCGCGCCGGAGGTTTGCGGCTCGCCGGTCGAGGGATCGGCATGCCAGGCGTGCCAGCCATCGGCGGCGACGGGGTGAGTGCCGATGGACAGCGCCTCAGGCACCTCCAGGGTCTGCTCAACGCGCCCGACGGGACCATTGGTGACAGCGGTCAAAGTCGTGCCGTTGACGGTGACCAGGGACGAGCCCTTGTAGCCGCCGTCGTTCCAATAGTTGACGAAGGCCTCGAGCGGGCGGAAGGAGTCATCGACGCGCAGCACGGCGGTGAACTGGCGGTTGCGGGCGAACAGGTCGTGCCACATGACCATCGTCCGGGTGCCGTCGGGATGGACGTTGAGGCGGAAGGACTCACTGCCGCGCTCGCGTTCGCCGGTGATGTCCAGGTAGCGGTACGTGCCCTCGGCCCAGCGCACGATGTTGGCGTTGGGGCCGGTATTTTCCGTCGTCTCTTGGGCGGTGGCGCCTTGCCCCAGGCATATGAGACTGAGGACACCCAAACTGATCAGATGCTTGAACATGAACCCCTCCCTCACGTTCGATCACGCCAGAGTATGGGTGACCGCAGGGGCAAGGTTCAAGACTTGCGCCTCTCTCCGCCCTCTTTCCGCCATGCGGACAGATGCCGGAGGATGTGGAAAGGCAGCGATGACCCCCGCTATGATCTCGCCCTCAACAGGTCCACCAAGACCGGCCACATCATCAGGGGTTTCCCATGCGCACGACCTTCCTTGCCGCCGCCGTTGCGGTGCTGTTCGCTTTTTCCGCAGATGCCAAAACCGTTTTGATCACCGGATCGAACTCCGGCATCGGCCTTGAGTTCGCCAAACAATACGCCGCCCGGGGCTGGGACGTTGTCGCCACGCACCGGCGCGACGAGGAACCCGCAACGTTGGTGGCGCTGCGCGACGCCTATCCCGATCAGGTGCGCATCGAGACGATGGACGTGACCAATCACGCGCAGATCGATGCGTTGGCGGCAAAGCTGTCAGACACGCCAATCGATGTCCTGATCAACAATGCCGGCATCACCGGCGACTTCCGTAACCCGGCGCCGCAGTCGTTCGGCACACTGGCCTTTGATCAGTGGGAAAACTTCATGCGCATTAACGCGCTGGGTCCCGTGAAGATTACTGAAGCATTCGCCCCGCACGTGAAGATGAGCGAGGACAAGAAAGTTCTGGCCGTGACGTCGCTGGCGGGCTCGTTCGGATACACGGGACCGAACATGCCGGGTGGCTATTGGTACAAGTCATCGAAGACGGCGCTGAATATGTACATGAAGAACATCGCCAGTGACCTGCAAAAGGACGGCGTGATCGTCGCCTTGCTATCACCGGGCACGGTGAAGGTCGAAAAAATGGGCGACGTCAGCTTCCCAGGCCTCATTGAGCCGGAAGAAAGCATCGGCGGCATGATCGCCGTGATCGATGGTCTCACCATCGACGATGCAGGAGCCTTCTACCGCTACGACGGCACGACCCAACCCTTCTGACGCGAACGGACATTCACAATGCGACGCATAGTATTCGCCGCGCTGGCTCTCGCCTGCGTATCGGCCCACACCGCGCAGGCGGCGACGGTGCTGATCACCGGCTCCAACCGCGGCATCGGCCTGGAGTTCGCCAAACAGTACGCCGAAAAAGGCTGGACGGTGATCGCCACCAGCCGCACCCCGGCGGACGACACGGACCTGCAGACCCTGGCCGAGGCCCACGGCAATGTGACGGTCGAAGCTCTGGACGTGACCGATCACGCGCAGATCGACGCCCTGGCAGCAAAGTATGAAGGCACACCCATCGATGTGCTGCTCAACAACGCCGGTATTCTCGGCGGCGGGCGTGAGGTTCAGACCATTGGCGCGATCGATTTTGAGTCGATGGAATGGGTGTACAAAACCAACGCCATCGGCCCGATGAAAATGGCGGAAGCGTTTTTGGAGCATGTCGCCGCCAGCGAGCAGAAAAAGATCGCGGTGATCACCTCCGGCACGGCCTCGCTGGCCAACGTGCAGGCCTCCCCTTTCTACCAGCCGCTGTACCTGTACCGGATGTCGAAAACGGCCATCAACATGGGGTACCGCGCCTTGGCCGTGGAACTCGCGCCGCGCGGCATTCACGTCGGCATTCTGGCTCCGGGCGTGGTCGAGACGCGCCTTCTCAATCAAGCCGGATACGGCGGCAGAGGTATGACGACCGAAGAAAGCGTAACGGGTGTCATCCGCAACATCGAAAACCTGGGCCCGGAAACCTCGGGCGAATACATCATTTACACCGGCGACACAGTGCCCTGGTAGGCCCGCAAGTACGCCCGAACAAGGAAAAGCTCATGCGTAAATCACTGATCTCTCTCTTTGCCGCGGTGGCGATGCTGCTGCCCGGCCTCGCCTCTGCCGATACCATTCTCATCACCGGCTCCAACCGCGGCATTGGTCTGGGTCTGGCCGAAGCTTATACCAAGGCCGGCTGGCGGGTGATCGCCACGGCGCGCTCGCCGGAGCGGGCCGACGAACTCAACGCCCTCGCCGCACAATACGACAACCTGACCGTCGACGAACTGGACGTCACCGATGATGCCGAGATCGCGGCGCTGGCGGCGAAGTACGACGGCACGCCCATTGATGTGCTGCTCAACAACGCCGGCGTGCTGGGCGACATCGACAAGCAAAGCGCGGACAATGTCGAGATCGACGAAATCAAGTTCATCATGGACGTGAACGTTTACGGCCCGATCAAGATCGCCCGCGCCTTTCTGCCGCACGTCAAGGCGAGCGAGCAGAAGAAAATTCTGACCATGACGTCGGGCTTGGGATCGATGACGCTGACCCAGCGCATCGGCCGCTTCTACGGCTATCGCATGTCCAAAGCGGCGGTGAACATGTTCATGCGCGCCATGCACGCCGACTTTAAATCCGAAGGCGTGATCGTCGGCTTGATCGCTCCAGGCCAGGTGGAGACGGAACTGCTGTTCGCCTCTGGCTTCCGCGGGCCGGGTTCGATCAGCGTTGAAGAAAGCGTCGCTGGTCTGATGCAGGTGGTCGACGACATCACCCTGGATAACGTCGGCCTGCCGATTAACTACAACGGCGAACCGATCCCCTGGTAACAGTCGGCGAATCAAGGAGACGTCCGATGCGCACCATCATCGCCCTGTTATGTGTCTTGTTTGCCGCCCCTTCATGGGCCAGCACGGTGCTGGTGACGGGGGCGAACCGGGGCATCGGTCTGGAGTTCGCACGGCAATATGCGGACAAGGGCTGGACAGTCATCGCGACCCACCGGCGCGACGGCGTGCCAGACTCCCTGGCGGATTTGCAGGCCGCGTATCCCAGTTTGGTGCAGGTCGAAACGCTGGACGTGACCGATCACGCCGGTGTCGACGCCTTGGCCGAGAAGCTAGAGGGCACGGCGATTGACCTGATCGTCAACAACGCCGGCATTTCCGGCGGCGGCTCAGCCACGCAGCAGTTCGGCAAACTGGACTACTCGACCTTCCCCGGCGTGATGGATGTCAACGTCGCCGGGCCGCTGAAAGTGGCGGAAGCGTTTTTGGAGCACGTCGCCGCCAGTGAGCAGAAGATGATCTTTACGGTCACCTCGAGCCAGGGCTCGATCGCCTCGGTCAACCGCCCGGGCCTGTTCTATTACCGGGCTTCGAAATCAGCCGTGAACATGGTGATGATCAACCTGGCGAAACACCCGGAGATTACCGAGCGCGGCATTCTCGTCGGACTGGTCGCACCCGGCGCGGCGGATACGGACTTCATGGCCGAAGTGCGCGGGCGCATGCCGCTGGGCGATCCCAAGGAACGCGTCGCGGGCATGATCGCCCAGATCGAGAGCTATCCGCGCGACGGCTCGACGCCCTCCTACGAATGGGATGGCGAATTGATTCCCTGGTGAGAAACCCGGCTTTGGGGCCGGAGAGCCTGTTACTTGAAGACGTTGTTGATCACGCGCAGCACGTGGCTTTGCGCCAGCGGATCCAGCTTAATGCCGCAGGCGGTGAAGTAGACGTTCAGATTGTTCTGCGCGTCTTCCTTTTGCCGGGCGATGTCCACCGGCGCGCCGGCGTCGCCACTGCCGTCATCGACCAGGGCGCACTGGGTAACGATTTGCAGGGCTTCTAGATCCAGTTCGGCAGCTTTGATGCGCTCACGCAACGCTTCGGTCGCGGTGCGTGTGGGACCGGTGAAGCCATCGCCGTCGAGCAGCACTTTCAAATTGTCGCGGCACTTGCGCACCGGATGCACCATCGCCGTTTGCCAATCCCGTGAGAGCTTGAGCGCCTCTGATAGGTTTTGCGCCAGGTCATTGCCGTTGGAGCCGCGATAGGCCAGCCAGACACAGAACAGCACCATGTTGACGTCCGCGCCCATGCGGTCCTGCAGCGCCAGCAGGGCCTTCTGTACGCCCGGAAGCTCGTAGACCCAGATAGAGAATTCCCATAATGGGTTGCCCTTGCCGATCTCTGAGGTGATGGATGAACTCATCTCTGACCCTGTGTTGAGGTGTGCAACTTGTCCCATGGAACTTTCTACTTTCATTTTTTCGGCCGCTTGGCTGTTTTACCCGAGCCGCCCGGTTCGCCCCAGCGGCGAACCAAACCGGCATCGATGTCGAACATGTCGAGCACGCGACCGACGGAGTGATTGACAATGTCGTCGACGGATTTGGGGTTGGTATAGAACCCGGGCACGGGCGGCGCGACGACGGCACCAATTTCCGACAAATGAGTCAGCGTGCGCAGGTGGCCGGTGTGCAGCGGACTTTCGCGGACCATCAGCACCAACCGGCGGCGTTCTTTCAGCACCACGTCGGCGGCGCGGGTGAGCAGCGTCGACGTGACGCCGGTGGCAATCTCCGACGCGCTGCGGATTGAGCACGGCGCGATGACCATGCCGGCAGTCTTGAACGAGCCCGACGACACGGCTGCGCCGATATCACTGTTTTGGTACACCACGTCGGCGAGGGCTTTGACATCCGCCACCTTGAGTTTGGACTCATAGGCGAGCGTGATCTCCGCCGACTTCGACATCACCAGATGGGTTTCGAAATCAGAGTCGCGCAGCACTTCGAGCAGCCGGATGCCATAGACAATTCCGGACGCGCCGCTGAGCCCGACGATCAGGCGGTTGGCCTGGGTGTTCACGTGAGCGGTCCCCACCGTTGTTGGCTGATCCTTAGCGAAAGTGCGTAAACGAAGTCTGAATTGCCAGACGAAACCGGTTCACGTATGCGTGGAATCCCATAAATGGTTGTTATAATTATATAAATCAGAGTCATTTTGCCCTTGAGTATAAAGGCATACTTATATACCTTTTAGGCCAATACAGGGGGCAAACGCATCGTCGATTTACGGACATTTCTGGACGCCGAACGCACTGCGGTGATGACCGTGGCCGAGCCGATGTCGGTGATTCACGACATCACAGCCCTGCAATACGCCCTGGAAAAAGCCGGCCGGCGGCCGATTGTGAAGGTCGAGCAGCCGAAACGGGCGGACGGCTCGATCAGCGATATTCCCGTCATCACCAACCTGACGGCCAGCCGGGCGCTGGTGGCGAAGTCCCTGGGGATCAATGATCACCGCACCGCCGCGCCGATCTATGCAAAGCGGACCGGCAGCCATATCGCGCCCGAGGTGGTGAACGGCGGCGCGGCGCCGGTGCAGGAGATCGTCATCGAAGGCGACGACATCGACCTGACCCGCCTGCCCGCCCTGACCCAGCACATGACCGACCCCGGGCCTTATCTGACGTCGGCCCACGCCACCACCTACGACCCGGACACCCAGACCGACAACACCGCCATTCAGCGCTGTTGGATCAAATCCAAAAAGCGGATGTCTTACTTCCCCTATCCGGCATCCCACAACAACCGCAACATGCGCAAGTTCTGGAGCCGTGGTGAGGATTGCCCGGTGGTGTTCTGGATCGGCCATCACCCGGCGGTGCTGATGGGCACGCAGGCCAAGCTGGCCTATCCGGAAAGTCACTGGGGTGCATGCGGCGGATTGCTCGGCGCGCCGCTGCGGGTAACCCCCAGCCGCACCTTCGGCGAGGCCATCATGGTGCCGGCAGATGCGGAGATCGTGATCGAAGGCACGGTGCCGCGCGATGTACTAGAGGCCGATGGGCCGTTCGGCGAGTACACCGGCTATTCCGGACCGCAAGTCGCCGCGCCGGTGGTCGATGTGACCTGCATCACCATGCGCAACAACGCGCTGTATCACGATTACGGCTCGGGCCTGACCGACATGCTGGTGCCGGACAACATGGCGATGGAAGGCAAGGTCTTTGGGCTGTGCAAACAAGTCGCACCAAGCGTCATCAACGTGCATGTGCCGGCGCAAGGGCGGCGCTTTCACGGCTACATCCAAGTCGAGAACCCCGGCCCCGGCGAGGTGCGTGACGCTTTGATGGCGGCGCTGTCCTACCGGCGCCTGAAGATGGCCATCGCTGTCAATGAAGACATCGACCTGTTCGATGATTCTGAAATGATGTTTGCGCTGGCGACCCGGGTGCAATGGAGCCGCGACAGTTTCACTGTCGATGGCCTGTCGGGCTCGCTGCTCGACCCCTCAACACCGTCGGGCTCAAAGACTCTTTCGAAGATGGGCATCGACGCCAGCCTGCCGCTGCCGGGCCGTCCCGGTGCGCCGCCGCCAGTGCCGCCGCGCTCACGGGTGCCGGACGACGCCATGGAGCGCGCCGCCGCTGTGTTGCACGGCGCGGACATGAGTGAATGGCCGACCTTATGAGTAGCAATCGCGAAATCGCGCGCAGCGGAGCGCCCTGGGAAAAGTCCGGCAACACGTCGTGGATACAATGCCCGTCGTGCGAGGACTGGTTTCATGTCGGCCCGGAACTGCTCGACCGGCCCAAGGTCAAACTGCATTGCCCTGCGTGCCACACGGAATTCTTACAGGACGAGGCCAAGCGCCTCGTAACGTCAGGGTAAGACGATGGACGCACCTGCCGTGACCGCGATGGACTTCAGCCGCCTCGGCCCTGCAGCGGGCAGCCGGGTGGTGGTGGTCGGCGGCTGCGGCGGCATTGGCCGGGCCTTGGTCTCCGCCTGTCTGGAGTTGGACTTGAAGGTCGCGGTGCTGGATTTGCCGGCGTCGCTGAGCGCCCATCCCCCGGCGAATGAATGTCTGCAACAAGCTGTCGATGCCACCGACGAAGATCAGATCGCGGCGGCGTTTGATGCGGTGAACAGCGCGTGGGGCGGCTGCGACGTGCTGGTCAACCTGTGCGGCTTCACCAATGACTTCGAGCCGGTCGCCGGACTCAGCACAGACACTTGGAACGCCGTGACGGACGCCAGCTTGCGCGCGACCTTCCTGTGCGCCCGCGCGGCCTTGCCGCTGCTCAAAACATCCCAGCACGCCAGCATCATCCACACCGCCTCAGGCCTGGCGTTCAAAGGTTTGCCCGGCACGGCGCCCTATGGCGCGGCCAAGGCCGGGGTGATTGCGCTGTCGAAGTCTTTGGCCAACGAAAACGCGCCGGACATCCGCGTCAACGTGGTCGCGCCGGGGGCGGTCGACACCCCGTTTTTGCGCGGTGGCACCAGCCGCGGCGGCGAAGACGAGGGCAAAGCCACCCACATCGACACCGCGCGCTATGCCGACGCGACCCCGCTCAAGCGGTTGGCGGTCGCCGACGATGTGGTTGCGCCCATTCTGTTTCTCGCGGGCAACGGCGCCCGCTTCATCACCGGTCAGGTGATTCACATCAACGGCGGCGGCTTTATGCCATGACCGCTGCACGCAAAATGAAATTGAACGTCAAAGGGAGCACGCCATGAACGCCGTCACCGAAGACATGATGAAAAAGTTCTCCGTCAACGAACACTGCACCAGTTTCATTGGCGGCAAATCGGTCAGTCCGTCTGGTTCGGGCGAAGACATTCCGGTGATCTCACCGATCACCGAGAAACAAATTTCAGTCCTGCGCGAAGCCTCAGCCGAGGAAGTCGACAGCGCGGTGCGCACCGCCCGCGATGCGTTCGAAAACGGACCGTGGCGGCACATGTCGGTCGATGAGCGCAAGAAGATCATGCTGCAAATCAAAGAGGTGCTGCTCGCCCACGCCGACGAACTGGCCTACATCGAAAGCCTCAACGCCGGTCTGACGCTGAACTACGTCAAAAACATGCACGTGCAGCGCACCGGCTGGAACTTCGAGTTCTTCGCCGAAGTGGCGAGCCAGGCGGCCGGCGAAGCCTATACCCAGACCAAGCCCTATCTTTCGATCGTCACGCGTGAGCCGGTCGGCGTCGGCGCCTTGATTGGGCCGTGGAACGCCCCCCTCGCCTTGTGCTCGATGAAAATCGCCTCGTGCATTGCTTTCGGCAACACCTGTGTGTTGAAGCCGAGCGAATTCACGCCGCTGTCGCTGCGCCGTGTGGTCGAGCTGATTCACGAAACCGATATTCCAAAGGGCGTGGTTAACTTGGTGAACGGGCGTGGCCACATCACCGGAGACTCTTTGGTATCGCACCCGGAAGTCGACGTGGTTTCGTTTACCGGTGGCACGACAACGGGCGCGATGATCGCGGCCCGCGCCGGGGAAGGCTTGAAGCCGGTCGGGCTGGAGCTCGGCGGCAAGTCGGCCAACATCATCACCGCAAGCGCCGATCTCGACCGCGCGCTGGATGGCGCCATCCTCGGCATCTATTCCAACAACGGTCAGCAATGTCTGGCCGGATCGCGCATCCTGGTGGAGCGGTCCATCGCCGATGAGTTCATCGAGAAGTTCGTCGCCCGCTCCAAAAACATCAAAGTCGGCGACCCGATGGCCTCGGACACCGAAATCGGCCCAGTGTGTTACCGCGCCCACATGGACCGGGTGCTCAGCTTCGTCGACATCGCCAAGAACGAAGGCGGCGAGTTGCTCACCGGCGGGCAACGCGATAGCCGTCACGATACGGGCCTGTACCTTGAGCCGACTGCGGTGATGGCCAAGTCCAATGACGCCCAAGTGTGTCAGGACGAAATCTTCGGCCCGTTCGCCACCTTCCTCACCTATGACGATCTCGACGAAGCGCTGGCCATCGCCAACGCGTCTGAGTTCGGCCTGGTCGGTTACATCTGGTCCGACCATCTGCAGACAGTCATGAAGGCCTCGCAGGAAATGCGGGCCGGAACTATTTGGGTCAACACACCGATGACCCGCGAGCTGCGCGCGCCCTTCGGCGGCTACAAGAAATCCGGCATCGGACGCGACAGCGCCAAGGACTGCTTGCAGTTCTTTACCGAAGAAAAGACCACGACCATTCCGGTCGACACCTTCCCGCTGGCCAAATGGGGCGCCAGCGATTGAGTTTCCCCCAAGCTCCCACTTTGACAGAGACCATCACTACAAGGAGAAAACCATGACAAAAGCAATGATGAACCAGGAACAGTTTTATAAAGCGCTGGAAGACGCCCGCGCCCCTGTGCACTCGGGCGGCCACCCGTTCAGCGTTGCCTGGGCCAACGGCGAGTTGAGCCTGAAGCAGATCGGTCAATGGGCCGTGCAGCACTTCCACTACATCGATCCCATTCCGCAGCAGTTCGCACAGTTCTTCTGCCGCTTGGACGATCTGGAAGCCCGTCAGCACATGCTGGAAAACCTGCTCGGCGAAGAAATGCCGGACACGCCGGAAAAGCGTCACCCGGACCTGCTGGTGAAATTCGGTAAGGCCTGCGGCATGACCGAGGAAGACTTCTATGATGCCGAACACAACGGCAAGATCCTGCCCTCGACCCGTGCCATGCGCGCCTGGATCTGGGAACTGGTGAACGTCCGTCATCTCGCGGAAGGCGCGGCCGGCATCATGGTTGCCTTGGAAGGCCAGTTACCGACCCTGTATCCGAAGTACGTCGACGCCATGCGCAAGATGGGTCTGAACGACGACGACATGGAGTTCTTCCATGTGCACATCGAAGGCGACGCAGAGCACGCTCACGTGGGTCTGGAAATCACCACCCATTACTCGACCACGCCGGAACTCCAGCAGAAAGCCATCTCTGCGGTGCGGGCGTCGACGGAAATGCGCTGGCGCATGCTGGACGGCATCAACGAAGCCATCGTTGGCGGCGTCAAGCAGGCTGCCGAGTGAGCCAAGGCTCCACCCCAACTCTGATTGATGCCGCGGGCCGCGTCGCGTTTGTGACCGGCGCGACCGGCGGCATCGGTCAAGCTGTTGTCCGCATGATGCTGGACGCGGGGGCACACGTGGCGGCCACGGACCGCCGCGCCGTACCCTTTGAGGATGAGCGGGTCCTGCCGCTCACCCTTGATGTGACGAACGAAGACGCCGTCGCGGACGCCATTGATCAGTGCATCCAACGCTTCGGCAAGATCGACTATCTCATTCACATGGCCGGCATGGTGGGCAAAGGCCGGCTGGACGAAATGCCGCTGGACGATTGGAACACCGTGGTGTCGACCAATCTGACCTCGTCTTTTCTGGTTCTGAAACACGCCTACAAACATCTGACCAAGCCGGGCGGTGTCGCCGTGCTGTGCGGCTCGTCCAACGGCTATAACGGCGGCAGCTACTTGTCCGGCGCAGCGTATGCATCGTCGAAAGCCGCGCTGGTCAACCTCACCCGCTACGTCGCCAAGGAATGGGCGCCGGACGGTATTCGCTGCCACGTCATCTCCCCCGGCCCGGTGGACACACCCATGCTCGACCGCCTGTCCGACGATCAGCATGACGGGTTGAAGGCGGACTTGCCGCTCGGCCGTTATGCCACGCCCGAAGAGTGTGCCGGTGCCGTGCTGTTCCTGTGCTCGGACCATGCCGCGTCGATGACCGGCACGAACATCAACATTTCCTCAGGACTGGTGCTTGACGCATGAACCTCGCCGCCAACATATCTGCACGCATTGACGACACCCTGGCGGTGCCGCTGTACCACCAGGTCTACCTGGTGCTGAAGGAGAACATTCGTGCGGGTGTGTATCCGGTAGACACCCCTCTACCCGCAGAGGCGACGCTGTGCGATGAGTTCAACGTGTCGCGTATTACCATCAAGCGCGCCATGCGGGAATTGGTTGATGACGGTTTGGTCGTACGCCAGCGCGGCCGAGGCACCTTTGTCGCCGACAGCGTGAAAACAGACAGCACCCCCAACGCCCTAGACGACCTAATGCAAAGCGTCCAGGCCATTGGCGATGCGACAGAAGTGCGCAATGTGTCGTCAGATTTTATCGTGCCGCCGCAAGACATCGCGCGCACTTTGGGAGTGGGCGATGGACAACGGGTATTGCGGTCGAATCAAATTCGATTGGCGGAAGGTGAGCCCCTCGCAGCCATTACCGCCTATGTGCCGGAACATGTGGCCGCGCGCTTGTCTGCGGAAACACAGAATCTGCCCATGCTGGTGCGCCTGCGCGAAGCGGGCGTCGATGTCGCGCGGGCGGATCAGGAAGTCACCGCAACGCTGGCGGAACCGGCCATCGCGGTGCAGCTCGGTATTGAAGTCGGCGCGCCGCTGCTCAAGCTCACCCGCCTGGTGATGGATGCCAATGGCATACCGGTGGAATGGCTGGTGTCGCATTACCGGGGTGACCGCTATGCCATGCGAACCTCTCTCACCCATGAAACTGTGGGCCGCAGCAGCGCCTGGAAAATGGCCGCAGAATAAGCGTCTGCGCGATAGCGGAATTGTCATCTGTTTTCGCCACCGACTCCCCTGGCCATCGCCGGGGAATCCTTTTAAGACTCTGTCAAATTCGTTGGCAAATTCGTTCGGCAAATTCATCTAAAGGGAGCACCACGTCATGAGTTCATTCGAAGTCACCATCAAAGGTAAAGACGGCGATTTCATGGGCTATCTGTCCGCGCCGCAGGAAGGTGGGCCCGGCGTCGTCGTCATTCAGGAAATCTTCGGCGTCAACGGCTGGCTGCGCGATGTCTGCGACATGCTGGCTGACAATGGCTATATGGCGCTGGCGCCCGACTTGTTTTGGCGCATCCAGCCGGGTGTACAACTGGACCCGACCGTCGAAGCCGAGTTCAACGAGGGGCTCGATCTCTATGGCAAGTTCGATGTCGATAAAGGCGTCGAGGACATCCAGGCCACCATCGACCACCTGCGCGGCCGGGAAGGGAACACCGGCAAAGTGGGCACGACAGGCTTCTGCCTGGGCGGTTTGCTGACCTACCTGTCGGCGACGCGCACGGACTCCGATGCCAACTCCGGCTACTACGGGGTCGGCATCGAAGGCCTCCTCGGCGAAGCGGGTAAGATCAAAGCGCCGACCATCCTGCACATCGCCGAAGAAGATGCGTTTGTGCCGAAGGAAGCGGCAGATCAGGTGCGCGCCGGACTGGAAGGCCATGAGCAGGTGATGATTTATTCCTACCCGGGATGCAACCACGGCTTTGCCCGCGAGACCGACGCCAGCCACTACGACAAGGCGGCTGCGGAACAAGCCCATGGCCGCACCCTGGACCTGTTCAAGGGCGCGCTGAGTTAAGGCGTTTTAGGCAAGCTTTCGAGCCAGGCGAGCGTTTCCGACACGATTGCATCCGGCGAGGTTTCCGGCGTGTAGTGGCCGCCGTCGATCTCCACCCTCTTTTGGTGTGAGAACGACTCAGCCGCCGCACGCCGTTCGCCGGTCATGATGCTGCCCTCGTTCGGCACGATCCACAGCTTCGGCAGATCGTTGGCGGCCATCCAGGTTTTCAAGTCGGTGAGAATCTCAAAAACGTCCGCCGGTTCGCCATCCACCGGAATTTCGCACGGCCAGTCCAATGTCGGCCTGCGGTTCGGGCCCGGGGCGGCGTAGGGCTTGGTGTACACCGCTTTGTCGTCCTCACTCAGTATGTCATCGACATAACGGAAAAAGTACTGCGTCAGATACAGATTGTCGTTCAGCACATCCGCTTCCATTTCCGGCGAATGCATGTGGGCGTTGAAGGCACGGAAACGGTCCCCGGCGATGGCAGTGGTCACCGGCGAGATTTGCCCCTCCATGTGAACCAGCCCGCGCACTCTTTCCGGATGGCGTTTCGCCCAATCGAAGAACAGCGGCACCCCCCAGTTGTGGCCGACGAAGACGATGGGGTCTGCGAGACCAAGCCCGTCCAGCCATGCGTCGAAAAACCGGCGGTGCACGGCATAGGAATAGGTGCGCGGTCCGGCATCGGGCAGTTTGTCTGACTCGCCCATGCCGATAAGGTCCGGCGCGTAACAATGGTAGCCGGCGTCTGCGAGCTGGGGTGCGATGTTGCGCCATAGGTAAGACGATGTCGGATTGCCGTGCACAAGCACAATGGGCGGCCCATCGCCGCAGGCCCGCCAGGCCATGTTCACGCCGTCAATGGGCGTCTTGCGGATGCACCCGAACTCGGCTGCGCTGTCAGTCAAGCTGCGCGAGCCAGTCGGCAATCGCCTTGCCGATCACGTCCGGGCAGACTTCCTGGATGTAGTGATTGACGGCCGGGGGCGCGTCCGGATCTCCGGGAATCACGACCTCGGTTTGATGCGACCATTTGCGCGCTGCTTCCAACCGTCCCTCGCCTTCTTTCATGATGGCCGCGGGATCGCCCAGCAGAAACAGCTTGGGGATATCGTTGGTCTCCATCCACGCCTGATACGCCCGCACGACCTCGGTGACATCGGGCGGATCACCGTCGACGGGGATTTCCCGCGGCCAGGTGATGAGAGGCCGGCGGTTTTCACCCCCCGCCAGCCACGGCCAGCGGTAGATCATACGGTCGGTTTCCGTGAGGCGATCACCGAGAGATTCAAGCATGATCTTCTCAACGAACATGTTGTCTTCGATGACCGCGCGTTCCCCCTCGTCCGAGCGCATGAAGGTGTAAAAGCCCTTGGCGCTGTCGGCTGCGGACTTGAGCGAGGCCTCGGCAGTGATGGACTCGAAGTGGACAATGCCTTTGACCTTCTCCGCGTTGCGGCGAGCCCAATGAAAGCCCAGCGCCGAGCCCCAATCGTGCACGACCAGCACGACGTTTTCTGAGACGCCGGCAGCGTCAAACCACGCATCAAGATAGCGAGCGTGATCGGTAAAGCGGTACTGGCTGCCCGGAAGTTTATCCGACGCGCCCATGCCGATGAGGTCCGGCGCGAGACAACGCCCCCTACTCTGCACGTGCGGGATAATATTGCGCCACAGATACGATGACGTTGGGTTGCCGTGCAGAAAGACGATAGTATCCCCGGGCGGATCGCCGGTTCCGGTCTCGACATAGGCCATATGGGCGTCGAGCACCGGAGTGCGCTTGTTGGGCAGCATGGCTAGGTCTTATCCGGCAGCGTTGGAATCCATTCGGCAATAGCCCGGCCAATAGCATCTCCCGAGATTTCCTGGACGAAGTGACCGCCGAAGACCTCGACTTCTGTCTGGTTGGGAATTTGCCGGACAAAGTTGAGCATCATCGGATTGGCAAAGATGGCCCCCGGCACAGCACGGACGAACAGCTTTGGAATGTCTTGAGACTCTTCCAACAGCCAGCGGGAGTAATCGGCGACGATGTCGTCGTTGCGCTTGGGTTCGCCACCGAGGGGCAACTCCCGCGGCCAGGTCAACGTCGGACGGCGGCTCTCACCAGGTTCTTCATAGCCGCGCCGGAACTCCGCCTTGTCTTCCTCGGTCATGTAGTACTTTGCGCCATCGATGAAGAAGCGCTCGACGAACATGTTGTTTTGCAACACCGCCTCGTCGCCCGCCGGCGAACGCAACATGGAAAACATGCTGCCGCCCCCGCCAGTATTCTCAACGCGCATGGCGCCCGGGGGTGGGCCACCACCGGGACGGCCTCCTCCGCCCCCACTGGGCGGTCCGCCGCGGCCGGGCATGCCGCCGGCGCCCCGGTCTTCAGCCCGCGGCAAGGCGTCGCTGGGCGGGCGCAGGATCGATTCCATGTAAACGATACCGCGGATGGACTCAGGGTGGTGACGCGCCTTCTCGAAGCCGAGTGCCGAGCCCCAGTCATGAATCACGAGAATGAGATTCTCATGCAGGTCGAGGGCATCGAACAGCTTCATCAGATATTCGCGGTGTGTCTGATAGGTGTAGACCCCGGGCCCCGAATTGGGGAGCTTGCTGGAATCGCCCATGCCGATGAGATCCGGCGCGATACACCGGCCAAACGGCGTGCAATGGGGCATGACCTTGCGCCACAGGTACGACTGGGTCGGATTGCCGTGGAGGAAAACAATCGGATCGCCGTCGGGATCGCCCATTTCCACATAAGCCATGCGCAGCCCATCGCCGACATCGACATACTGCTTGCGGTCCGACCACGCGGAGGCTGACACCGGACGGCCCTTCAGCGCCGCCGCACCGGCCATCATCGCCGCACCGAGCACGGACATGCGCCGGGAAATTCCTGATTGAGTCATCTGCGTCCTCCCTCTCGTGATGTTTAAGTAAACCACAGCCGAATTGAGCGCGGGACATCACAACCTTGTGTATCCTCGACGCGGCCAGGGAAGAATGTAACAATTGAGCATGCAGATCGAAGACCTTCTTCAGCCGGAAACGTGGCTGCAATTTTATGCTGCGGCCCTGGCGTGGTTTCAAACACAAGTGCTGGCCATCGACTCCTTGATACAACTGGGTATCTTGGTTCTGGCGGCGTTTCTCTCTCACCTGATTCAAAAACCGCTCAAGCCCCTTCTGGATGAGCGTGTCGGCAAACTCCGTGTGTTCTCGCCGTTGCGGCGGTTCCTGACAACCGTTTCAAAACAGCTCTTTGCCATCGTATTTTTGCTGGCACTGTGGCTGGCGACGGGCATCGCCAATCAGATCGAAGGCGGCATCGCCAGCGGTCTGCTGGAAGTCATTGCCAGTTTGATGAGCGCCTGGATACTCATCAAGCTGACGTCGTCCCTGATTGCCAATGCGTTTCTCTCCAATCTGGTCGCCGCGTTTGCCTGGACCATCGCGGCGCTGAACATCATTGGGCTGTTAGGCCCGACCATCAGCGCGCTGGACTCGGTGAGCATTCCGTTGGGGCAAACCCGCGTCACCGTTCTGACCATGGTCAACGGCGCGCTGCTGCTGGCGGCCTTGATGTGGGCCGCGCTGGCGATCAGCAAGTTGATCGACAGCCAGCTCAGCCAAGTCGCGGATATTACCCCGCGCGCGCGCGTGCTGATCGGCAAGATGATCCGCTTCATCATGATCGTGGTTGCGGTGCTGGTTGCCCTGTCGAGCGTCGGGATCAACTTCGCCGCCTTGGCGGTGTTCTCCGGCGCTGTCGGTGTCGGCATCGGTATCGGTCTGCAGAAGCAGGTCTCCAACCTGATTAGCGGAGTCATTCTGCTGCTGGATAAATCGATCAAACCGGGCGACGTGATCGAAGTCGGACAAACTTTCGGCTGGGTTAATAAAATGAGTGCGCGCTATGTCGGAGTCACGACACGCGACAACAAAGAACTTCTCATCCCCAACGACGACTTCGTCACCCATCAAGTGGTGAACTGGTCGCATTCAAACCGCGACGTGCGGATGGAAGTCCGCTTTGGTGTGACCTACGACTGCAAGCCCCGGGAGGTGCGCGAGCTGGCCGCCGAAGCGGCGAAAAAGCCGGAGCGGGTGGTGCAGGACCCCGCGCCGGTGTGCCACTTGGTGGAGTTCGGCGATAGCTCGGTGAACTTCGTGCTGCGGTTCTGGATCCGCGACCCAGAGAACGGCGTCACCAATATCAAAGGACAAGTGATGCTGGAGGTCTGGGACATGCTGCAGGAGAACAACATCGAAATTCCCTTCCCGCAGCGGGTATTGCATATGGCGGATACAGACACACCGCCACCCAAACTGATCGACTAGCCGCCGATCAATCACCCGGGCCGGCGTGCGGGCCGCCCCTTAGTACTCCGTTTCGTATTCGACCAGCTCGTAGCGGGAGTTCTTGAGGAACCCGTCGACCGTCACCTTAACAAAGGTGAAATCCTCCGGCAGGCACCAGACGTCCTCGCGGCGCGGCGTCCCGTCCGGCTGGGGCTTGAGCACAAAGTGATAGTGATCAACCTCAAAGGTCCCTGCGGGCACGGTGATCTCTTCCCGGCCATCGTACTGCACCGTGACCTGACCGGTGCTGAGGAACGGGCCGCTGCCGCCGTTGGGCAGTGGCGAGGTCGACAGCACGTTGGTCAACGTCTGCGGGTTCTCGCTGTTGGTGTGATCAAACCCGGCGCAGTGAAAGACATCGCAGGTCAACGGATGAACCGTCAGGCTGTGCGCCGGTCCGTCGAGAGTGACCCGCTGAGATACGCGGCCGAGGGTGGTGTTAAGCACCTCGCATTCGGCTTCCGCGCCGTCGACCCGCACCCAGCCCGTGCCAAGAAACTTGCGGTTTACATGTAACCGATTGAAGCAATCCAGCGGGCGCCAGTTCTCATCCATGGTGTATGTCACCTCACGGATGACCTCGGTGTCGTCGATCTCGCAGTGGGCGCGCAGGGTGCGCTGGCCGTCTTCATGAAAAGTCATGGAGAACCACTCGCGGCCTCGCTCTTCGCCCTCCCCGCCGATATAGAGAATCTTGCCCCTGACGTTGCGCTGATCCATGTCCGCCTCCCTCCACCTGTAAGTCCGGTCCCAGAAGATCACGAATTGACATCAAATCGACAGTGATTTTTTCGGCGGTTTGCGTATGCTACCCGCCGCCCAGGACATCTGGGGATTGGGACAACCGGAAACCGGTTTCTGTTGAGAGGACGCAATTCCATGAAAATTTACGGCGCGATTTTATCGCCCTTCGTCTGCCGGGTGCTGCTGGCCCTGCGCTACAAGGGCATTGACCATGCGGTCGAAATGCCCAAGGACGGCATGAAGACCCCCGAGTATCTTAAGCTCAACCCCATGGCCAAGATGCCGACCATGAAGGACGGTGCAACGGTACTGCCGGAGTCGGGCGTGATCGTCGAATACATCGACCAAAAGTATCCCAAGAAGCCGATCATTCCCGGCACCGCCAAAGC
The DNA here is from genome assembly GCA_963675345.1 of Trididemnum clinides. Taxonomy (NCBI): domain Eukaryota; kingdom Metazoa; phylum Chordata; class Ascidiacea; order Aplousobranchia; family Didemnidae; genus Trididemnum; species Trididemnum clinides. Next base: position 218,325 of record CAVLYW010000155.1, read on the forward strand.
GGCGGCTCAAGCCCGGCTGATGGCAACGATCAGCGATCTGTATGTGCAGAACCCGACCACCAGCTTGTTCCGCCAGCGCGATCCTAAGACCCGCGACAAGAAGGCGGTAAAGGAAGGCTTGGCCGCACTGGATCACGGCCTGTCCGTGCTCAACGATCTGATGGCCGACGGTGGGCCGTGGGCGATGGGCAAGCGCTTCACCATCGCTGACTGTTACGCCTTGCCGGCCTTGTTCTTCGTCATGCTGCTCACCCCCAACTTCGGCCTCAAGGACCCGTTGGCCAAGCACAAGAAAGTGAAAAAGTACTGGGCCGCGCTTAAACGCGACCCGATGACCAAGCAGGCCATCAAGGAGATGGATGCCATGGCCAAACAGTTCTTCGGCAGCTGAGCGAGCGACAAGGAGACAGAACATGAAAATCTATGGCAGCCCCCTCTCGCCCTTCGTCGCCCGGGTCATCCTGGCGTGCGATCACAAAGGACTCGCGTATTCCCTTGAAATGCCGGAAAGCGGTTTGAAATCCCCGGACTTTCTGAGCCTCAATCCCTTCGGCAAGATTCCGACTATCAAAGACGGACGCACGGCATTGTATGAGTCCGGTGTGATCATTCCCTACCTGGACGACACCCGGGCGAAAAAGAAAGTGATTCCCGGGTCCGCCGCGGCAGCAGGCAAAGCGCGCCTGATTGCCACGGTGGCAGACCTTTACGTCCAGGCACCGGCACTAGATATCTTCCGCCAGATCGTCGGCCGTGCACCCAAGGACAAGAAAGCGGCAAAGGAGGCCGCGGCAAACATGGAAAAGGGCCTGGACCACCTCAACGGCTACATCAAGCCGGGGCCCTGCGCGATCGGCAAAAGCTTCTCCATCGCCGACTGCTACGTGCCGCCGGCTCTGGTGTTCGCGGTTGCTGCGGGCAACTATGCCGGCATCAAGGACATCTTCAAGGGCCGCCCCAATCTGAAAAAATATTGGGCGGCGATTAAGAAACACCCGTCCGCCAAAAAACAAATCGCGGAGATGAACAAGATCATGAAAGACCGCCTGAAAGCGGTCTAGCTCATCCCCGGCCACAAATAGAAACGGCGGTCCTGGCATAAGGGCCGCCGTTTCTATTTGTGAGTTCTAGAAATTCTCTTTCCAGGGCCGGATGTCGAGTTCCTGGGTCCAGTTGGACTTGGCTTGTTTGTGCAGGCCGTAATAGGTCTCGGCGATGTCCTCCGGTGCCAGCTTGGCGCCGTCATCGGACTCGCCGATGATGCCGTCGATGTTGACGTGGGCGATGTGGATGCCGTCCGGCCCGAGCTCCCGCGCCATCGACTGCGCAAGAGCCCGAAGCGCGAATTTGCCCGAGGCGAAGGCCGCGAAGCCCTTGCCGCCCCGCAGCGACGCCGTCGCGCCGGTGAACAGAATAGTGCCATGCCCCCGGGAGCGCATGCGCTTGGCCGCGGCCCGGCCATTGAGGAAACCACCAAACGCGGTGAACTCCCATACCGTACGGAAGCGTTCAGCGGTTTGTTCAACCACGTTTGTGCGTCCAAACCCGCCGCCTGGGTTGTAGACCAGCACCTCGACTGGGCCATGCGTGGCCTCAATGTCATCGTACATTTTTTCAACCGCAGCTTCGTCGGTGGCGTCACATGGGTAGGCCACCGCGCCGTCAATCTGTGCGGCGAGATCGCTGAGGCGGTCTGCATTGCGCGACACCAAGACAGCGGTCATCCCCGCTTCGGCAAAACGCTTGGCAGCGGCGAAGCCCAAACCGGGACCCGCTCCAACGACGACGGCAACGGGTTTTGTCTCGCTCATTCGGCAGGCTCCAGATATTTGGGGGCGTCAAAGGCGTCAGCCTCGGCTGCGGTCATACCGGGCAAACCGTCAAGGCTCTCGGTGTTGTTATCCTTAATGTATTGGCGCACGGCCTCAGCGCCTTTGCGCTCGATATAGCGCACCGGCGTATCCCGGTGGTCCTGAAACTCATACAGCGGCACGCCGTAGCCGCAGGAGTCGGAAATGCGGCTGACGTTAACCTTGATGATGGCGCGGACGCCCACCTGAGTGCGGTCGAACTGCTGCGCCAAATCCTCGTAGCCCTCATCCGCCGGGGTGACGATCTCACCGGTACCGTGAAAGCGGAAGATGAGCGGCGGGCCCGCGAAGGCGCACATCATGATGACGATGCGGCCGTTCTCGCGCACGTGGGAGACCGTCTCGATGCCGCTGCCGCCGAAGTCCATATAGGCGACGGTGTGATCGTCGAGAATGCGGAAGGTATCGAGCCCCTTGGGCGACAGGTTGACCAGCCCCTCACCCGACAGTGGCGCCGTGGCAACAAAGAACATTTTTTGATCGGCGACCCAGTCACGGATGCGGTCATCGATGCGGTCATACACTTTGCCCATGGGCACCTCCTTTTGCGTGTATTCTTCGTATGGCTAGACAAATTCCAAGTTGCCTGCCCCGTTTGATTTGTCCAGACTACTTGGACGCTGTACCTCAATGCGAGCATGGGGCCTATGCGACGAAGACCCCTCTCCGCTTTTCCGGAATAAATCCGATGACACATGAAGGGCGTACGTAATGACTCCCTCGGGCGACGTTCAACAAAGTAATTTAGAGTCAGATTATTCGACTCTGAAAACGAAAGATACAACGACCACTGATCTTCTTTTGTGCATCACCATAACGATGCTCGCTGCCGTCGCCAGTGCTTCGTTCGACGTCGTCGAGGTGATTTTCGAGTTTACCCGCGCATACGAAGAGTTCGAGGTCGATGAGCTCATACCAGTTGTTTTCGTGATTTCGTTGTTGGCGAGTTGGTTTGCCTACCGCCGCTGGCGGCAGCAAAAGGACGAACTCGCCACGCGAATCGAAATACAAAAGAAGCTGCTGCAAATCGAGCGCAACATCGCCACGACCCACCGCGTTCAAGCGCTAGGGACAGTCGCAGCAGGCGTGGCCCATGAGCTAAACAATGTCTTACAGCCAATCATAGGACTGGCATCGCTGCTCAAACGCGAGTTCGACGCGTCATCTAACGCAGCGACACACGTCGAAAAAATTGCGCAAGCCGGAGTCCGCGCCAACGGAATCGTCAAACAGCTTCTTCAAGCTGCGTCAAATTCTACGGCGGGCGACGCTGTTTCTCAGATTGACGCCCGCACCGAAGCTGACGAAGCGATCCGACTCACGCAAACAGGCATCTCAGACCGAATAGCCATTGATCGAAATTTTGAGTCACCAATTGGCCTCATTCAAGCAGAGTCCGGCGAAGTACATCAGGTGGTAACCAATCTGATTTACAACGCCGCGCAAGCAATCGCAGACAACAGCGGACGCATACTCGTCACCTTGGATACTGCCAATGCGGCTGATGACGGCAGTCCTGGACTTTCCGAGTTGGCATCCGAGAAATACCTTCGTCTGACCGTATCAGATGACGGCCCTGGGTTCAGCGACGAGATGTTGGAGCGGGCACTAGAGCCGTTCGTATCGACCAAAGAGATTGGGCAAGGTTCGGGCCTTGGATTGGCGATCGTCCAAAGACTCGTCTCGGCACGCGGCGGCGCAGTAAAGCTTTGTAACCGACCCTCTGGCGGCGCTTCCGTGGAAGTGCTACGGCCCGTTCACCAGTAAGGAAACATCAGTGGCACATATACTTCTTGCAGACGACGATGAGGCGGCCCGTTACACGATCAGCTATATGTTGATGGCGGAAGGCCATGAAGTTGTTGAAGCCGGGAACGGCACGCAAGCATTGCGCACGGCCGCGGAGCACACCTTCGATCTTGCGATTATTGATATCTTGATGCCGGAAAAAGATGGTCTAGAGGTCATTATGGAGTTGAAGAAGCGCCGGCAGGACACTCCCATTCTCGCTATCTCCGGCGGCGGCCGCGCCCAGTTCGCAGACTTGGCGAGGATGTCGACAATGCTGGGCGCCAAGGATTTCCTCACGAAACCTTTCGATGTCGACGCCATAAAGGAAAAGTTGGCAGCACTGCTGCCAAGCAACCCCGCCAGCAGCTAGCAAGAACCAGCCTTGCCCTCAGGCAAACGCCTGACACCTTCGGAAAAACTCGGCTAAGATGCTGGTCCGCGTCTTAAGAGAGTGATCATTATGCGTGCCGTACTCGGAGTATTGATTGCCCTGGCCTTGGCCTCTTGTGATGAGAGCCAAACCGAACAGGCTCAGTCCTCGTCACCGCCACCTCAAGAGTCACCACCTGCCGCGCTGGCGATTGAAAACGTCACCGTCATAGACGCCACGCAAGTGCTGGACAACGCCACAGTGGTCATCAGCGGCGAAACCATCGCCGCCGTCGGCGCCACCGCGGCCATGACCCTGCCCGACACGGCGGAGCGGATCGACGGCAGTGGAAAGTTTCTTATTCCCGGTCTGTGGGATGCGCACGTGCACCTGACCTTCGGGCCGGACTTAACCGTTGATGCGTGGTATCCGCTGCTGTTGGCCAACGGCATCACCAGCGTGCGCGATACCGGCGGGCTGGTCGAGGAAATCATGCCGCTGCGCGACATCGCCCGGGCGGAAGGCGCGACGGCGCCACGGGTATTCGTGGCCGGGCCGCTGGTCGACGGGACTCAGCGTGTTTATGCGGGCCTAAATGGCCGGCCGAACATTTCCGTTGGCGTCAGCACACCGGACGAGGCGCGCGCCGAGATCGACCGCCTGCAAGCGGCAGGCGTCGATTTGATCAAGCTCTATGAGATGAACAGCCCCGAAACCTTCAGCGCCGCCGCCGCACGGGCTGACGAACTGGGCTTGCCGACCACCGCGCACGTGCCGCTGAGCATGGAGGCGGCCGAGGCCGCCGCCACCGGCATCGACGGCATGGAACATCTGCGCAATTTGGAGCTGGCCTGCGCTGCAAACTACCGTGAACTCCTGGCCGAGCGGCGCTCCATCCTGGCTGCTAACACGGACAAAGACGGCGGCACCCTGCGCAGCGAGTTACACAGCTTGCAGCGGGAGGCAGCCATAGCCGCGCAAGACTCCGAGCGGTGCCAGGACGTGATCACCGCTCTGGCCGACAACCGGGTGTTTCAAACCCCGACGCTGATGGTGAACACCCTGCGTACGGAACGCCTGTTCAGCCAGCCGCGCTGGCAGGAGACATTCGTCTATCTGCCGGCATCCGTGCAGGCCGACTGGCAGACAGGTGCAACCAGCATGAGCGCCCAAATGCAAAACAGCGAGGCCGCACAGGCCTTCACCGCCTGGAGCTTCGAAATGGTCAAGCGGCTGCAGGACTCCGGCGTGCCGGTCATGGCGGGGACGGATACGCCGATCGGCTTTCAGACGCCCGGGTTCTCTCTGCATGAAGAACTGCGGCTGTTGACCGAAGCCGGCCTTACGCCGATGCAAGCTTTGACCGCCGCGACCCTACGCCCGGCCCAGTTCATGGGCCTGGACGACAAACTCGGCACAGTCGAGGCCGGTAAATGGGCCGATCTGGTTCTGCTCACTGCCGACCCGCGCGAAAACATCGCCAACGCCCGGGCCATCGACACGGTGATTAAGGGCGGCGCGGTGTACACCCGCGACGACCTCGACGGCATGCTCGGCGCCTTAACCACAAATGCAGACGGGAATTGAAACGATCCGCATCGATCGCCAGTCTTCCACAGGGCGGACCTCAGCCCGGAAAATCGCCGACGCGCAACAGACAGGTGCGCTAGTAAAGATCAATCATAGGACCGTTTTTTCGGAGGACATATGTTGTTTCACTTGTTCCGGTGCGCGTTGAGCCGCCGACTATTCGCCGCAGTTGTATCACTGGCCCTACTCGGCGGCGCATGGAGCGCCAACCCCGCTGCCGCCCGCGATGGGGGCGTGCTGGTGTTGGGCGGAACCGGGCAGTTGGGCTCCGAGATTGTGAAGGATCTGGTTGAAGCCGGAGAAAAGACCACAGTGCTGGCGCGCCCGACCTCCAATCGCGAGCGTCTCGACGGACTGGATGTGAGCTACGTCATCGGCGACATGCTGGTCGAGGCCGATATGCAACGCGTGCTGAATGGCGCCGACTACCGGGTGGTCATTGATGCCTCTAACGGCCCTTGGGGCGACGAAGACTTTTATTCGGCGACCATGGAAATTCTCTCCAAACATGCAGCAGAGAGCGGCGTCAGCCAGCTCATCCTGCACGGCGCCATCGGCGCGGGCGACAGCATGCAGATGGTTCACCTGGACCAGGTGTTCGAAGGCCAGCGTGTGGCGCTGTTGGACAAAACAATTGCGGAAGAGATTCTCATAAACAGCGGCGTGCCCTACACCATCATCCGCCACCTCAGCCTGCTGCCACTGGAGCTGCGGGACTCCGGCAAGGCGTTTCTGACCACGGACCGCACCGCCTATGGCCCGGTCACCCGCGACGGTCTCGCCCGCCTGACCCTGGAATGCATGGATAATCCTGACTGCATCAACACCATTCAGCATGGCATCGATCATCACGTGGAAATGCCCGCTGACCGTATCGCCGGCATGAAGGAACTCTACAAGCGGGTGATTAAGGACGAGTTCTACGTCGAGCGGTAGAGAGGGGCGCGGCCCGTCGGGTAAGTTCAGTGTTTGTGGCAAGGAATTCGCATGTGGATCATGGTGTCAGGCCCCTATTCCAGCGGCGGCGCTGATCAACAGCGAAGGCAGGCCAACCTTGATGCGATGAATAGGGTTGCCCTTGAGATATTTCGGAAAGGGCATATTCCCATCATCGGCGTCAATATGGCCTTGCCAATGATCGAGGTCGCAGGCGACGACATGTATGATGAAATCATGATGCCGGTTTCGCTTGCACTGATTGAGCGCTGCGACGCGTGCTTGCGCATCGGCGGTCCGTCCAAAGGCGCGGACGAAGAAGCGGACTCCTTTTCGTCCCGTGGCTTGCCGGTTTACTCGGACGTGTCGGAAGTACCCGACGCATAAGCCCCCTCCTCGAACTCGCTCAAGCTGCGTGTGCTGTTCGGTTGTTGCGACACGGATCACCGCCATATAGGGTGCGCGTCCCACACCATCCTTTCCCAACAGACAGCTGCATAAATCCGGAGGACGCGATGCCATTGGTTTCAACACCGCGCACGATTAAGGCGCACGGTAACATCGACAAAAATATCGATGAGTATTTTGGCCGGCTATCGCATCAGGACGCCGTGAGTATTGCGCGTATGGTCAGCCCCGCCGGCTGGGAAGAGTGCGGCCAGACACCTGAGTTTGACGAGTACACGGTGGTGACGCAGGGCGTACTGACAGTCGAAACCCGCGAAGGCTGCGAAAAGGTCTCTGCCGGCCAAGCGTACTTCGCCCCCAAAGGCGAGTGGGTCCGCTACAGTTCACCAGACTCGGAGGGCGCAGACTATATATCTGTGTGTGCCCCCGCTTTTGCGCCGGAGCTGGTCAACCGGGACACGGAGTAGCCGGGCGGGGCAGCCCCTGCTCTGGTCCCCTTCCCCTTGCGGCGCAGGCGGTCGCCTGAATAGACTGTGCTCCTCAATAAAGGGAGCACTCCTCATGGCTTTTTCGTCCACACGTTTGGCGGTGAGCGCCGCTTGTTTGGGGCTTGCAAGCACGGCTTGCCTGGCGCTTCTCAGCACAGGGACTGTCGCCCAAGACATCCCTCAACTGGTTCGGGCTGACGGCACCTACCCGACCATCCCGCTGGAAAAAGACGTGGTGGTGCTGAAGGTGGTGCAGAACGAGCCTGTGCTGTTGCAGAACGCGCCGTCCATCAAGGAAGGCCTGGAAGAAAACGTGCGCCGCATGGGCTATTGGATCGACAAGGCCTGCACGGAAGGCAAAAAGCCCGACTTCATTCTGTTTAACGAGTTTCCCCTCACCGGCTATTCCTCCGGCTCGCGTGACGAGAAACTGGAATTCACCATTCAGATTCCCGGCCCCGAAACCGAGGCCATCGGCGAGTTCGCCAAGGCCTGCGACACCTATGTGGTGTTCGGCTCTTACGCCACCGACCCGGACTGGCCGGGACATATTCTCAGCCTGAATCCCGTCATTGGCCGCGACGGCGAAATCAAACACGTGTACTGGAAGACGCGCAACGCCACGCGCTACTCCAATGACGGCGGCGAAATTCCCACCACCACCATCGAAAACGTGCGCGATAAGTTCCGCGCCAAGTACGGCATCGAAAACGAATTCTTCGTGCTGCAGACCGAGTACGGCAACATTGCCGTGAGCACGGTGCAGATCGATCCGTTTGTATTCGCCGCCTATGCCATGCGCGGGGTCGAGATCATGTTGCGCACCGCGACCGGCTTCTCAGTGCACGATGTGCAGTCCATCGCCTACTACAACGACTTCTACTCAGCGATGTCGAACATCACCTTCCCGTCTAATCCGAATTTCCCGGCGGGGTTCGGTGGCAATTCTCTGATCGTCGACCCGGATGGCGACATTCTCGCGCAACAGGTCGGAGATGCAGAAGCCGTGATCGAAGCCGAGCTGAACATCGCTGAACTGCGCAAGGACCGGCTGCTGCCGCGTTACCCCATCGATATGGTGCGAGAGATTTTTGCCCAGTTCCAACAGGAACTGCCGCTTAATCACCTGGACATGCCGGCCGACCAGCTTCCGCAAACCCGTCAGGACATGCGGCAACTGCTGGACGACACCAGCAAGTGGCTCAACCTGCAAGGGGACGCGAGTTAGGGCGCGCACCATCGAGTATACGGCCTAATCTTTCATGTCATTGTCCGGTTCAACCGGGCAATCCATAGTCTCAGGAGTTTATGGATCACCCGATCAAGTCGGGTGATGACGATTGGGCGGGTAGTTGCCGCCCTACACCACCGCGCAGACGGTCTTCGTTTCTAGGTAGTTCTCAACGGCCTGCTGGCCGGAGTCGCGGCTCCAGCCGGACTCCTTGTAGCCGCCGATGGGCAAGGACGCGTCGAACATCAGGTGGCAGTTGATCCACACCGTACCGGCCTTGATGTCAGCGGCGAGGCGCGTCGCCTTGGAGATGTCCTGCGTCCACACGCTGGCGGCGAGGCCATAACGGCTGTCATTGGCGATAGGCGGCACGTCGTCCATGGACTCAATCGGCGCGGCGACCACCACCGGGCCGAAGATTTCTTCCTGCACCACGGCCATGTCCTGGCGGGTGTTGGCAATGACGGTCGGTGAAATAAACGTGCCGGTGTCACCGAGCTGCTCGCCGCCGACGACCACTTCGGCGCCATCGGCCACACCGCCGTCGATGAAACCCTTCACCCGGTCGGCCTGGACCTTGGAGACCATCGGACCAATCTGGGTGGCGGGATCGAGCCCGTGGCCCATCTGCATGCCCTTGGCGATGTCGGCAATACCGGCGACGACGTTGTCGAAGGCCTTTTTCTCGACATACAGACGCGACCCGGCGACACAGACCTGGCCGCCGTTGAAGAAGATGGCGTTGGCGGCGCCGGGAATGGCCATATCCATTTCCGCATCGGCCATGACGATAGAGGGCGACTTACCGCCGAGCTCCAACGCGACCTTTTTCATGTTGGACTTGGCAGCGTCGATGATCTTCTTGCCGGTTGCGGTTGAGCCGGTGAAGGCGATCTTGTCGACATCCATATGCTCGGCCAGCGCCTGCCCCGCTTCGCCGCCCAAGCCGGTGACGACGTTGAACACACCCGGCGGCACACCGGCTTCCATGATCAGCTCGGCCAAACGGATGGCGGTGAGAGACGTATCCTCTGAAGGCTTGAGCACCATGGAGCAGCCAGCCGCAAGACACGGCGCGATCTTCATGGCTTCCAGCACCAGGGGGCTGTTCCACGGCGTGATGGCGCCGACGACGCCGATGGGCTCCTTCAGCGTGTAGGCATGCATGCGCTTGCCTTCGGGCTGATAGTTGATCGACGAGGTGATGGTCTGCCCTTCGATCTTGTTGGTGATGCCAGCGAAGTAGCGGAACTGCATAGCCGCACCCGGAATTTCGGCCCAGCGCCCGACAAATAGGGCCTTGCCCTGATCCAACGTCTCCAGCTCGGCAAGCTCGTCGATGTTGGCTTCGATCAACTCGGAAATTTTCCACAGGATGCGGCCACGCTCGTCCGGCGTCATGGTGCGCCACACGCCGGCCTCGAAACTGTCGCGCGCGGCCTTAACGGCGGCATCGATATCTGCTTTAGCGCCCTTGGGGATGGTACCGAGCTCGGCCCCGGTGGCAGGATCGAAACTGGACAGCGTCTCGCCGCTGGCCGCGGCCACCCACTCGCCATTGATGAGCATCTTCTTGGCCGGGGTTTTGAGGAAAGACTGCGCGCCTGCGGTTTGCGGCTTCACATCGTTAAGGACGACATTCATGGCGGGGCTCCCTGAACTGGTTTTGTTGACGGGAGCTTAGGACAGAACGCCGGTCCGGCGCGCGGCAGGCAGGCCGCCTCGCCACTGGGTGGACTGGTAAAAGCCGCCAGCCTGCCCGGCCCCGAACGGCCCCATTTTCCGGCGATTTGCCATGACGTAGAGGCATGCGTCCGCCGGTGCCGTCTCATAGACGGGACAATCGTGGGACAGTGGGCCATTTTTAGAAACCCCTACAGCAAGGTCATGCGGTGTACGGCCCGGGCAGCCAGGGCAGCCGTCTTGGCGGCCGTCGCAGGGGTCGCGGCGCTGGCGCAGGTGGCGTCTGCGACGGAGGCCCGGGTGTTATCTCCGCAGGACATCGAAGTCGTGACCCGCGTACTCCAGTTCGTCACGCCGGAAACGACGAACACCGCAACGGTGGCTATCCTATTCGATCCCCAGCGGCCCGGCTCTCAGAGCCAGGCTGACACACTCGCCGCCGCCGTTCCGCCCCGGGCGCCAGATTCGCGGATATCGCTGCAGGCGAAAACCATGCCGGTCACCGCGCTCAATCTGGAGGGGGTCAGCATCGCTTTGATGACCCCGGGGTTGACCGATCACCATCAGGTCATCAGCGCCGCGGCCGCCGGCCGGCGCGTGATCACCGTCTCGGGCGATAAGGCCTGCGCCGAGGCGCAGCACTGTGTGTTCTCGGTCTCGACAGTGCCCTACGTGAACCTGTGGTTCAGCCGGGCGGCGGCCCGCGCCGCGGGTCTGCGGTTCTCGCCGGCGCTGCTGATGCTGGTGAAGAAGGTTTGAGGACAGAGTCATGAGTGCACAAACCAAATCACCACGCCGCACAGGAAGAGCGCAATCAACACCGGCGCAGACGGTGCGCGCCGCTACTGCAGCGATCGGGCTCATCACCGCCGGTGTCGCACCCGGTGCCAGCAGCCAGCCGATCGACTACGCAACGTTCGAAAATCTGTTCGGCGAACCCATCACCACCAGCGCCAACGGCAAGCCGCAGCGCGCCAGCGATGTCGCGGTGACCATGGACATCATCACCGCCGAGGACATCCGCCGCTCCGGCGCGCTCACTCTGCCCGGAGTTCTGAAATCTCTGGCGGGGATCGATTACCTGCCGTTTTCCTCCAACCATCAAGAAATTGCCGTACGCGGCTACAACCAGGCCTTCAATCCGCGCCTGATGGTGCTGATCAATGGCCGCCAAGCCTATGTGGGGCTGTTCGGGTTCGTCGCCTGGGACCAGCTGCCGGTGACGCTGAGCGAAATTCGCCAGATCGAAGTTGTGCGCGGGCCGATGACTGCTCTGTTTGGCTTCAACGCCATATCCGGCGCGATCAACATCGTGACGTACGACCCCAGCTATGACTCTGCCGGTGGTGGACGCGTGTACCGCAGCACCGATGGCGACACCAGCGCCGAGGCCTTTGTGTCAACCGTCCTCACCGATACGGTGGGTCTGCGCTTGTCGGCGCGGTTCAGCCGGTTAATGCCGTTCGACCGGGCGGCGGAGGATCAGCCGGTGATGTTTTCGCAGTTCGAAGATACGCTGAGCTACAGCACCCTGGGCGAAGTGACCTACCGCCCAACCGAGCGGCTGTCACTGGCGATCGAGGGCTCCTACAACGCGGGCGAAATCGATGCGGTGACGCCGATCTACAGCGCCACGCAAATGGACTCCCTGACGTGGTCGCTGCGGGCCCGGGCCGCCTATGACCTGCCCTTCGGTCAAGTGTTTGCCGACGTGTCGCGCAATGCAAACAAGTATGAGTCCCCCAACTTTTTCTTCTCCGATTTTCCGGAAGACATGGAAGACGATGCCGTCGAAGCGTTCCTGGAAGAGGATCTCATCGTTGCGCGCGGCGGCCTTCTGCTCACCGCCTGGGACACGGCGACGCTGCGGTTCACCGGGGAATACCGCAACAACGACATCTTTCAGCGGCTGATTGCCGAGACGCCAAACGACGGCACCAATTTGACCCTCGATATCTGGTCGGCGAGCGCCCTGATGGATTGGCAGATGACGGATACGACGTCTGCCAGCCTGTCGCTGCGCTATGACCGGCAGTCCGTAGACAAAGAAGGCTTCATTCCTGAGGCCTTGGCCGTCACCAACGCTAACTTTTCCGATATCTCCTACGATGGCCTGTCCGCCAATTTCGCCGTGGCCTACCGGCCAGACGAGGTGACGACGTGGCGGGCCTCTGCGGCGCGCGGCTTGCGCGTGCCGTCCGCCGCCGAGATCGGCATGTTCGGTGCAGAGCCGGAGTTCGATTTGTTGCTGGCCGCCAATCCCGATTTCAAAGTCACCACCGTCGATCAGATCGAAGCCGGATACGAACGCCGCTTTCCGCGCATCGACGGCGATTTGCGGCTGACGCTGTTTGCGCAACACAACAAAGACCTCGGCTATGTGTTCGGGTCCGTGCCGGTGACCTTGCCGCGCCTGGGCGCACCGGCCATCGCCAGCCGAAACATCGGCAACTCCAAGGCCTGGGGGTTCGAGATCGAGTTTGAATCCGCGCTGAATGACTCAGTGCGATGGGGAGCCAATTATTCGTTCATCGACGTCACCGACTCTTTGAACGGCACCTCCCTGAATGGCCAATTGCTCTACCCGGTGGGCTATGAGCAACAGTCCCCTAAACATCACGCCAACGCCTGGATCGACGCGACGTGGCAAAAGTGGGAGGCGGGCCTCGATCTGCACTTCGTCTCCAAGCGGTCCTTGCCGAGCGTGTTCGATCTCGGCCAGCCGGCGGCCTTTGCGCCGGTCGGCGCCCACGTCATTGTCGACGCCCACGCGGCCTACAAGGTGACCGACTGGCTGGCGCTGGAGGTGAAGGCCACCGGTCTGACGCAAAAACTTCAGCGCTTGGCCGGTCCCAATTTCCTGCCAGCCGAACGGCGCATATGGGGCGGCCTGAGGGTCGAGTTCTGATGCCCAGCCTGCGCCACGCCTTAAGCACTCTGGCAACGTCGGCGCTGTTCGGCGGGCTGTTCTTCCTCGCAGCCCTGTGGTTGCGCTACGAGGACGCGCGCGGCGACATGGAGGATGACGTGCGCCGGTCCAGCGTCTATTTGCAGGTGCTGGGCTTCGAACTGTTCAATGTCGTGACCACGTTGAAGTCCAGCGAGAACGGCGCAACCTACGCAGACGGTGGGCTGTGCGCCGCCGATGGGCTGGCGTTTCTCAGGCAGCTTGAGTTCTCAACCCTGTTGTTCTCCGATATCGCGATCGTTGAAAACGGAGCGGTCGCCTGTTCCACCTCCCTCGGCCAAACCGCCCGCGGCAAAACGCTGCCGGAGACCTCAACCCCGGTGACCTTCAGCGGCATCGACGCACCAATTGCCTATTACACGGAGGATGAATCTTTTGTCGATCCGCGTATCCGGGGCAGCTATTTCGGGTTCAACGGGTTTCTCATGACGCTGGATGACCGCCCCCTGTTCGCCGCCGATACGGGCGACACCAGCTTGACCTATCTGATCCGGCAGGACCGCACCTTCACACCCGTATTTGGCGACACGCTAGAGTCTGCGGACGACAGCACGCTCACTGCGCGCCGGTTGCAAGACGACCCACTCTCGGACCTGTTCTGCCTCGATCAGTCGAACCTGTGCGTCTACGGCGCGCGCCCGGCCTTCGCACCCTTTGCCGATGCCGGTGTTCTCCTCGGGCTCGCACTGGTGTTCGGCGGCGTGACCGGTACCGGCACCACGGTGGCGATGCGCCGTTACGTAAAACGCCAATCCACCTTGCAGCAAAAACTGCGCCGGGCCATCGCCGACGGAAAACTGTACGTGGAATATCAACCGATTATCGACATGGGCGACGGCACGGTGCGCAGTGCGGAGGCGCTGGTGCGGTGGACCGATGACGACGGTCAGAAAATCCGGCCCGATATTTTCATTGCCATTGCCGAGGAAGCCAACTTCACCGATGAAATTACTGACTATGTATTGCGCTACACGGCCAAGCATTTCTGGTCATGCCCCACCCTGAAGGATGTGAAGGTGGCCTTCAACGTTTCGCCGGTGGAAATTCTCGCGCCGGACTTCGTCGAACGCTACAACGCGCTGTTCGCCGAGTGCGGGATCGACAAGCGCAATGTACGGATCGAGATCACCGAGCGGGTGCAGGTGGATCTGGTGGAATTCGAAGCGGCGATTGACGTCATCAGTGCGGCGGGCTTCGCCATTGCGCTGGATGACTTCGGCACCGGGCATGCCAGCTTCCCTTATCTGCGCCGCTTGCCCCTCGATGCCATTAAGCTGGACAAAAGTTTTGTCGACGCGCTGGGAGAGGAAACCGCCTACGGGCGCATGCTGCCGCACCTCATTGACATGATCAAAGCGCTGGACATCGCCGTGATCATCGAAGGAATCGAAGAAACGAATCAGAAGGAGTGGTTCATGGACAAAGGGTCCATGTTCGCTCAGGGATACTTTTACTCACGCCCGCTCGATGTCGGCGCGTTTGAGAGCTACGCGGAAGAGCTGCACAGCTAGACGCGCCGGTGCGCGACGGGTCATTCAGCGTTCGGGTCGGCGGACCGGACGGGAAATCACCAGTACGGACTCATCATCGTCCGCAGCCACGGCGCCGCGGTAGGCTTCGACCGCGTCGACGGCGGCGGCGCAGAGAGTCTCGCCGTCGCCGCTGTGTTGGGCGAGCGCACGCACTTGGGCCAGCAGGCCCTCGACGCCGAGTTGAGTACCGGTGCCGTCCGCGGATTCGATCAGCGCGTCAGTGTACATCACCACCATATCGCCCGGGGCGAGCGGAATGACGAACTGGGTGTAGTCGGTGCCGGAGATGACGCCGAGGGGTACATCGGAGATACCGGGACTGTCGCGCCCCTCCTCCGGCGTCAGCAGTGACCAGGTATCCGTCGCAGCAACGTAGTGCAGCGGCGGCGGATGACCGGCGTTGACGACAATCAGGGTGTTGTCGGGCCGGTAGTAGGCACAGATGACCGCGGTGGCGAAGGTGCCGCCGGTGGAGAGCGCAACAAAGTCCTCGTTCAGGCCGCGCACGAAGGCGGTGTGATCCGGGTTCTCCATGTTCTCGCGCATGAGGCCGCGCAGCATTTGAGCCACTTGGGACGTGGCGTCGCCATGCCCTGCCACATCGGCGAGCGCGATGCGGATGATGTTGTCGGTGCTGCACGCCGAGACGTAATGGATGTCGCCACCCGCCGCGCTGCCGCCGTGGGGTTTGGAATACAACGCGATGTCGATATCCGCCGCGGTGAGATGCTCTCGGGTGACGACGTTACCACCCCACACCTCCAGGCATTGCAGCGGCTCGATATGGGGAACGGGTTGGAGGGCTGACTCAGTCATGAGGGGTATATAGACCGCCGCGCGCTGGCCGCAACATCACGTTTGCGGGAGAGGCTATGGCCCCTGCTCCAGCCGGGTCAGGCGATACTCGCGGCCGTTGGACGGCACGGTGTAGCGCACCAGAATGCGGTCTTCACCCCACAGCCAGATGTGATAGCGCCCGCCATAGAAGGTCATGTGATCGGCGGTGAAGTCACCCGCGGGCGTAGACACTTCTTCGGTGCCAATCAACGTGACCTCATTGTCCTGATACATGCCGATGCCCTGTACCCCTGTCTCACCCGTCGTGACCATGTTGTAGATCTGGCGGGACTGCGTTTCGGGGCCTTCCGGATCGAAGGTCGCGGCTTGCCAGCCTTCGATGATCACCGGATGCAGCCGCAAGGTGGCGTGGGGTGGGAACGGCAAGGCATGGGTCGCCCGCCCGCGGGGCCCGAATACAGAGTTGTTGAGGATGTCGCGCGCCTCGCCGTCGGCTTCCAGCCAGAAGCGCGCCGCGCCGCGGTATTGACCGAAGCGCCAGAACGACGAATAGGCATCCATCGGGCGGAAGTTTTCGTCCACACGCAGGATGGCGTTGGACTGATGGCCAAGCTCGCGCAGATCGACCACCGTCTCAACCGTGCGGCTGCCGTCGGGATGGACGGTGACGGTCCAGTCCTCGGTGCCGCGCACATGATCGCTGTCGAGCACGCCGTAGTCATAGCTGCCCTTGTACCAGCGCAGATTGGCCTGCGGCTCGGCACCTTGAGCGGATGCGGAACAGACTGCCAGGAGCATGACCAGAACTGACGCGGCAGTCCTTTTGATCACATGTTTCACGTCAGATGCCCCCCGTCCCAAGACCCACGAACCGAACCGGATACACGCCGCGGAAGTGTTGCTGGACCTTATCACTTTGGGCGCATAGGATTGAAACGAAGTTTACATCCAATTCAATTTTGCATTGAAAAGGCCAACATATGACCATTCGTGTTTTCGTCAGTACCGCGCTCCTTTGTCTGACATGTTCGTTCGGCATCGCGGCCCAGTCGCCAGCGGACACGGAGCAGAACCGGATCGCGGCGACAGAGCGTTACCTGACCATCATGCCCATGGAGGACATGATCGCGGATATGACGCAAGAGATGGTGAAGACCATGCCGGCAGAGGCGCGTGAGCCTTTTTCTAGAATGATGTTGGAGGAGGTTCGTCTGGATGTGCTGGAACAGGCAGCCAAGGACAGCATGGTGAAGCATTTCACCGTCACAGAAATCAACGCTTTAGCAGATTTCTATGAGTCACCGACGGGCTACTCCGTGATGAAAAAGATGGGTGTCTACACCGCCGACGTCATGCCCGTAATCCAGCAAGAGGTCATGCGGGCGGTACAAAATCTTTCCCAGCAATAGAGCGGCCACAGGTCTCGCGCGGGACGGCCGACAGGCCTGGCGGACGAGCCAGCGCTAGGCCGGATGCGTAGAAAGCGTAGAATCTTCGCCGCATGAACATGCGAGAGCGAGGTCGTCAAAATGCCCAACTTGCCCGTTTCCCTGCCGAGGGGTTTGCCATAGCATTTTGCCATCTTCCCTTAGTCCCAACGGAGTCTCGGTGATGTCCATCCGAAAGCCTTTGAAGTCTCTCGCCGCCTTGATGACAGTCGCTCTTCTGGCCGCAATACCAGCCCTCGCCGACGAGACCATGCGTGGCACCTCCACCAACGACACCTGGATGGGCTTCGGTATTCTGAAAGGCGGCAAGGGATACGCCGACTCGCCGATGGGACAAGTGAGCTACCGGGACATCGGTCCGCGGGATTACGAACACCCGATCATGATCCTGCATCAGTCGCCCATGTCGATGATTCAGTTCGGTGCGGCTCAGAACGCATTAGCAGACTTGGGTGTGCGCGCCATCACCGTCGATACGCCTGGATACGGCATGTCGGACCTGCCAGACCGTCAACCGACAATTCAGGAATACGGCGCCAACCTTGAATACGTGCTGGACCACTTGGGCATCGACAAGGTTCTGATCGCCGGTCACCACACCGGCGCGCAGATTGCCGCGACCTTCGCCGCCAACTTCCCGGACCGCGTGGTCGGCGTCATCTTGCACGGTGCGGCCGTATTCAATGAAGAAGAACTGGCGAAATATCAGGCCGGCATTCCAAATCGCCCCGGCACCGGCCGCACGCCCCAGCCGGACGGCTCGCACTTTGTCCGCCGTTTCGGTTTCCCGCCGGCGGAGCCTGGCCGCCAGGAAATCCAAGATGCGAAAACCTGGCTGTCGATTACGTCGTTTATCCAAGGCCCGGACATCGGCCACTATGCCGCGTTTCATTACGACATGATGCCCGATTTCATGGCGATCAAAGCGCCAGGCATGATCATGACCGACTTGAAAGACGACGTGCACTACATCGATGTGCGCGCGGCTGAACTGCGGCCCGATTTCAAGTATGTGGAGTTTTCAGAGGGCAATATTCTGGAGATGATGGCTCAACCCGAGAAATGGGCCCGCATCGCCAAGGAATTCGCGGACGAAATCAAACAGGAACAGCGCGCATCGGTGGAGTGAAGCTACACGGATCGACGTAGTAGCCTCCTGGCAGGTCACCCTCGGGTTTATCCCGAGGGTCTAGGGTTGTGTACGCGGATGATGGTTTTGTCCCTGGATGCTCGGGACAAGCCCGAGCATGACCAGATTGATATTATCTAATGTGACCGTCGTGGTTGTTGAGGTACCACTCCGCGACCTCTTCGCGCTTGGCGAACCACACGCCGTCGAGGCCCTTGGCGAACTCCAGGAATTCCTGCACGGCGCGGACGCGATACGCCCGTCCGGTGACGTGTGGGTGCAAGCCGACGTTCATCATCCGCCCAGACCCTGACTCCGACGCTTCCTTGTGCAGCACCGACAACTCTTCGATGAGGATATCGCGCATCTCATCGGTGGTGTGACCGCGCCGGGTGAGGATGGTGAAGTCGTTGATCTCATTGGTATAGGGAGTCGAGACGATGGGGCCCGCATCGGTTTCCAGCAAAAACGGCTGATCGTCGTTCATGATGTCGCAGTAGAAGATGCAGCCATGCTCAGCCAGGATCTCCGGCGTGTTGGGCGTGCCGCGCAGCGATGACGACAACCAGCCCTTGGCCTTACGGCCATAAAATTCCTCGTAGACCTTCAGCGTCGCCTCAACAACTTCGCGTTCCTTTTTGATGTCGCCGCCGAACCCGGTGAGCAACTCGCCCTGCTCGTAGTTGTGGGCCAGCACCTCCCAGCCCTGCTCGTCCGGGAATCGCGCAATCTCAGGACGCTCCAACGCGGTCTTGGCGTTGATGGTGCAGCTGGCCGGCACGCCTGCCTTAACGAACGCATCGAACAAACGCCATATGCCGACGCGCTGCCCGTATTCACGCCAGGTGAAGTTGGGAAAGTCGGGAATGCGGCCTGGCAACACATCCGGCAGGATCGGCGGACCGCCAGCGTAATACGCCTCGTCCGTATCCTTGGTCATATCCCAGTGCTCGAGATTGAGCGTGAGAATCAGGGCGACTTTTTTGTCGTCCGGCCACTTGAGAGGGCCGCGATTGGTGATGGCCGAAAAGGGATAACGCATAACCACGGGAACGAACTCCTAGAGTAAAGAGGGGAACGGCTTACCAGTCTTCGAGCAAACGCCCGCAGCCGAAGACTTTGTCGTCAAAGCCATTGCGGCGCAGCGAATGCCAGTAGGTGGCGGCGTTAATGGCGATGACCGGCTTTTGCAGCCAGCGTTCGGCTTCGGCGGCAACGGCCATGCAGGCCAAGTTTGTACCCACCTGGATGATGCAGTCGACATCAGCGCTGTTGAGTTCGATGATCGCGTCGCGCAGTTTTTCGGGCGGCTCGTGAGCGATCAGCATTGGGCTCGGGCTTTTCAGGCCGATCAACGCTTTGACGTTATAGCCGATGTCGGTGAAGAACTTGCGTACCATGGCGTCGCCGGCAGGCATGTACGGGGTCAGCACGCCCAACGTTTTGATGGGCTTTTCTTCCGAATAGGCTTTCAGAGCATTCTCGCACGCATGCGAGCCTAGCGACACACCGACGCCGGCACGCTCTTCCATCTTCTTATGTAGGGCTTCGGCGCCTTCGGCCCCGTCCCAGAAGGTTTCCGCCGACATACCCATAATGACGAAGCCAGGTGAGCAGGTCATGACACGGTCCATGGCCACTTCCGTCGCCCCGCGGATGTTGACGAGAAGTTGCTCGAACTCTTCGTCGTTGCGCACGGGATCATCGGGAATCTCGATGCGGCAGAAGTGATTAGTGATGCCGCGCGGCTGCATCAGCGCGTATTCGGGCTCGACACTCGTATTGGTCGAGGGCGCGATAACGCCGAACTTCATGCGGTAGCCGAGTGAGTCAACCATGGGTCCCTCCGTTTGGTGCACCGCTGTTTCGGCAGCGGCAGCCGGTCTCAGTTAATCTCGTAACTTTCGCGCACACTATCGATCATCGACGAGCGCATTAGGAATTGTTTCGCCAGTGCCGGATCTGCGGCTGTCTTCATGTGGTGTTCTTGTGCCTTGCGCTGGGCCTCGGGGTCTTTTTCTTCCAGCGCCTTTTTGTTGGCAATGGTCTGAGCCTGTACGAATTTTTTACAGATAATGCGGCGCTGACGGTCATAGAGGTCGAGGATGTCGTCGTTGGCTTCGCCCTTAGAGATCATTACCAGCTTTTCGCCCAGGTTGATGGCGTCATGAATACCACCATTCATGCCCATGCCGCCCAGAGGATTGTTGACGTGCGCCGCGTCGCCGCCGAGGAGCACGCGGCCGATGCGGTACTGGGTCGCGACACGCTGATGAACGTTGTAAAGCGTGCGGTGCCCAATCTCGAAGTCACCGTCGATGTCTGCGAGGAAGTGCAAACGTTCCTGAATGTATTCGTCCGACAATAGCTTTTCGTTGGTGTCGCCGGGCTTGGTCGGGAACAGGCAACGCCACAGGTTGTTACACCGCAACAGCACGCACCACTCATCCGGATCGGCCACATAGTTCACCCAGGCAAGCCCTGGGAAATGGTCTTGCAGCGGATAGGGCGTCGAGGCGACCAGGAATTTCTCCGGATAGGTAAAGCCCTCAAACTCAATGGACGCCTTGCGCCGCACCGCGCTGTTGGCACCATCGCCCCCGAACACGACGGAACCGCGCAAAGTTTCGCGCCCGTCAGGCGTTTCGACATCGACGAATACGGCGTCGTCTGTCTGCGTGACGCCATCGACTTTGTGCTCGAAACGCACCTCGGCGTTGGACATCTTGTCTAGGATTGGCACGACGATGCGGGTCAGCCGGAACTGTTCGGCCTGCAGGCGATAGTGGTGTTTCGTCGCATCGCCCAGAACGGAGAGGTCGAAATCCGCGTACTCGCCGGTACGGCGATCGCGGTACTGATAGTTGGGCACGATCAGTCCGGTAGCGATGAGATCTTCGGTGATTTCAAGCTCATCCAGCATATCGAGTGTCGGGGGATGCCAGGTCGATGCGCGCAAGTCCTCAGGCAGCTCAGCCTCGGCTTCAAGCAGGATCACCGGGATGTCGTTGCGCGCAAGGTACAAGGCCAACGTGCAGCCAACCGGGCCGGCGCCCGCGATAATAACGGGGTCTTTCCCCTTGAGTTCGATCGGCATGACCTACGTCCTTTGAGCCGGAGTGCCGCGTAAACAACTCATTTCCCGCGGCGCTCGGTGGTGGTGCCTTTAGTGTTGGGACCTGTGGGCCGTTCTAGCATCGGCACGTTGAACGGCAAGGTAGGGGGGTCTGTTGTTCACAATGTGATCAGCGCACCGCCATAGAGGTCATTTGGTGGCCAAAAATCAGACCTTACTGAGTGACTGAAAAGCCCCACCATGGAACAGCAAGGGCTCCTTGCCGACGTTGTAAACACGGCAGACCCGGCCAACGATGATGTCGTGGTCGCCGCCCGGATGACGGGCTTCGACATCGCATTCCAAATAGGCAACGCAGCCGATGAGCAACGGCACACCGCGCCGTCCGTCCAATGCGGTGACGCCATCGAACTTGTCGGCCCCGGATTTGGCAAACTGCATCGCCAAGTCTTGCTGGTCGGAGGCAAGAACATTCACCGCAAATGGATCACCCGGCATGAAACACTTAAAGCTCGGCGTCGTGTCGGCAATGCTCCACAGGATCAAGGGCGGATCCAATGACAAAGAACTGAACGAGTTAACCGTCATGCCAATGGGCTCTCCGTCGGCGGATACGCCCGTCATCGTGGTCACGCCGGTGCAGAACTGCCCCAAGGCATCACGGAAGGCTCTTTTGGCCTCGTCGCTATCGGACGGATTTACTCCGGAGTCGCCCTCGATTGTCAGATCGTCCAATTGCCCATTACTCAATACCCATCCCTGCACAGGTTTTATGGCGCAGTGGCCTTTGTGTCCACGGGCGCGACAAGAACATGGAAAATGCCCGTATTCTGCCGGTGTGCATAAGCCGACACTATGGAAGAGCGCTCGGGTAAATAACGCCGCGTCCCAGCTCTTTGACCACCTGTCGGACGTACCATCCGGGTGGGCTGGGATGATGGCATAGTCGCAGGTCTTATGCAGCCACGCTGCGGTCAGATTACGGCGGTTGAACAGTCCCGCCCCTCCGCTTGGCGGCGAACTTCCAAGTGTCGAACTCTCACTGTGTCAGGGGACACGCGATGCCAACGAAGAAAATGAGTCAGGACTCCGTCCGGCCGATCCGCGCGCTGATGCGCGGTCTGGATGCCCTTCAGCAACTCAACCGTCACAACGGGGCAACGGTCACCGACATCGCCAAGGCCGTGAAACTGCCGCGCACAACCGCCTACCGTGTTTTGGAAACGCTGTGTGTTGCTGGCTACGCAATCCGCGATCCAAGTGATGATCGCTACCGGCTGACGACGAAGGTTCGCTCCCTATCGGACGGCTACGACGACGAATCCTGGGTGCAGGAGATCGCCAAACCGTTGCTAACGGAATTGGCGAAAGAAGTGGTCTGGCCCCTGGCGATCTCAACTCTGAGCGGCATGTCCATGCTGGTGCGGGAAACCACCGACCGTGACAGTCCGCTCGCCCTCGAACGCTATTCCGCTGGCTTGCGCGTACCTGTGCTGGGGTCGTCCTCTGGGCGTGTCTATCTCGCCCACTGCAGCGACGAGCAACGCGACGTGCTGCTGGACGTGCTTGAGCGATCCGACCGGGCCGAAGACAAAATTGCGCGGGACCGGCAGCTGGTGGGCCGCATTCTTGGCGAAGTCAAACGCAACGGCTACGCCGTGTTCGACAATCCGTCGATGGCGGAAATGAGTATGGCGGTGCCCCTGTTCGTCAAAGGCAATGTGATCGGCGGTGTGGTCATCCGCTTTATCCGCACCGCCATGTCGCCGGACCAAGCAATTGAGAAACACCTGCATTTCATGCGGCACACGGCAACGGAAATCGGCAAGGCGTTCGACGAAGCCCACGCCTCTTAATCCATCGGCGATGCCATAGAGGTTTTATGTCTGAAGCCCACGACCTATCGAACTCGTCTCACGCGGCGTTGATCGACACGCTCACTGCTTTGCTTGGCGCTGAGAACGTCATTACGGACGAGCAGGAACGCGCATATTTCTCCCAGGACGTTTATCACCAGGGTCCGACAGTTCTGGCCGTCATTCAGCCTGACACCAAAGAGAAATTAGCTAAGGCTGTGGCCGCGATCACGGGCGCAGGCGCGGCGATTTTTCCGCGCGGCGGTGGGTTCTCATACACCGACGGCTATGTGCCGACGACCAGTGAAGCGGTGACCATCGATACCCGCAAGATGAACCGCGTCGTTGAGGTCAATACCCAAGACATGTACGTCACGGTCGAGGCCGGATGCACTTGGGCGGCTTTAGACGACGCCCTGAAAGACACCGGCACACGGCCGGTGTTCTGGGGTCCCTTCTCCGGCCTGAACGCCACTGTGGGCGGATCAATGTCGCAAGGCACGTTGACGTACGGCTCCTCGAAGTGGGGACCATCCGGTGTCGCCGTCGAGAGCATGGAGGTGATCCTGGCGGACGGCTCGATTGTCACCACAGGCTCTGCAGGTCAACCGCACCACTCGCCCTTCTTCCGTCACTACGGGCCGGACTTGACGGGCATTTTCTGTAATGACGCGGGGGCGCTGGGCATCAAAGCGACGGTGACGCTGCGGCTGCAGAAGCGGCTGCCGATTGCCATGGGTGTGTCGTTCGGGTTTGAGACGTTTGAGGGTTTGCACAAGGCGATGGCGGAAGTCGCCCGTGAGGGCCTGCCGACGGAGGCCTTCGGCTTCGACGCGGTGGTGATGAAAGTGTTCACCGGCGGTCAAGGCCTGGCCCAGGACCTGAAAACCCTGTGGGCGGTCGGCATGGCCGGACGCAACATCTTCGCCGGCCTTTGGCAGATGATGAAGATCGCCCTCGCGGGCAAGCGTTTTATCGATAAGGCCGCCTACACGGCGCATTTCATCTGTGAAGCGCGGGATATGCGCGAGATGAAGACCCAACTGCAGGCCGTGCGCGCCGCGGTGGCCCCCCACGGCAATGAAATCGTCAACACCGTACCGGCTGTGGTGCGGGCGTATCCTTTCCCGCCATTCGCTCTTTTGGGCACGCGCGGGGAACGCTGGGTGCCGCTGCATGGCATTCTTCCTTTCTCGCGGGTGGCCGAGTTCCGCGAGAAACTCGACGCGGTTTACGAGCGCTATTCTGAGCAGATGGAACGGCACAAGGTCATTACGGCAGCGATGTTCACGACGCTGGCGACCAACGGGTTCCTGTATGAGCCGGTGTTCTATTGGGAGGACGCCCGGGAAGATTTCCATAACCGCCACACCGACCCCGAGACGCTGAAGACCCTTACGGATTTCCCTGTGAATATGGACGGCCGCAAACTGGTTGAGGAAATCAAACAGGCAATCATCGACTGTTTCTATCAGTGCGGCGGCACGCATATGCAGATCGGCAAGGTGTACCCTTACACCCGCGAACGCGATCCCGCTGCGCTGGCGATGGTGAAGACGCTTAAAGCTCATGTCGACCCTGGGGGATTGCTAAATCCGGGAGCGTTGGGACTGTGATTGGGACTTCGGGTTTCGGCCCGCTGCAAAAGCCGTGGATGTCAAACTCACTCTGTATCTGCAGGCCGTGATCGGCTTCCGCGTCGCAGCGAAACTGAACTAGCACGCCTCACCGCGGAGATTTATGCCCGGCAGAGCTTGCCCTGGGGGACAAATCCTCTTGCCCCAGGACCATTCAGGGACGGGCTCAACATCCATGGGTCGGCCCGTAACCTATTGAAATTATTAAATTAACTCTTCATTTACCAGCTTGGCACGGCGCTTGCATTTATCTTTGCGAGGCAAGAAGCCGCGCGGGTAAGACCAAGCGCGGGACACGAGTGGCGACCCGAGGAGCATGGTATGTCTGTCATCGACTTTATTTCCGTCCGCCGCAGCAAGGATGAACGCGCGTCAGTGTCGGCATCGTCCTTTGATGGTGCGCCGCCGGACTCTAAGCCAGAAAAAACCGTCAACGGGCCACTGTCCGCGACACAGTTTACCCAACATGTGACGCACGTCGTCGAAGACGAAATGAAGCGCGCGATGAAGCGCCACGTGGACGTTGTCGATCCGCGCGAGATTATCGCCCTGTGCAAGATGATTGCCGACCTGAAAGGCCGGTATATGGCGATGACGTTGCTGATGGCGTCCAACAACACACCGATGACAGATAGTGAAGTCACCGAGATGCGTTCGACGCGCCAGAAGATTATGGAGCTGGAAGCTGCTTACAACGAACTTAACGACCTGATGACGTCGAACCTGATCGACGTGAAAGGCGTGATGAAGGACTGACCCAGAGCCTTTATAGGAATCCCAAGACCGGCCCTTACCACCCGGTCCCAGCCGACCCGTCCTCCAAGAAACGGGCGGCTCCGATACGGTCCCTTACCAACCCGTCTCAACCTGATCCCGCCCCGGCACAGTGCCTCGTCCCAAGGCCGCCGGGGTTTTTCTTTGCCTGGATAAAGGCGGAACTCAGGTCCAGCCGGACACAAATTCCTCGATAGCGGCGAGACAGACGGTCATGTCGTCATCATTGCCAAGCGTCACGCGGAGATGCCCAGGCAAACCAAACCCGCCCATGGCACGGGTAATGACGTTGCGCGCGCGCAGAAATGCATCTGCGTCCTTGGCCCGTTTACCGTCTTCATCGGGAAAGCCGATGCAAACGAAATTCCCTTCGGTGCCAGTGACCTCGAGCCCAAGAGCATTCAGACGGTGGGTGGCGATACCGTGCCACTTGGCCGTATGGGCAATGACTTTTTCTTCATGGGCGATGTCGGCTAAAGCGGCGACACCGGCCCGCTGGGCTGTGCTGGACACATTGAAGGGCGAGCGGATCGCGCCGACCACGGCGACAATGTCCGGGTGGGCGTAACACCAGCCGAGGCGGATTGCCGCCAGGCCATGGACCTTCGAAAAGGTACGCGTCATCACCGTGTTATCGGTCTCGGACACCAGGGCGATGCCGCAGTCGTAGTCGGGTTTACTGACATATTCGGCATAGGCGGCATCGATGATGAGTAGAACGTCGTCGCCCAAGTTGGCGCGCAGACGCGCCATGTCGGCTGCGGGAAGATATGTACCGGTCGGATTATTAGGATTGGCGACGATCACGACTTTGGTCCGATCCGTCGCCGCCGCGAGCAGCGCATCGACATCTGCGGTAAAGTTGGTGTCGGGCGCCTGCACAATCGTCGCCCCGGCAGCCAGGGTGTAGGTCTTGTAAAGCGGGAAGGTCGCGCTGGGGAACAGCACCTCATCCCCCTGCCCGGCATAGGCACGGATCAAACCGTTGAGCAGCTCGTCTGAGCCGATGCCCATGAGGATGCGACTCATGTCCAGATCGTAGCGCTCGGCAATGGCGCGGCGGATGGCAACCGCATTGGCGTCGGGATAACGCTCGATCACCTCCGCCGCCTCGGCATAAGCCTCGAGCGCTCTGGGGCTTGGGCCGAGCGCGGACTCGTTGGCCGACAGTTTTACCCCTGGGCCGCCGCCGCCCATGGGATTCTGCCCTGGCTGATACGGCGGGATGCGGTCAAGACCAGGGCGTGGGGTAACTGGCATAGGGGCGGCTCCTGCGGCGTGTGCCGCGTGATGGTGGCCATGACGCTAGCGGGTGAACCGCATGGCAATCAAGGACCGTTCGGTGCCCCTTCGGTTGCCCGTAGCCACAAACGCGTTGACTTTACGTCCTGCGAGGATCATGGGAACGCTCCGTCCTTTTAGCCTTTGTGTTAGACTACGTCCGTGCCCGTTCTTCTCGTCACCGTTTTTGCCGCCGTCATTCCCTCCAGCATCATCTTGCCGATGCTGCCGTTTATCGGGCAGAAGTACGGGGCGACGTCCTTCCAAATTTCACTCCTTTTCACGCTGATGCCCGCCATCGTCATCTTCATGGCGCCGGTCTGGGGGCGGCTGTCCGACCGCTATGGCCGCAAACCGGTGTTTATGTGGGCGCTCGGGGTCAGCGCACTGACCTTCGTCGCGTTTGGTTTGGCCGACAACCTGACCGAGATGTTTTTGGCACGTGCCTTACAGGGTGTGACTGGCGGGAATGTCGCCATCGCGTTCGCTATGGTCGCGGACTCGAGCAGTCACGAAAACCGGGCGAAGGCACTCGGCATGGTCTCAGCCTCCACAGCGATGGCGTTCTTTGTTGGTCCCGTGCTCGGCGGTTTTCTCATGGGCAGCGACCTGGAGACCTTCACACATGCACGCCCGTCCTTCGTGTCGGCGGGGCTGTGCCTGGTCGCCACGCTGATTGGCGTCCTGTTTCTGAAGGAAACACGGCCAGGCCGCGGGCGCCGGCCGGCGCAAGCGCCGTCACAGCATGCACCGGTGCCCGCTCCTGAGGGCGCCCTTGGTCAAAGCGAGGACGCCACGCCGGCGCGTGTCACCGTCGGGCGTGTCGGCATGGCCTTGCTGATCGCGCAGTTTTTCATCGGCGGCTTCGTCAGCGGTCAGGATCAGTTTGTTTTCGCCTTCTGGGCGCAAGGCTTGCACGGTTGGGGACCAGATGATGTCAGTTTCGGCATGGCTGCCATGGGGCTGGGCTACATGATCGCAACCGGCGTGCTGGTGGGTCCGCTGTCGAAATCACTCGGAGATTTGGGCGCCTATCTCGTTGGCGCAGTTCTGGACATGATCGGCCTAGCTATTCTCCTGCTCAGCACTACGGTTTGGGCCGGAGTCGGAGGGCTGTTGCTGGCGGTCATCGGCATCGGCGTGTGGAACACGGTCCTGTCCAGCGTCATGTCGAAAGTCAGTCCCGAGGACAAGGTGGGCTATATGCTCGGCCTGTCGAACGGGTTCTCCATGGCCGGGCGTGTGGCAGGGCCCATCATCGCCGGGAGTTTCTTCCTCGACATCAGCCCGGCTGCGCCATTCGTGTTGTCGCTGATATTGGTTGCGATCGTCGTGGCGAACGCGTTACGGCTGGTTGCAGCCCAGCGCACGGCTAAAAGTGCTCGTTCCGGATAACCTCAACGTCGCTCAACAAGATCATCGCCCGGTAGTCGGCCAGCGCAGCGAACACCTGATCACGTATTTGCGCAGCCCGGCGTGGCCCTGTGATCACCATCACCATTTGCATGTCGATGGCGCCGCCGAGGTCCTTGTCGGACCAATCGCCGGTGTGGCCCTCACCGCGCAGCACCGGGAGTACGGATACGCCGGTGGCGCCGCAGTCGCGCATGATGCCGATGACCTTGTTGACTATCGGCGTCTCAACCATCACTTCGATTTTTTTCTTCGGGTGCACATCCATCTGATCAAACTCCGTACAGCCACCGCACCACCGCAAGATACACGGGGATGCCGATGATCACGTTAAACGGAAAGGTTATGGCAAGTGATAGGGTCAGCGAGATGGCCGGGTTGGCTTTGGGAATGGCCAAGCGCATCGCTGCCGGAACGGCGATGTAGGACGCACTTGCAGAGAGCGTTGCAAGCAGCACGGTCCCACCGGCGCTGAGACCAATCAGCCAACCTGCCACGCCGCCGAGCACGGCCCCGACCACCGGCATGTACAAGCCGAACGCGATGACCGCCGGCGAAAGGATCTTCACCCCGCGCAGGCGCGCTGCCGCGATCAGGCCCATGTCTAGGAGAAAGATGCACAGCACGCCTTGGAAGATGTCGGTGAAAAACGGCTGCACCTTTTGCGAAGCCTCGGGTGTGCTGATCAACCCGATGACGAACGCACCCACCAGCACGACAACACTGGCGTTTAGGAAGACCTCCCGCACCAGCTCCTTCGACAGACCGCTGTTTGATTGCGCCCCCCCATGACCGCGATTGGCGAGCCAGATGCCAGTCATGATTGCCGGCGTTTCCATCAGCGCCGCGACCGCGACCATAAAGCCTTCCGACGTTAAACCCGACATCCGCAGCATTTCCGTCGCCGTAACAAAGGTGACGATGGAGATCGACCCATAGTGAGCAGCGATGGCGGCGCGGTTGGTGCCATCCACGCGGGTCGTGAACTGAAGAAATGCGTTGGCTATAAAGGGAACGAGAAAACTGAGCACGGCGCCAGCCACAAGCGCAAGAATCAGCGACATACTGAACGGACTGTTGGCCACGGCAATGCCGCCCTTCAAGCCGATGGCGAACATCAGGTAGATCGACATCGCCTTGCTGATCGCCGATGGGATTGAGAGCTCAGCGCGGGCCAGGCCAGCGCCTATGCCGAGAACAAACGCCAGGATAACCGGGTTGAGGAGGTTACCCGCGATGATATCCAGAAACCCTTCCAAGGACGCCCTCCTGAGCCATTCAACCGCCGGTCTGCGACGGTAGTTAATGATTTGCGTTATTAATTCAAGTCGAAAACAATGCAGGCCGATGGAGAGAGCCAATACGGGGGGCGAGTCTTGACGGAAATCACACTTGAACGGCTGCGCGAAGGCTATGGACGATACCGGACTCATTGGTTTCCGGACTACGAACCACTTTTCAAGCAGCTCGCTGAGGAAGGTCAACATCCGAAAGCCTTGGTCATCTCGTGTTGTGATTCACGGGTGAACCCGGCCCTCGTGTTCGATCAAGACCCGGGCGATTTATTTGTCGTTCGTAACGTTGCGAACGTGGTGCCGCCCTATGGGCCCGACCCGATCTGTTTTGCCTCAAGTGCGGCTGTAGAGTATGCCGTGAATGTTCTTGAGGTTGAGGACATCATCGTGCTGGGCCACGCAAAGTGTGGCGGCATCCAAGCCCTCATGGGTATGGCCGCTGGGGAGATTCCTCCCGGGGAGTTTATGGAGCCGTGGATGTCTATCGCTCATCCTGCTCTGCAACTCGCCGAAGACACCGAGGACCCCGACCAGGAGGACGCGGTGCGTGCTGAGCACGGGGTCGTGCGGCTGTCGCTCAATAACCTCAAGACCTTCCCCTGGGTCGCGCAGCGTATCGAAGGCGGCCAACTCGAACTTCACGGCTTTTACTTCGATGTCCATGACGGGTCCGTGAAGTGGCTGAATCCGGCCTCCGACAGTTTTGAGAATTTCGGCTAGCACCCCCCTCGCCTCAGTGCTCAGCCGTGCTAATGTCAGGGCAACCTGAAGTTCAGACACGGCCTGACGGAGGACGCACAATGAATAGATGTCTTGGTGCCGCAATCGCAGCAGTTGTGATGTTGGCTGGCGGACACAGCGCCGTCGCCCAGCTCAATCCGGCAACGGCGCAGATACGCTCGATTCCGGTCAAGGACGGCATCTATATGTTCATGGGTGCGGGCGGCAACCTCGCCGTCTCGACTGGAGACGATGGTGTGCTCATCGTCGACGACCAATATGAAGAGATGACGGCGAAAATCGATGCCGCGATTGCCGAGATCACCGATCAGCCATTGCGCTATGTGCTCAACACCCACTGGCATTGGGATCACACGGGCGGCAACGAGAACTATGGCAAGGCTGGAAAGACGATTATTGCCCACGACAACACCCGGGCGCGGATGTCGACGGACCAATTCGTCGAGGCGTTTAACTTCAACCAGCCCGCCTCACCGGACGTGGCCCTGCCGGTCATCACTTTCAACGACACCGCAACTCTTCACTTCAACGGCCAGACCATCCGCATGATCCACGTGCCCAACGCGCATACCGACACGGATGCATTTATTCAATTCGTCGAGGCCAATGTGGTGCATACGGGCGATGTGTATGTGACCAGTTCATATCCCTTTATTGACTCCTCAACCGGCGGAACGCTGGACGGCGAGATCGCGGCCCTGGAGCGCCTGGACAGCATCACCAATGGCGATACCGTGATCATTCCCGGACACGGGGTCATTTCCGACAAAGCGGGCGCCATGAAGACTCTGGCGATGCTGAAGGAAATGAAAACGATTACCGAAAATGCGATCAACGGCGGCATGAGCCTTGAGGCATTTCTCGACAGTAATCCGACTGCGGAGTTTGACGAAGACTTCGCACAACGTGCCGACCAAGGCCGCGTGTTTGCCACCCGCCTCTACCTAGAACTCAGCGAACAATAATACGTAAGGCAAAGAGGACCGCATGGGCGTTACCATTTATCACAACCCGAGATGTTCAAAGTCGCGTCAGACGCTGGCGCTGATCGAGGAGAACGGCGTGAAGCCGGAGATCATCGAATATCTCGCCGCACCGCCGACGCAGAAAGACCTGCAAGACATCGTCGCCAAGCTGAAGATTGCGCCCCGGGACCTGGTGCGCAAAAAGGAAGCGAAGGAAGCCGGCCTCGACCTCGCAGCGATGTCGGATCCTCAGGTCATCAAGGCGATGGCGAACCATCCTGCAATTATTGAACGTCCCATCGTGGTCAAGGGGTCCAAAGCCGTGCTCGGCCGTCCGCCTGAAAACGTTCTCACCTTGCTGTAGAAAACCACCGCGTGTCGCAACAGCACAGGCGTTATGCCCTTATTGCGCTAGCCGGTGTGATCGCGGCGATCGGATGGCTTTACGCGACGCGCTGGACTCCCGAAGACGCTGAAAACGCCCAACACTTTCAACAAGCGCTGTTGGAGGTCCGGAGCGCGATCGTCTATGCCAATGATCGCGGCGGCATGATCACGCCGTCCGACACGGAATATCTCATAGCCAACTACCAACGCGCCATTGATCATGCCAATCAGGTCAAGCCTGACGTTCTGGTGAAGATTCACCCCAAGCTTGAGAAGATTTGGACGGAGGCTTTTCTGCCGAGCACCAATTTCTATATTCGCGCGCTTAAAGATCAGGACCGCGACCTGGCCCGCCGCGCCGGACTGCTGCAGGACGACTGGGTACGCTGGTTACAATTGAATGGGCAAAATCTTGACGTACCACCCGTGCCTTGACGCGCGGCGCTGCGGTCATGGCGCGAAAGTGATCATTAATTCATGACAAATTCATAGACCGGCGAAGCACGCTGCGGTTATAGAACCGGCGGGGATTTAAACACGCCACATAAGACGCCATTTGGGCGGGGACGCCTAACGTCAGACATGATTCATGCCCCGCACGAGGAGAGGCTTTCTTGCGGCACCCTTTTTCACTGGTTTTGTCATTGGTCCGGACCTTTACCGTCCTGCTTGCCGCCCTCATTTTGAGCGCGGTGGCGGCTGCCCAGGATGCGCCCCCATCCGGAATCATCGAGGAAGACGGGGCAACCATCTACTTACCGGCCTTTTTTGAGGCCTACAGACCGAGCCACGCCAAGGATATGCTGGAACGCGTGCCCGGCGCAGCGGGGGCGTTGAGCACAGGCGCGGGAAATGCCGCGGGCGACGATGACCGCCGCGGCCTGCGATCCCAGACGACGCAGGTGTTGATCAACGGCAAACGCCTGACCACCAAAGGCAACTCCATCAACGATTACTTCGAGCGCATCCCTTCAGATCAGGTGGAGCGGATCGAAGTCATTGTCGGTAATGTGCGCGAAATCGACGCCGACGTCGGCCAACGGGTGATCAACGTCGTCCTGTCTGACTCCGGTGGCATTGGCGGCACTTACTCTGTCGGCAACGTGTCGTTCACGGACGGACGCCACATGCCAACCCTCGCCGGTTCAGTCAGCGGGGAAACCGATAAATGGAGCTATACTCTGTCCGGCGAAACACGGCCCCGGCAGCTTCCACGCCTCCAACGCCAGTTTTTCAGAGACGCGGGCGATCAACTGTTCCTTGAGCAGGAAGAGCGGCGCCGCATGAAGAGCCGCCGCTACGTCGGCCGGGGACGGTTAGCCTATGCGCTGGGTCCCAACAGCCAGGCCCAACTCAGCGGCTTCATCGAGAACCGGCCCATTGGCGAGCAAAACGATACTGAGTTCGATTTCCTGATCGCGCCGGACGGCACCCGCACGGCAGACGGTGGTTCGCTCCGCTTTCTCACCGGTGAAGACCTCGAATATGAACTCAGTGGCGACTACTCCGTACCACTTGGTCAGTCCCTCACCTTCAAAGGGTTGTTTGTTTACTCCGTCGATGATGAAGACCGGATCAATGAAAACTTCTCCTTTGCGACCGACCCGAATGATGCGCAACTCGTCTCCGGCGATACGCGCGACGAAAAAGCCACCGAGAAAATTCTACGCGGCACATTCGACTGGGGCTTCGCGCCCAAACATAGCCTTGAAGTCGGCGTCGAGGGCGCCATCAACAAATTGGACAAGACGCAAACCTTTTTCGATGTCGTCGGCGGCGAACGGATCAACCGCGAGGTCTTTAATGCGGATCAGATCGTCACCGAAGACCGGGTGGAAACCTTTGGCAGTCATACCTGGCGACCAACGGACCGGTGGGAGATCGAGACCGGGTTGGCAGCCGAGTTTTCTTGGCTGGATCAATTGGGGTCGGACATCGACAATCGGCGCACCTTCCAATTCGCTAAGCCGAGCGTCGATATTTACTTCACCCAATCGGAACAGACCCAGATTTATGCCTCCGTCCGCCGGGACATCGGGCAACTTGAGTTTGAGGACTTCATCGCCGATCTCGACCGTGACGACGGTGAAATTGATGCCGGTAATCCGAACCTCGCGCCAGAAAAGTCTTGGGATTACGAGATCGGAGCGGAGCATCGCCTGGACAATGACGCCGGCGTCATCAATCTCCGCGCATTTTACCGCGACGTCAGCGATGTCAGCGACAACGTGCCTTTCGGCGTTGATGACTCGGCGCCCGGCAATCTGGGTTCTGGGCGCCATTATGGGGCCGAGCTGGAAACCAGCCTGCAACTTCAAAAACTTGGCCTGATCGACGCCGTGATTTCCGCCACCCTGCTGTGGCAAGACTCCAGCGTCGAAGACCCCTTCACGGGCGAACGCCGCCGCTTCGCCGACCAAGAGCGCTACGAGATCAACATAGATGCGCGGCACGACCTGCGCGCTCTGGCAATGAACTACGGCTTCGTCATGACCATGGAGGGCCCTGAAATCAGCAGCGATTTCGAAACCTTCGAACGGGAAAAGACCGGAACGGACCTGCGGGTTTTCATGGAACGCCGCTTTGGGAACGGACTGGTGGGGCGCCTGTTCTATGGCAACTTGCTGAGATCAAAAACCAAGCGCACGCGTATCGTTTATGCCACATCCCAAGCGGCCGGTGATATTTTGCGGACGGAGTTCCGCACCCAAAAGCAAGGTGGATTTTACGGCTTCAGTGTCCGTGGTACGTTTTAGCGCCTAGACATTCGCTGAGGGCCCGATGGCACGCCCCCGCATTCTGATCATTGACGGATACCCGAAACGCGTCCGCGAAAAGCTGGTCGAAGACGGCGCGTCGGTCGCCTCTGATCTGTATGCGGACACACTGCGCGCCTGCCGTGCGGATATCGAAACCGAAGTCATATTCGCCGCAGATCCTGGTGCAGAATTACCAAGAGGTGCCGCACTAGAAAATTTTGACGGCGCGGTCTGGACGGGCTCCATTGTGAGCGTACGTCAGACCGAAGACCCGTCAGTGGCACAGCAGATCGCACTCACCCGGGCGGTATTCGAAGCGGGGGTTCCCGGCTTCGGCAGTTGCTTCGCCATTCAGATCGCGGCTGTCGCCGCCGGAGGCACGGTCGTGCAAAACCCTAAGGGGCGTGAGTTCGGCATTGGCCGCAGTTTGCGTTTGACTCAGGCCGGACTTGCCCACCCGGTGTTTGCAGGCCGCAGCCCCGTTTTTGAGGCGGCGATGATCCATGAAGACATGGTCGCGGACTTGCCGCCGGGCGGCGAAATTCTTGCAGTCAATGACATGTGCCCTGTTCAGGCGGCGACGTTTCCCGCCGGCAAAACGATGTTTACCGGTGTCCAATATCACCCGGAATTTGACCTCGGAGAACTCGGAGCCATTTTGTGGCGGCAACGCAAAGCTTTGGTGAGTGAGGGCTATTTTCCGGACACGGAGAGCGTTCGTGCGGTGGCCGACGACTACATTGCATTACACCAGGCCCCTGACCGCCAGGACCTTCGCGATAAAATCGGCGTTGGCGACGACGTACTTGAGGATACCGTACGCCTGACCGAAGTTCGCAATTGGCTTCACGCCTTGTGATGAGAAACCGGGAGGCTCAGACATGACCGGACGCACCCTCTCCCGTCGCACAGCCTTGGCAACTGGCATGGCCGCCGGCATGTCCGGCGCAACTGGACAAAGCTCCGCCGCCACCCGGCGCCTGGACTTC
Source organism: Trididemnum clinides (assembly GCA_963675345.1). Lineage (NCBI taxonomy): Eukaryota > Metazoa > Chordata > Ascidiacea > Aplousobranchia > Didemnidae > Trididemnum > Trididemnum clinides. The sequence continues at coordinate 253,741 of CAVLYW010000155.1, forward strand.
AACGACCCACAGGATCAGCTGTATGCCCTGGTTAAAATGACCGGCGATCTTGAGGATGGCAAAGAAACGATCACCTGGATGAAAGGAATCGTGCACGCGATTCTAGAGGATGGGAAAATTCTTGAGCCGGTGTTCTACGCCGGATCGCTCGCCTTCAGCCGCTCCTACCGACAGGACGACGGTTCGTACAAAAACATGTCCAACTTCACGATTTGCTACATGGACCTTGAAACAGGAGAAGTGCTGGACAGTTGGTACAATCCGTGGCTTGAAAAAACCGTAGAGGTCGTCAATTACGCCTCAACGCTGCACACCATTGTCAAACCTATGGAGCCCATCAACGATCACACCCGCCTGCGTGTGGAATGGATGGTCGACGGCAACGATGTGATCCGCTGGAGCGACGGCAAAATGATGAAGAAGAACCCGATCACACCGGACAAATGGCCGCGCGCCTCTGTCGGTGAGACGTATTACAAAAACCAGCAGGCGCAAATTATTGCGCGGCGGGACGAGCTGGAAAACCCAGACCTGACGTCTGTGCCCGCGGTAACCATGGGGCAACGCCACGGACCTTGGTACCCCTGGATGCTGATGGGGCAGGATCCGGGCCGCACCTACCGGCGGGATGTATCCAAAAAGGCGGCGTCTTTGGCCGACGTGCCCGGACCCATTCCCGCGTATGCGGAAAAACACTTCCCCGATTTCATGGCGGCCCCGACGGAGTGGACGGGCGCGTATATTGACCCAGAGACGTTGTGGGCCCGGGATATGCCGCCTGAAATCACCGCGGCAAGCGGCGGTTAGGGCAGTTCGAAGAGCGGGCGGCGCAGCGAATTTTTACCGGTGGGGCCCTACCGTTCACCCGAATCCTATGACACTATTAGGCGCATAGAGGGATTGCGATGGGGGACATCATGATCGCGAAACGGGTCATAGCTATTGCGCTTTGCGCTGGTGGGTTGGCGGCCTGCGGCGAAAACTATGCGGGGTTCTGCGAAGACGTCGCCACGCAATACGACACCGGTATGTACGACAAATTCGAAATCACCGAGGTTATCGACTACACGGCGCAGGACAACCCGCGCCCTGAAGTCTACGTGCGGTTCACCGGCATGCGCGAAACCGGATTCGAGGAAAAGCGCAACGTTCTGTGCGAGTTCGACGACACGGCCTCAGGCCTCAAAGTCACCAACATTGTGGTCGATGGCCGCAAGCTCACACCCGAAATGGTCGCCCAATACACGCGCACCCTGGGCGCCAACTAGAAAGCGGCAATCGGCGTTAGCTTCCTAGTTCGGCTTTGAGGTCTTCTATCAGCATCTCAGCGTAGAAGTCGTCGGCCTGCGCAGCAGCTGCGTTAAGGTATTCAGCGAGCTCTGTGTTCGGTATGTCCACCCCACAGCCATCGAAGTCGCCGCGCATGTAATGGCGTGGCAGCGCCACTTGAGCTGCGAGCCGGCCGAGCTGCGCACCCCGACGCCACATTGTTACGGTCTTGCATGGATTTTTCTCGTCGATCGTCGCGCCGGTGAAATAGAGAAAACCGATAACGAATAAGGACTGTGGGTACTCAAGCTCAACAGCCTTCAGCCGATACGGCATCGCCTTCTGCCATTGACCGCTGTAGCCGTAAACGCGGCCCATGAGGTAGTTCAGGCGCGGGTTTTCGGGATCGGCTTTCACTGCCGCTTCACACGCGGTCTGCGCCGCGTCGAAATCCATTTCGCTGCGCGATATACCCGGTGAGACGTGATATGGGTCAAGGCCATGGGACGCCAACAGGTCACACTCCGTCACCTCTTGAGACCACGTGGGTTCGGGCAATTGGGCTTCGGCCACTGTGCCAAAAAGGAGCGTTATCGCCATTGAGCCAAGGTAGATCGGCAATTTTGTCATGGTGCGTTTCCTATCAAGTCGTGCGCAGAGTTTAGAGCGGAATATCCGCCAGTTTGATGGTGTCGAGAGTCTCGCGAATGAGATAGATGTTGTAGTGCATCTCTTCCTTGAAGAAGTTGTAACGCTGCTCCGACGTCGAGTCTTTGCGGCGGCCGAAATTATCGATGAAGCGAGATTGCCAGCCATCGACCTTGATCTGCCAGAAACATAGCACTTTGCCAATGGCGCGGAAATGCGCCTCGACACCGTCTTTCAACTCCCGGAACTTCTCCGGCGTGATCTCTTTGTCGAGAAAGCGCTCAACTTTCTTGAACGTATCGAAATATGCGTTTAATCCGCCAAGTGTATCGCGCCCGTACTCCAACACCTCTACTGCATCATCCTTGAGGCCTGGAAATCTAAGACAAATCGCCTTGTCATTCTGCATGGTGCGCACTTCCAGCAGCAGGTCTTTCAACTCTTCGGCCATGTTGTCGTAAACGCGGTGATAGTACGACAGCGCTAGAATGATCTCCGAAAGCTTGGCGATGTAGTTCACGATGTCTTCGGGGTCGATCCGCAACCGGTTGGCGATTTCGATCAGGTTCTTGAGGACTTTCTCACGGTTAGCCCCCTCGAGGATTGTCGCCAAAGATGACCTGTCCGTGATCTTGATGTCGGTCCCTTCCAGTATGACGTTCAACAAGCCGCGCGAATAGTTGTTAAGGTAGAATTGAAGGCGCTTCTTCTCGGCCTCGGGGATTTTGATTTTGGTCAGCTCTTCATCCGTGAGCTGATCTGACATGGCAGCTCGCACCGAGTAGACATCGAAACTACGCGCACCAAGGAGCGCCACCAGCCGGCGGCGGTCCTTATCGGACAAGCGGAGCTCGCTGACGATCTCGGTCGCCGAGCGCGCGCCCACCCCAATGCCCTCGGCATTGAACATATCCACAACGGGCGTCAGATCGTTCAGAAGAACGATCTTAGATTTATTGAGAGACGGACTGTCGAACAGATTCCACTTGCTTAACGGCATCTGGAAGAAGACATCGCCGAGAACTTCTTCCTCTTCGACCTCTGTTTCAATCGAGTCGTTCAAGGCCTATCCCGCCTGCCCCACGACTCGGGACCTCTACGTTTACACCGAAGTTAAATGTCGTCTTTTCTGCCCCGGGTTGCAAGAATGACGGTACTTTGCAGCCGTGAACTGTGGCGCAGAGGACGCTTTCGGGCGCGTTTGGGCACTCGAGACAGAGCTATTGACGGTCTGCCTGGGACCGTTAACGTAGGGGCGAAATGCGCGGAATTTACTCTCTTTGGAGGACGCTCCATGCCGGTCGCATCCGGCAGTTCAGTGGATAAAGTCACACCGGAAACCCTCGCTGAGCGCATTCGAGCGCTGAGCGAAGAGTTTGCGCTGACTTTAAAAGGCAATCTTGAAGAGATGCGATCCGTTTGGGCGTCGATCCAGACGGACACCTCGTCTCTCGCGTCCGCGCCGAATTTCGTGCGCATGCATGAAATCGCCCACAGCCTCGCCGGCGCGGGAAAGAGCTTAGGGTTTCCACGAGTCAGCCAAGCCGCCGCGCCATTGGACAGCTTGTTCCGTTTATTGCGCGAAAAACAGTCTCCCCTGACTGAAGAAGAAGTCGATCAGATCAACCTGTTGATTACGGATCTGGAGCTGGCCATCGATATACCCGGGGAACAGGTGCGCTTGGATATCATTCATCCGCACGTCGAGGAGAGCCCCGACCAGAACAGTGTGTTCCATACCTTACTGTTCGCGGACCTGAGCGAAAACGGCGATGCCATAACTCTCCTTAAAGACGTCGGTTTTGAGACCACTGCCGTGACCGGCGGGTCTCCTCCGGAACGTGTGTCACGCGGCGAACCGGCCGTCCTTCTTTCGCCTTTGGCATCCGTCGCTGAGGCGAGAGGCTGGCTCACACAATGCGGGCTGGAGCATGACGTCCCAGTGGTCGCCGTTGGAGAGAGGGGAACGTTTCACGAGCGGCTTGATTCGGTGCGTCAGGGGGCCGCCGATTTTCTTTTCCTGCCGCTGGACAGAGAAGACGTGTTTAGCCGGCTAAGTGCGATTGAAGAGCGGCTCATGGCACCGCCCATCCGCGTTGTCATCGCCGAAGACGATCAAACCCTGGCTGAGTTCTACAAATTGACGCTCGAACACGCGGGCATGGAAGCCAAGATCGTCAGAGAGCCGGAAACCATCTTAAATGAGTTAGCAGGAACCGCCGCTGATATCATTTTGATGGATCTCTATCTGGGCTCCTGCACTGGATTGGAACTGGCGCAAATCGTGCGTCAGTTTTCCGCATACACCACAGTTCCTATTCTCTTTCTGTCGACAGAGAGCCGCATTACCTTGCAGCTTGAGGCCCGCCACCTGGGCGCGGACGACTTTCTAGTCAAGCCGTTGAAGCCAGCTCAACTTGTATCCGCGGTGATGAGCCGGGCGCAACGCTACCGTGATCTCAAAAAGTTGACGGACCGGGATAGCCTGACCGGCCTCCTCAACCACACCAATATTCTGCGCTCTCTTGATCGCGAGATCAGTTCCGCAGCGCGAACCGAAACGCACGTGGTTATGGCCATGGTGGACATCGACCATTTTAAGAAGGTCAATGACACTTATGGCCATGCTGTCGGCGATCAGGTCCTCTTGCGGGTCACGCATCTCATCCGCAACCGCTTACGGCGAACTGATCTGGTCGGACGCTACGGGGGCGAGGAATTTGCCGTCGTCATGCCAAATACCACTCTTGAGACGGCCACTGCCATCTTGGAAGAGCTGAGAGAGGCCTGTGCCGAGATAGACCACAACACCGATCAGGGCAGTTTCAAAATAACCTTCTCGGCGGGCGCTGCTGATTTTCCAAATATCGAAACGGGCAACGAGCTCGCTCAAGCTGCCGACGAATGTTTGTACGAAGCGAAACGAACTGGCCGGAATAAAGTGGTGACGGTTCAGAACCGCGCGTCAGCCTGATAGGCAGGCAGAACTCAACGATCCCAAACCAACTGTTGGCATGTGCGTGCCAATTCAGTGGCATTGGCATCGGATTCCGTACCCGGCAAATACTTCAGAACGCATTCGGAAAGCCGGCGCTGGTCAGAATTCAATTCAAAGCTGGCAGCATGAAGCGATAGAAAGTTGCACGCGTTGCGAATATGAAAGCGCGCCACCTCGGAACGGGTGTTGCCCATGTTCTCGAGAATACAGAGGTTCTCATCCACCAGTTTCTCGGCCTTGGCCGCGGATGGCACCAACAAAACCAGCCCCAGTAGGGCGTTCGCCGCAAATGCGATAACGTGTTTTGACATTTGTAGTTCAGGCATGGTGACAATAGTCCCCGAAACTGAGCGCCAATCAAGAGCCATTCTTAAGCCATAGGCACGCCAGGGGAGAAGCGTGATGAGACAATTTGTCAGCATCGTGGCAATCGTAGTCTGGGTTAGCACCGGTACCCAGGCGCAGGACGGGGATGCGTACGCCCTCAACGAGGTCGCGGGCTCACGTATACAAGAGTTTGTGATCAGCGTTTCAGACCTCGACGCCATGCGCACGGCCTTTACCGAGGTGTTTAAGTGGGAGGTAAAACGCGAGGGACCAATCGACCCCACTGTGATCCGCTTCTGGGGACTGCCGTTTGGCACCGCTGGCCAGGAGCTACTGGTTGGCAACGCGGCCTCAGATTTCGGCTACGTCCGGCTCGTCGAGATCGACGCGGATGATAAGGAGTTGATGCGACCTGGCGCCCGTTGGTGGGACACCGGCGGCTTGTACAATTTGAACATCCTGGTCAAAGACCTGGACGCTACGCAGGCAGCTTTGAGAGACCTGGGATGGACGGCGCGGGGCTTTAAATCCACCTATGATAGGGGCACCGCCAAGGGCGAAAGCCAGGTGATGATCGGTCCGGACGACTTGGTGGTGTCCTTCCAAGAGCGCCAAGCCCCTCCCCTGCAAGGATGGCCCGCGTTCACAGGCGCAACCCACATCGAAGTGGGCTACCAGATGGTGCAAGACCTCGAGACCTGGTACGCCTTTTATGACGAAACACTCGGCTTCGAGGGCATTGGCATGCGCGACCGGCCGCAACTTGGCCCGATCGGCCCCAATGACTATGGCCTGCCCCACAACGCCTCAGATATCGCCAGCTATAGCCAAGCCAACGTGATGTTTCCCCGGGAGACCAAGCAGTCCCTCGGCGCCCGGGCTTGGACCACTGCGGAAGGCTACGATTTTTCGGAACGGATAAAAGCGCCCAACCTGGGTATCTTGAGCGCGCGGCTCCCGGTGCCTGATCTGGATGTGGTGTTGGCGCGTCTGGCGCGCGATGGTCATGCCCCGGTTGGCGAAGTCCAGATTCTATTTCTTGAACCTTATGGCGCGGTCCGCGCTGCGCTGGTTCGCACCCCGGGCGGGTCGGGACAACTGTTGACGCTTTTCGAACCCCACGCCAAGCCCATGGATAAATCCGAGCTGGAAGATTTTTTTGGTCCAGGCCGGTTCGGAAATTGGGTCCGGTTCAATAATCAGATGACCGGCACGGTGCATTACAAAGCGGGTGGGGATGCCCGGGTTACCTGGCAAACCGGGCTGGATGAGGAAGGCACGTGGACTATCAAAGGCGATTCCATTTGCACGGCATGGTACCGGCTGCGTGACTTTCGCGAACTTTGCGTGCGGCATTACCGGGTTGGCGACTCCACCACTCAATCTTTCCGTATAGGCGCCGGACCGGATGGCATCACGACGTTCGATGACCCGGATACGCCGTAGTGCAGTCACCTAAACTTAATCGACACATCCAAGGTTTGTTTCCATGAAGCTGTTCCCCCGCATTCTCGCCCTTGTTTTACTCGTTGCAACATCTGCCGAAGCCCAGGAGGTAGGTGTGTTACGGCGCGGCGGCGGCGGTGATCCGGAAAGCATGGATCCGCACAAGATTCTTGCAGCGTTTGAGTCAACCATCATGACTGACCTGTATATGCCGCTGGCGACGACTGCGGCGGACGACAGCGCCATTCCGGGATCAGCTGAGTCGTGGACGATCAGCGAAGATGGCCTCACCTATACGTTCGATATGCGGGACGGCCTGACCTGGTCAGATGGCACGCCTCTGGATGCTTACGACTTTTTGTACACATTCCGGCGGCAACTCGATCCGGTTATCGCGTCGCGCACCGCCGAATACTTCCGCCCCATCGTAAACGCGGAAGAGGTCAACCGGGGAGAAAAGCCAGTCGAAAGCCTGGGCGTCGAAGCACCAGACGCCGACACGCTCATCATTCATCTGAGGCATCCGGCGCCTTACATGATCGACGTTCTCGCCGTTGATGCGCGCCCAGTGCCGCGCCACGTGATTGAAGAGCTGGGGGATGATTGGGCCAAGCCGGGCAACATCGTTGTCAACGGACCATTCATTCTGGACGAGTGGTCACCGGGCGCCGATGTCAAACTGATCAAGAACGAGAGGTTCTATGACGCGGACAACGTCGCGCTCGACGTGGTTTATCACGTACCGTCGGAGGACATGAACACGGCGTTCCGCCGTTTTCGCGCCGGGGAGTTAGATGCACTGGTGTTCTTCCCGCCAGAGCAACTGGACTTCATTCAGGAAAACATGCCCGAAAGTCTGCGGGTGACGCCGGGGTTGGCGACCGAGTTCTACCTCATCAACACCAAGCGCCCGCCATTTGACGACGTACGGGTGCGCCGGGCGCTGTCCATGGCCATCGACCGGGACATTCTGGTCAATCGCGTTTTACGCACCGGCGAGATACCGGCCTATAGCTACATACCGCCAACAGTTGATGACTACACCGATCGACCACGTGCCGATTTCGCTGACATGTCTATGGGAGACCGGCGCGACGAAGCGCGGCGCTTGCTCGCTGATGCGGGGTTCGGGCCGGACAACCCATTGGTTGTACCGTTGCGGTACAACACACAGGAGCTTCAAGCCCGTCAGGCCGCCGCCATCGCGGCGATGTGGCGACAGGTGGGCGTTCAGGCCGAACTCCTGAACACCGAGCGGCGTATTCTGGCCGCTGACCGGCAGAACAATAACTTTGAAGTCGCACGCTATCTGCATGTCGCCGGCAACTACGATGCGGCATCTTTTATTCTCCTGCTCCACTCCGGTTTGAGTTCCCGCGACTTTACCCAGTACGGCAGCTCCCAGTTCGACACCCTGTTTGAGGCGGCCTGGCAAAAAAATGACCCTGTGGCACGCGCGGCAGCGGTGTATGAGGCAGAGGTACAGGCCCTGCAGGACCAACCCATTATCCCGCTTTACTTCTACAACGGACGGCGGCTGGTGCGTCCGTACGTCAAAGGGTGGGTCGATAATTACCGGGGGGTTTATCCGTCGCGCTGGCTATCGATCGAGCCGGACGCATAAACTATCAATAAAATCAGTATGTTGCGCGTCACCAGGTTGGGCGAACCAGGAGGGTTCAACGTCTGACCACGGCGACAACGGTAATTGCGCCGGACCGCCGGTCGCTTTATCCTTCGATCCATTGATTTTTAGAGTAGATCAGCGCCGCAGGAGAGGAACCCATGGCGACCAGCAAACTGAAGACCGACCGCCCGACTTATGCGTCCGACTTTATTCCGTCGGATGTGGAACGGGCCGTCTTTTTGGGCAACCCGGTGCTCGACAATATGATGACCAGCCTGATCGCGCTGGGCGCTGAAGTGTGGTCGAACCGCCGCCGCATGAAGGTGGTTGAAGCCCTTCTGGCCGACAAAGGCGTGACCACCGAGATGATCGAGCAGTACATGCCGACCGCGGAACAGGAAGCCGAATGGCAGAAGGACCGCGACCGCTTCATCGATCTGACCTATTCGCCGCTGCTGCGCGAGGGCGACCTGCCGGTCTCCGCCGCCTTCACACGCGACAACAAGTAGTCTTTGGGCCGCTACTGGATGGCGTGTTCCGCTTGAGTGCGGAGCCGCCATTCCTATATCTGTAGCGGCGTATTCAAGTTGGCGGAGGTGTCCGCCGTTCGGTCCTTAGTCAAACAAGGGAAATGTCATGACGATCCGTTTTACCAAGCTGATTTCTTCTGCATTCGCCGGAGTATTTACGCTCGCCGTGGCCACGCAGGCGTGGGCCATTGCGGGAGTCGATTTCCCGCTCGAAGACGATCTAGATTTCACCGAGGTTCAATCGATGATCGACGAGGGCGAATACCAGAAGGCGATCTCATACCTCGATTTCGAAGTGCTCGAGTGGTACCCGGAGAACGCCGAGGCGCTGACCCTTAAAGCCTACAGCTTGCGCAGCATGGGCCGTCATGAAGACGCCATGGATCTCTACAACGCGGCCCTGGCCTCAGACCCCACTCACAAAGGGGCTCTGGAGTATCAGGGCGAGTTGTACCTGAAAATGGGCAACCAGGAAGCAGCGGAAGCCAATCTGCAGAAACTTGCCAATCTTTGCCCGCGGGGCTGCGAAGCCCATGACATTCTCCAGGCCGCAATTGAGCGGTTCAAAGATGGCGAGGTCAGCTGGGTACCGCCTGCCCGCAGCCGCACCATCGGCGAATAATAACCAAACACCTGGCCGCCCAAATCCTTGGGCGGCCAGTTTCGTTTGGGCCTCCCGTCATGAAATACCTGCATACCGCGGTGCGCGTCTCGGACTTAGACGAGGCATTGGACTTCTATTGCGGCAAGATGGGTATGGTCGAGGTGCGTCGATTTAAAGGGCACCAGCGGCCCTGCGATATCATCTTTCTGGCTATGCCGGGAAATGATGAGGCACAAATCGAAGTGGTTTATTATCACGATGCTGCAGACCGTGAGAAATACGGCTCATTCAGCCACATCGCCTATCAGGTCGAAAATATATACGAGACCTGTCAGGAGCTGATGGACAAAGGCCTGACGCTGAACCTGCCGCCACGGGACGGTTTCATGGCGTTTGTGAAGTCGCCGGACGGTATTTCGTTCGAGTTGCTACAGAAAGGCGGCCCCCTGCCCAAGCAGGAGCCCTGGGCGTCCATGCAAGATCAGGGTACCTGGTAAGATCAGACCGGCTGCAGCCTATTTCATTCTGAGAACAGGCATCCGGTCATCGGCCGTTTCCGTGAGAGCCCGAAGCTGGGCGACGTCCGCCGCCGTCACCGCTGGCGCATTGTTGCCCCAACCAGCCCTTATGAACGTAACGATATCGGCAATCTGCTGATCGTTCAGCGTCGCACGGTAGCCAGGCATGCGGTAGGCATCGGGCGTACCGTCCACAATGAGCCGGGACGAACCATTGAGCGTGATGTTGATCAGCGATGCCGGATCAGGATCCATCAGCGGCGGGTTACCGGCCATCGGCGGCAGGTAGGGCGGATACCCCTTACCGGTATCGACATGGCAGGACTCACAATGCTGCATGTAGAGATTTGCCCCGGGTGTGGTACGCCGCTCGGGCCCGCGCAAGATTGCCACCGTGGACTCATCATAGCTATACGTGCCGTCATCATGCGCGGCAGGCAGAGAGGCAAGATAGGTTGCCATCGCCTGCAGGTCCTCGTCGGTCAGGTACTGTGTGCTGTTGATAATAACCTCGTCCATGGTCCCAAAAGCCGTGGAATGCATATTGCGCCCGGTCTTCATATAGGTCGCGATGTCATCGACACTCCAACGGCCCAGTCCCGCCCGGTTGGACTGGGTTAGGTCCGAGGCGTACCAGTTGTCGAGGAACGCGCCCGAGAGAAAATCGCTGTCGGACTCATCGTATCCTTGCTCGTTAAACGCCAACCCACGCGGCGTATGACACGCACCACAGTGCCCAAGCCCCTGTACGAGATACGCTCCGCGATTCCAGGCATCGCTTTGATCCGGCTTGGCGACATACGCGTCATCATCGAAAAAGAAGAGATTCCAGATCGCCAGCGGCCATCTGAAACTCAAAAACCAGGGAATTTCGCTTGGCTTGTTAGGCAGATTGACCGGCTCGACCTCTTCCATGAAATAGCTGTATAGCGCTTCGATATCTTCCGCGGAGATTTTGGCATAGGACGGGTACGGCATTGCCGGATAGAGGCGGTGCCCCTGCTTGGCAACGCCAAGACGGACAGCACGGTCAAAGTCTTCCAAGGTATAGCCGCCGATACCGGTTTCCGGATCTGGCGTAATGTTGGTGGCGTAGATCTCGCCGATTGGGGTGGCCATCTTGAGGCCGCCGGCGAATGCGGGTGCGTCAGGCAATGAGTGGCAGGCCACGCAGTTCGCAGCACGGGCGAGATATTCGCCACGTGACATTTCCGACTGGCTGTCAGACTGAGCATCCGCCGCCGCAGAAAAAATGCTTGCCGCAAGTGCAATCGGCAAAAATCGTTTCATAACCATTCCCCAAGCCTAAAACGCCCCCTACTCTCGGGCTGGCCCATGTTAGTGGAGATAAGCCACGAGTCCAAGCCGGGCAATCCTGCGTTGTTGTGGTCAAAAAGGGCGGTTAAACTGGGCCATTGACACCTCGTAGCACTACACTTTCGATGACAGATTCCGCCGCGTCCTCTCCAATGATAATGATAATCGACGACGACATCGCCGTCGCCGAAGTGGCGTCTGCTGTGCTCACGCAAGCGGGATGCGTCTGCAGCATCGCCGACCACACAGGCGATCTAATCAGCCAGATCAAAGCTGCCACGCCGACCGTGGTTGTGGTGGACATCATGATGCCACAAGTCGATGGCTTGGAACTGTGCCGTCAGGTCAAAACGAATCAAGATTTGAGCGGCACCAAGGTCATTATACTTTCCGGCAAGGCCTATGATTTCGATAAGCGGCGCGCCCGCGAGATGGGGGCGGACGGATATGTCGTTAAACCCATCGTGCCGGACGCTTTTGTTAAGACCGTTCTAGAAGCTGCAGCAGGGACGTTTACCGTCAAGTACTGGGGCGTGCGCGGAACGTTGCCAGTTCCTGGCCCGGACTCCCTAAAATACGGCGGCAACACGCCTTGCGTGACCATGCATTTTCCTAACGATCAGACCTTCGTGTTCGATGCCGGCAGCGGAATTAAAGCCCTATCGACTGAACTCATGAGCTCACGCAAAGGCAAGATCGACGCCTCTTTGTTTATATCTCACCCTCACTGGGATCACATAAACGCGTTTCCGTTTTTTGCGCCGTTCTTTATTCCTGGGAATCACTTCACGGTCTATGGCGCATCCCAGGGCGACAAATCGATTGAGGACTTGGTGTCAGCGCAGATGGATGACGTGTACTTCCCCATCATGCTGCGCGACATGGGCGCTTCAATTAAGTTCAAGACCCTTGGTGAAGAAACCATCGAGGCCGGAACCGGCATTACGGTCAAAACGATGCTGCTGTCGCATCCCGGCAACTGCTTGGGCTACCGTGTAACCTTTGACGGCAAGAGTGTGTGTTACATCACAGACAACGAGTTGTATTTGAAAGACTCACCATTTTTTAATGGCGAATACGAAGATAAATTGGCGGAGTTTGTCAGTGGTTGTGACATCCTCATTACCGACACGACTTATTTTGACGAGGAATATCCGACAAAGGTGCACTGGGGGCACTCACCTGTCAGCCGTGTTTTAGACCTCGCCGCCAATGGAGCGGTGAAATCTCTGCATCTGTTTCACCACGACCCGGATCAAACCGACGATGACATTGACCGAAAACTAGATGTCGCGACGGAAAAGATGAACATGCTGGCGCCGGCTATCTCTGTGGCCGCTCCGGCGGAAGGGATGTCTTATAATTTGTAGGCATGAGCTTCCGTTGATAGCCGGGAGCACCCATACTGGGAAACTCCCTGGTTACTACCTCCTTTCGGGTTGACCTGGCGCGATGGTATTCGATCAATTTATGAACGAGTTAGTGCGACAAAGTTTAGGGAAGTAGCCGTGTCACCCAGCGATGAGTCTACCTACTTTCATATCTATGACCTCGATCACGCACCTACGACATTCAATTTTGTTGTCCAGGCTGTATGCGGTGAACTGGCCCGCAAAGAACTGACGAACTGCACACATACACATGTGGTTTTCGTGCCTGGCGAAGACAAGAACCACGGGTTTAATCCCTCTTCCGTACATTACGGCTCAGATACGAAGAAATGGCGGTTTGGTAATATAATCCTTCCAGCTTTGGATCTGTTCCCGCAATAAAGTCATTCTCGATACTCCAGCGACGCGAGGACGCGGAACCGTTCCTGGATAAGGTCGCTCAGCATGTTTTCCCAGTCGGGTACAATCTAGACAGTCGGGCAACGTGTGGGATGTCACTGACACCCAATCTGAACCACGCCCTTGGCTATACAATCCCAAGCATACGCGCTCCTCAACTGGCCCTAGACTTTGTAAGGCGGATTATTGAGCGCGTATGTGGCGGTTCGAAATTCGTCACGATTACATTGAGAGAGACGAGTTACGACGTTGAGCGAAATTCGGACGAAAACCTTTGGAGATCCGTATCGGAGCATTTTCGGAAGAACGGGTATCGCGTTCTCTTGTTGCCGGATTACGAGCGCGTTTTCGAAACCCCTGATGGCTACTTCGAAGGCGCCTACACCTGCCGAGAATGTGTCTTAGACCTACGACTTCGGTTCGCTTTGTACGAATTGGCTAGCCTAAACCTTGGACAGGTTGGCGGTCCGACAGCATGCCTATGTTATGACGACGCATGCAAATATTTGATATCGGGACTGATCACTGAAGACAACAGCCTAGCGAACCAAGATTACAGAAGAGGAATGGGTTTCGATATCGGAAAGGATAATGGGTATTTCGAAACCTATAACAAATGGCTTTGGACCCGCGAGGACGAGCGCGAAATTCTTCGTATCTGTGATAGGTTCATTGACGCGGACAGCACCTCAGGGGAGTTGGAAAGTTTAGTGAATCCTGCGTCACCCATCGCAGCCTTCGAGGCGATAGAAACTCACTTTGGACCAGATGTCTCAAAAGCTTTCTTTTCAAAGATGGGCAGATCAGCACCAATATTCGTAAACAAAGAGTACAATATAGCAGGAGAACATGAGAATACTCCTCGTTATGTACCGAGCCTGAAGACATGACACCTCAATACGACCGGCAGCTTCGATGTGTTTAGTGACACCGCAAAAACCAAGAATAACGCGCACCTCTAGTCTCAGTTCTTAGAACAATCCGGAAAACTTCAACACCATCTCGTTGCCCGGTTTGGCGACGCCGAGGACAGCCTCGAGAAACACGACGAACCAAATTGACAGCACCCATGGCCGCGCCTTACTGAGTGACTTGGACATGCCCTCGTTCTGCTCATCACTGATAGATCCCGCCGCAAGCGCCTGCAGACCCACAATAAAGCCGGGCAAGTGCCGGCGGATCATGACACCGCAGAATATCAGGTAGGCAAACAGACCGACTTTTGCTGTCAGCCAAGGCGTATCGGATAAGCGCCCTGTGTAAATGGTGTAGATGACAGATAGGATGATTCCGGTAATCAGGATCCGGCGAAGCCAAAAATCGATGGGCTCCAGCCTTTTCGCAAGCGGGCTGCCGTGCCGGAAATGCATGTACAGCACCATGAACAACCAGCAAGGCGCGAGGACCCAAAGAGCGAGCATCTGTCCGGGATAGTGGTCAACGCCTTGCATACTGGCCAAAGTCGCTCCAATGGTTAGCATCAACGTCATGCAGACACGCGGGATGAGGTCGAGGTCCATCATGATTTTAGACGCAATCATGCGCGTTTCAGGGGAGTACTTCGGATTGACCACGAAGCCGCTGGAGTAGAACACGCCGACATCCCCGCCGAGCCAGTAGACAAAGCCCAGAAGGTGCAAAATGATAAAAAGCTCGTAGGCGAATTCAGTCATGGATCTCCCCCTCCAACGAATATGACACCAGAATATCAGCAGCGCTCAGCAATGTAAGTAAAGATTAGTGCTCGCCCACTAATTGCAGGGAAGCGGATTGAGTATAGGCAGTCAAATTCGTGATCAAGTGGAAGCGTTGCAGTACAAGGTTCAATATGCGCCAATAGATTGCGAGGCTCTATGCTAAATCCACCCTCACTAAGGGATTCTTTAGTTGAGTCCTTGTGCAAAGTCATCGGCACACATGTAAATGATTGGCCAATCTGACTCGAAATATTTTCGATAAATCGATGCAAAGGGATGACTTTTTCGTCTATCAGTTCGAATATTTTACACGTCTCCGGAGCAAAAATAGAAACTGTTAGACATGTCCCATAGGGGCTAACGATTGAAACTGCATTCTGCACACATTCGACCTGCTCCTGAAAACTTAAGGAATCGGGAACGACCGTGACATAACCCTTCTCGTGCAACACGTTCTCTATTTCGGCCTCATTTACAAACGGTCTACGATGAGACTTAGATCTGGAAATGAATACTTTTTCGGGATAGCCGGCGTGCGTGGATTTAGGCATAAACTTTTCACGCAACCAAGAGACTCCCGCTTTGTGTAGAACGTCTACAGAAAACAACAGACCGGGAACCAATAGCTCACTGCATTCCAACACTTCATATTCACTGCACTGAATAATGCTCGCGGGACGAAAACCTAACATCTCGAGAGCACCAAGATGGATGTCAGAGAGTTGATCATCTACGAGAATCTTGTAATTCGAGAGATCATATACACTCTCGACTGTCCTCAACCTGGCAAGGTTCTCGGTAAGCCAATAGAAAAAGTTAGAGTTGCTTCCCAGTAATATGCACGGCTCCCGGATCGTGGTTTTCTTTTTCGGCAGATTAACCACAACAGAGCCTTCGCACTCGGCGATAAAGCTCGGCGAATATCTGGCTTGAAAGACGGAATGTTCAGACCACTTGTCGGGCCAGCTCAACAGCTCATCGATGTAGATGTTTTCGTCATCGAAGACAAACCACTCCTTGGGCTTTACGTACATATTTTCAACAACGTGAAAACTTGGCTGTGACCATCTGTTGTTCGTATTGTGGGACTGTGTCTTAACACCCCGGACAGCTCCGAAACGGCTCTCCAACGCCTCCCCTTGAATAGTTGATTTCTCGGCGAGCCGGGCGCGGCGCAAAATCCTTATGTCGGCCCCTTGCCGATAGGTCTCATCGTCACCACGGGCATCGTATTTGACGAGTTTCAGCCAAGCATACGCTGCGGCACAAATATTATCAGACGGTGCACCGACTTTGAGATAGGCGAGCACCAAACAGAAAATTTCATATCCTTTTGGCGGAGACTGCCTGACTCGCTCTAATAAAAAGTCGGCTGCCTCATCTCTTTGACCGGACTCCCACAGCGCTAAAAATAGCAATGTTGAAGCGAGGTGCGACGCAGAATCCAGCGCGAGCGCCTTTCTGGCACATTCCAGTTGAAAACCGTAGTTCCGGGAGAGGTGAGCATTGTAGGCCTGATGAATGCTCCACTCTAAGTCTTGGGCTTGGCTCATGTGGCTAATGCTGTCCAATACCTTAGGCGTGTTGCTTCTTAGCTTGCATCTTGGGTGACCAGCGGGGTGTTCCGACCAGTGAGGTGCAAAAGGAGCCGATTGGGCTCTTCATGGACGAAGTGAACGCTGATCCAGATTTGACGAGACTACAATTTCCGGACCAAATAGTGCCGTTTTATCGGCTCTTTGGAAGGACAAACTGGACAACCCAGAGGGGGTTCGCAGTTCTGTTCGAGAGTGGCGTCCCCGAGGGGACTATACCTATTCAATAAAATCAATAACTTAGATGACCGGTGGGACAGCGTATTTTCCGCCAGGATCCGCCAAGGTTCGCGAATCATGGTCCCACCTTGTCGTGATCTAAACTATCGAACGCGTAATGAAGTTCGCTCTTCTTAAGCAAGCCCTTGTCGTTTGAGGTCTTCAAGTTTGTCTTTTGACAGTCCGTATTGCGTCAGAAGGCCGAGACAAATCACTTCTACGGTAAACGGCACAAAGGCGATAGCGTACCGAATCGCTGTGATTGCTGATTCTGGCTGCACAACTTCAACACTTCCCGTGGATTCGACATACCCCATAGCGCCAAGAAATGTGCCGATCATCGCCACGCCCAACGCCGTCGCGAGTTTTTCCACGGTCGTGTAAAGGCCGGCAAAAACCCCTTCCCGACGCAAACCTGTCTTTAGGTAGTCGTATTCGATGGTATCGGGCAGCAGAGCCTGCCCCATTAACAAGACGCCACCGGCGGCGCATCCAGCAATGATGGCCCGGCCGAACAGAAGAACCAAAGGTTCACCGGGCCCAGCTAAGAGCCAGCTTAACGGTGTGATCATGGCCACGCACAGCGCAACCATATAAGTGTTTCGCTTACCGATCCGCGCACTTACCCACAACCACAATGGCTGGCTAAACATGAGGGACAGTTGGGTGCACAACGCGAATGTGCCGAGAAATGCGTACGAGATCTCGAGGATATACGTGAAGAAAAACGGCATGATTGAAGACACGCCGAGGTTCAAAAGGGTGCAGAATTTGATTGCGAGCAGGAGAAAGAAAGGTTTGTTTTGCGCCGCCAGTCGAATTTGCTCACCGAAACCAACACTCTTATCGTGTTGCCGCGTCGTGAAGGGGGCGTTTCGCGTCGCGAAAAAGCAGACGATCGCCGCACCCAGAATGATTGGCGCCAAGACGTAAGACATCATGCGATGACCGTCCTCGCCCCCGCCATACGCGTTGATAATTAGGGGGCCAGCGAACGAAGCCAGCATGCCGGACAAAGCTACCGCATAAATGCGGTAAGACATGAGGTCTGAGCGTTGATCATATCCTTCCGTCATTTCTGCGGGCATGGCGAGATAGGGCACATTGAACATGGTGTAGGCGGTGGCGAATAGAACGAGGACGCCAGCCATGTAAAAAACCCGGGCAGACACATCCATGTCGCTGGGAACATTGAAGATCGCCAACATTGAGATGGCCAAAAGAACACCGCCAGCGAGCAGATACGGTCGGCGCCTGCCGAATCGCGCTGGTGTGTGATCACTGGCGATTCCCATCACGGGATCAGTCACGGCGTCATATATTTTGGAGATGGCAATGATAAACCCAGCTGTCGCCGCACCTATACCGACAAAGTCGACCATGAATCGCAGCACAAGCATGTTCTGTGTAGTTAGCCCGATGGCGACACTCAGAGTTCCTATGCCCCAACCCGCCTTCATAGACAGCGGCAAACCAGACGCCCGCAAAGCATCGCTATCGTGTTGCGATTTGGTGCCTTCGCGGAGATCTGAACTTTTCACGAACCGAGCCTAAACAGAGAGAAACAGTCGACGGTGCATCTCATGCTGACTTGAGATCTTCTACGTAGCGAGACTTCGGCATGTCTCCCTTGTCCATGACGTCGTGATAACCCTTCTTAGGCTCCAGCGTTATGTGGGTTGTGAAGGCACCGCTCTTCCTTGCCAAATTTCCTTCGCCACGCTTCCAGACTACGGGAAACTGTTCGTCCGAAGGAGGCGCCCCAACTTCCAACTTGGGTTCATGGGTCGAGGCTTCCATTTCATTGTAGATACTGCCCTGCCAGGTAACATCGTCACCCAGCCAGCGTGACGAGTGCGCAATTCGTATTCCAGCCCCGCCATTGCGGTGGTGAGAGGCATGGATGGCGTAAGGGTTGACCATGATCACATCGCCCTTTTTGACCGGCCATGACTTAAGTTCGTAGCCGTTTTCTTCGACGTAATCAGGTATACCGACCGGCTCTCGATACCCGTCCAAGAGGGGCAATCCTGACTTCTGTGCAGGTGAGCGGAACATAAAACTTGTGTTCTTGTGAGACCCCAAGGCCGTTATCAGGGGCGCGTTATCCATGTCTACGTCAGTTAGCGCCAGCCAAAAGGACGGTAGCTGCGTTCCCTTAAATCCAAAGGCCGCAACATCATGATGCAACGGTGTGGCTGCTTCTTTCTCCGTACCTTCTTTGCAGAAAAAGTTATCGAAGTAGAATCGTATGGTATCGGACTGAATAACCTGCCCCACGATCTCGGCCACTGGCGACTCTACTGCCCACTTGCGATAAAACGGATGGCGCATCACCACGTTTTGGATGCCTAAGTTGCCGTTTCGTCGCACGACCGGATAGTCAGTCGAACCCGCTTCCCAGTTCTGCATGATTTCTTCATAGCCGTCGAGCAGACCATCAATCCAATAGCTATCAAACGGTTGCTCCAGATGGACCACCCCGTTGTCAGCGTAATAATCGATGAGGTGCTGAGGCACCTCGAACTCTAAACCTGTCGATTTATTCGGTTCAGCCATGGGCTTTTCCTTAAAATGTGCAGTGGTCCGTTACGCGTGGCGCCAGACTTTCGTGTAGTATCTCTCCGGAAGCAGAGCATATTGCAGGATTTTATCGAACCTTTTGGCACCGGGATACTCAAACGTCCTCGCGGGCAACTTCCGACAGACGCCTCTACCAAGCCTGAGCGACGTTAAGCCAAACAACCTTGCCTCACTGGGCATCGATTTGCCTCGCAACTTGAGTCACAGCGTTGGGTAAAACCGCCTCGTCCCAATCCACCCGAGGTGGACCGGTCCGGACGATCACAAAATCTTCCGCCCTACTGATAAAAACACGCTGCCCCCCAATGCCGTCAAAGTAGACGAGATCGGCCGCCAAGAATGGTTCTGAAATAGCGAAGCCGACTCCGGTGCGGTCTTCATTGTAGTAGCGCTTGCGCACATCTTCATTGGCGAGCCAAATCTGGTAACCGTAGTTGGCTTCGCGCTTGGACGGCGTTGTCATCTCAGCTATCCACGCCTCAGGAACAATCTGACGACCGTCAAATCTTCCACCGTCTTTGATCAGCATACCCACCCTCAGCCAATCGCGCGGCCGGGCGAGGAACGCGGCGTACGTGCGCGCCAGTCCGTTGGGCCGGTCGAGCCATACATGGGCATCATCGGCCCCCAGGGGCTGCCATAGGTGCCGGGAAATGAAGTCGCCGTACGATTCCCCAGTGGCGCGTTCAAATATCACGCCCAGTAATTGGCTGTTGACGTTGGCATAATGGAACCACGAGCCAGACGGTCGTACCGGCTGCAACTCCAGCATCATTTTTTCCAGGTGCATACCGAACAGAAGCCGACGTGAATCGGAAAACGGATTTTGACTGAATGGGTAGGGCACAAAGCCCGAGGCCATGTTCAACAGGTTCTTGATGCTTATGGATCCACGCGGATCATCACCCCATTCCGGTAGGTACAATGAAACTGGATTATCGACACTGCTGATATGCCCCTCTTCGATGGCCAGTCCATACGCGAGACCGAGAATACTTTTGTGCATCGACGCCGTTTCAGGCCGGATGTCGCGGTCCAAACCTTCTCGATAGCGCTCCACCCGCAACACCCCACCCTGCCAAATGAGCAGAGAATCCGAGTTCATTTGCTCCGCGTATTCGACAGCTGCGGAAAAGCGCTCATCCTCGCCCGTGGCGTCGGGCAAGGCTTGAGTGAAATCTCCGCTAACGGTCTGCGTTGTCGGATATGATTCAAGCGCACCAACAAAGTCTGGCTGGCTTTGCAGTCTTGAACCGAGGTAGTTGACCCAAAAGGCCCAATCGTAAATGCCGACGGCGACAAGTCCGACCAATAACGCGCCGAAGACGGCCAAGGCCTTTCTCAACATCACCCCAGCCCCTAAGCCGACACGCGCCTGAACCCGCGCAGATCACCATCGGCACTGATGGCCAAACCGATTCCCTTGTCCAATCCATTAGGGTTGTCTTGTTTGGGAAAGCCGAAATAGTACAGTCTTAGCTCACCACCATTGACGGTAAGTTGAGGAATTGCGACGCCACCGTCGTCCCAACAGCCGGGCTCACCGGTTCGGAAAATTGGTTCATCGTAGAGCCTTCGCCACGTCCTGCCATCGTCACTTTCCGCTGCAAAGATAGACCGGCCCATGGATGGCGTGCCGTCAAGAGCTGTGTACAGCATCAGCCATCTCTGACCTCCTGCGAATGGGTTCTCTAATACGTGCCGGGTCATGACTCCTTTGGTCTCATAGGGCGTTGGGTCGTCCGTCCACGAAAGTGGACCCTTCACGGTCCAAGTCGATCCGTCGCTTGACGTCGCCACTTCCGTGCCGAATTGCATCTCAGACGCAATCACCGTCGTGTAATAGAGAACAAACTTCGTCCCGTCGTGGACACCGTTGGGCCACGTCGTGAAGGTATAACCAAGGAAATCCACGGCCGCACCGTTTGGCGCAGAACCTCGGATGCGCTCAAAAGAAACCCCGTCGTTGCTGACTGCGAGGCCCGTCCGCATGCGATAGCCCCGCGGACCAGGGCCATTTGGTGTTTCAATCTGCGTGTGATCGCCGCCTAAGTACCAGAGATACCACTTATCTCTCACTCGCGTGATATCGAGCACTGCAACATGGGTCGAATCGAAATCGGTAGGGTCAGAACTCGGCTCAAGAATGGCGCCGCCAGTTCCGGGGCCGTTGAAGCGGTCCCAGTGCACGCCGTCATCGGACATGGCCAAAGCGATACGGCCGCTCCCGAGTGTGGGAGCGATGTCTTGTGCAAACGCGCTATCGCGGCAGTAATACCACATGAGCCACTTGCCGTGGTCATCGCTCCAGCGCACCACGCCACCACCGACCGCGTAGTCATCACAGCGACCGGAGGGGCCAGGTCCCAGCACCTTGCCACGCTTGAGGTCGTGTCCAGAGGCTAGAGAAACCTTAGGCAGCGCGGGCAAGGCGCCAGCCATCCCGACTGTCAGACTGCTCAGATTGAAACGCCTTCGGTTTAGCTTCATCGCATTTCGTGTGTCCAACACATTACCTGCGTCACTGCGCTCCAGCCATGAGATCGTCGAGCACCAAGTTCGGCACCATGGACGACTCCCAGTCTGGCGGGTCATCACCCCAACGGAAAATGACGAGATCTTGGGATGGGATCATCCACAATGTGATTGTCGCACCGCCAAGAAAATAGAAGACGTCGTCTACGCGGTACGGTTCATTATTGTTCGGTGCAATGGCCGGTTTTTCCTCACCCGGCCCCCACCCCAAGAAGGTGTGCAGACCGAACTTGGGATTAGCTGGCGAGGGCTTGAGCATTTCCGCAATCCACTGTTGCGGAACAATTTGACGGCCCTGCCATACGCCGTTGTCAATCATCATCTGGCCAATCTTAACGAGATCGACCGCCCGGGCCCGCATGCAACAAAATGTGCGGGCATTGCCGTACTTGCCGTCCACGTTAACCGTCGCCGTGCCCAGACCCATCGGCCGCCAGAGTTTCTCCGACATGTAAGTGGCAAACCGCTGCCCGGTCGCTTGCTCGATGATCATACCGAGCAACTGGGTGTCCACCTGATTGAGGGACCAGGATTGATCAGGTGGACCGGCAATCTCGTAAGCTAAAGCAGCGGCGAAAACATCACTGCCTTCCGCAAGCCGAACAGTCTTGTTGTCCGGCTCAATGATCATCGGCACCGTTTCAAGACCTGAGGCCATGTGCAGCACTTGCCGAATGGTGATCTCGCCCCGGGGGTCATCTGACCACTCTGGCAAATACCGTCCGATAGGGTCGTCAACGCTCTCAATGTAACCTTCGTTAATGGCGATGCCGATCATCACTGAGTTGAGTGACTTCGTGATCGACCGCACAGCCACCAGACTGCCGGCATGAAACCCATCACCGAAGGCCTGGTGGACGATTTCCCCTTCGTGCGCGATGTATAGAACACCGGTCCGCCGCGGCAGAACATAGTCGTTGATGGCTGCCACAGTCTCTGGGCTCAATTTACTGTCCCCTGAGGATCTATATGGAAAGGGTGTTCCCGGTTCGCCAAGCAGCATTTCACTCGGTCGATACCATTCCTGGGGCATCGGAAACTCGCCGGGATTGTCGAGGCGATAGAAGAACCGCTCCCAATAGAAGTAGTCCTGCTCTTGCACGTCGGCGACCCAAGCGCGCCGTTCATCAATAAGATCCTGGGCTGATGCGGAAGTAGTCATCGCCAGCGTCGATGGAAGCCCAAGAAGCAAAAACACCAAACGTTTGAACATTTGAAACCTCACAATCCCCTCGTCTTATCTATGCCGATAAGCGGAAGCCATCGGCACTATTCCATATGCATGCTAAGGGTATATAAGCGCGAACGGTCGAAACCAAACACCTGGACACCTTATTCAGGCTCGTACCCTGCTACCGAGCGGGGCATGCTGGCCACCAGTGTCCAACTGTCGTCATCACGCGCCCACACGTGCATGATTTCGTACCATTCGTCGACCACCTCCCCGTCGGGCCGCATAGTTCGATTGTTCATATAGTAGATGACGGCCGTATCACCGTGCAGCGTGAAGGCCTTAAAGTTCATGTCGAGTTTTTCGTTTGAATTGCCCGACAATCTTTCCCCTGTGCGGCGCAGACCCTCTTTGCCTGGCGTCCAGCCCCCGGTCGGAAATGGCGCGATGTACACGTCCGAAGCACCATCAATATAGGGTTGGAAATTGCCCTTGCCCCGACTGGCATAAATGGATTGCTCCAGAGCCCAGATTTCGTCCCGCGCTTGATCAATTTCACTTTGCGAGTTCATTTGCGCAAAGCCTGGCTTGATTAATAGAAGTGGAATCAAGGCAACGGACCACAACGCCGTCGTTACTCGGATATTCATCATTTGGCCTCTTCTTCGATTTCTGAAAGGTGCGGACAGCACCTCTACTTTGAATCTCAGTTTCTCAAGATGGAACTTTGGACATTACCAGATTGAGCTTAGCACCTATAAGACACAACTATGGTGTCACTCGGGAGCATTCAGGCCATTAGGCGAAATTCGATAAGTGTTTGAAAAAAGTGGTGCCCAGGGGCGGAATTGATCCACCGGCACGCGGATTATCAGTCTGTTATTTGTTTTGGCTAGAAGAAACATTCGACACGGTTTGTCGTACAGTGCCGTACCAAAAAGAAATAGAAGAAGTTTTGGCGTCCCCTAGGGGGCTTAAACAAGTTCTGAAAAACAATCACTTACGAAAAGTGGGTCGCCTAAGATTTCCCGTAGAATCACCGTGCTCTAAATACCAATTGACCCACTTCTAGAACTCCTTTTTGCCCGGCCCGTAATAGGGTGGAAAGCGCGGCCGCACGTCGAGTGTTTTAGAGCGACCGGCCGCTTTACATTTGGGACAGCAGCGACTGTCGAGAATATCTATGCAAGTCCATGACGGTGGAAATTCTTCGATGGGAATGTCCTTCGTACCGTAATCGCAACTTGGGTGCTCACAGCTAATCCAAATCGCCTGAACACCATTGACTGAAGCCAAGTGGCGCATGGTTGGAGGCGCAGTAGTGACCGCTCTTCTAGACATCCAAGAGTGTATGCCCAGTTCAAACACCCAAACAAAGGGCCAATTTGAGCCAGAGAACGGCTATCGTCAGTTGAACACGCACTACTTTTACGTGCCTTTTTACTGTGCAATTTCACGGTAGAAGTGGTGTTTCTGCGTAAGTAAGCGCTGCGGTTAGTGGTGAAAATCCCAGGTTTCGTCAAGAAAAAGGACATGATTGATGACACACCGCCCTACCCAAAAGGTTTGTATGATGCCTTTGAGCGTGACGTTTTACGCCATGAGGTTGCAGAGGTAAGACGAAGATTCTCCAAACCATGGATGTTGGACGTTCTGCTTGAAATTAGAGCCGCAGAGCGCTCTGAAAGACCAACCAACCTGACAAGCCTAAGCGACGCTGCAAACCTCTCAAGGGACGTGGTAAGGACCGCTATTCGCCATCTAATGGATCAAGATATGGTGATTAAAGATGGCCGCGTGTATCGCATGAACCAGAATTTCTCCGGCATGTGGCTTTCATTTCTAGATGAGAGAATTCACCTATCACGCCGGGCCCATAGCCATTTCAGGTTGTATTGAAATTGGGGATTTTCACCACTTTAGTTTTTGACCTAAACGATTTTGAATGCCAAATATGAGGGAGATGGAGCCAGTCAGCACTTTTAACGGGATAATCTTAAGGAAGTTAAATGCCCCCCGAAAAGAGTAACAGCACAAAAAATGGCCGCAAAAGACGGCTAGAAACGGGCAAACATCTCAAGCATAAGGGCCGCACAAGATGGAAATTGCGGATTACGTTAAGAGGCTCACTCAGTTAGACGAAGACTTAAAAGAACCGAACCCAGATATAGACGCGATATCACGGTATGAAGGATGGTTGATAGATCAGATCACACGGAAAGACGGTGCAGTATCCATGAAGCTTAAGGTGCTTCACCGCCGCCTCTCTCAGATAGACAACACAAGAGAAGCGAACCTTGTCCAATCCATCATCAAAGACATTGACGGTACAGCGGTCTCTTTGCCCCATTCAGAAACCGGAGCCTCATAAATCGACGGCGATTCTCGTGGACCTCAGCGTACCTTGGTCCGTTTTTCAGCACTGAAGGGCCTGAGAATCGCCGTTATTTTCTTCGAAATTCGCAAATTTACGCCTTTAGAGAAGGCCCCTCGTTAGAAACCCAACAAAGAATGCCGCAGCGACAAGCACACCGCTGCGATATGGATACTGCGTTAGAGCCGGGACAAACCAGTCCGCTACCCTACGCACGCCCGATCGGGCTTTAGCAAGTTGTTCTCTCACTTTCGATACTCCTATTTTGTTGTACTGAAACTCAGCAGGACACGAAGACGCCTGATGTCAAAAAGCCGTGCCAACCATCGGGAGGATTGTTGAAGATGCTGGGTGATAGAGTTGGTACTTCAAGATTCCCATCCCACGACCAAGACGCGCCGTTGGATAGTTTTTCGGGACGGATTGCACACATTCCGACATGCCCATCAGGCAAAACAAACCACATGTGTGTAGGTGTCTCACCTTCTTGTGCTTCTCGATAATCCAGGTCATCACGGTCAAGAACCATCCAGACGAACTGCCCAGGCTCTTTCATTTCTTGTTGAGTATTGACGCGGCACGCAGCCAAACCTGAAGAACTCACTCTAGGTTCCTTTCGTAGTAGTCAAAGTTACTCTCAGCCGTTGCCGCGTACCGCTTAACCCGCTCCATCCAACTTTCAAGATTGTGTCGCTCTTGATCGCCAATGCAGTAGTAGGCGGGCTTCACCTCTTCCCCCATCCACGCCACCGCGGCGTCCAGCAATAGTGCTAAATCTTCGTCATCGAAATATTCAGGATCATCCGGATACGCTTCCGCGATCTTTGCGAGAAAGGACGCACCGACAAGCTTGACGGTTACAACATCAAAGAAATCATCAGCGTCATTCGGTGGTGCTGTGATCGTCTGCGGCCGTGGCGGATGATACTGTGGTGCTTGTATCTCCACTTCCACCACTTCCACTTCTTTCAGTAATGGCCGCGATGTCCCGCATCCGGACAGTGAAACGGTGGCCAACATCAGCAGCAACACCGCTGGGGTCTTGATTAACTCTGTCATAAATTTTCCTACGCCAGTTATTGAGGCCACTTAGGGCCGTGTCATAATCCGCTTGCACTTGAGCAATCTGATCATCCCTCAAGCGGATGGTTGTTAGTTGCGCCTTGGTGTGCGCAACCAAGTCTTTGATGGTTCCGTTCTGATCTTCAACCACACCTTCAAGACGCTCTTCATTCGATTGTGAAGTGTGCAGATCAGCCTTCAGGCCGGTAATCTCATTATTCTTCCAGGAGATACGAAGCTCCTGGGCACCAAACGCAAGGACACCAATAACCCCTGCGATCAAAGCGGGATGGGCCATAACCTATTTTCCTTTGATGAGAGTTGCGAAACGAAAGAAACGCTCAAACCCAATACCAAAGACAAATACAACCACCGCGCCATATAGCCCGGCCCAAGAGAGTTTGAGGGTTAGTAAATCGGCTTCTGTTGCACCCGCAGTGCTTTCAACCTTGTATGCACAGAACAGAGCGAACACGATGAGTGCAATCGTTCTACCGCCAAAGCTTGGCCGTACGGATGGGTCTTTCCACGCCGCTTCCCCATTAGGCTCTGCCGGTGATTTACTCATCACCAAGCCCCGGAAGATAGCGCGAGCCGTCAAAGCGCTTTACTTCTCGCCTATTGTCCTCAAGCACTCGACGGCGGGAAGCGTGCACCCATCCCGCAGCCGGGTCATCGGGGTCGTAAAACTCCAAGATAAGCTGATCAAAAATCAGGTTCTGCGCGATCCACCGGGCCACCACTATGTTAGGCACGCCTCCGACTTCAAAGTCTGAGGCTCCATCATCGTTTTGCGCCGGATGTTGTTTACGATTGAGGTAGTCCATTTCCGCTTTGTCTTGCGCGGCAACCATGTCGGAAACGGACTCACCCTTCATATTCTCAGCGACACGCGCACGAATTCTCTTAATGGTCGGAGCACATATCACCTTCTCTAGCTGCAAGCATCGGAACCAAGAAGAAGGAGAAATCGGCCGCCCAAAGTGGGCGCGGGTTGGCTCAAGAATTTCGACGGCAATCATTGTGATGTTTGCCTTCTCAGCCGCATTGGGTGTGTTGTCGATACCGTGTTCAAGTGCTGTGCGAGACTTAATCGCCTCAGCCAATATGAAGTTGTCCGAGAGTCTTTCGTTAAGCATTACAGCCATCCCATGTATGTGAAAAACCACTTTGCCAGGTCACTACCAAAAGCACTTGCTAGGGCCACTAAGGCCATCGCAACTGCACCCCAAAACACATTGCGAAAAATCGCGTTTCGGTTTTGTTTGGATTTACGTTCTGAACGCAACCAAAGGTGATCTCTGCGATGTTCCGGAGCGTCGTCCGGCTGAATGCCGACGTCCTTAAGCTTGGCGTCTACATCATTCAGGCCATCGACCTTTTCTTCTAAGCCATCAAATCTTGTGTTGACTTGCTTTAACTGTTCGCTTCGCTGTTCACCTTGTTCTTTCAAGATGATTACCGTCTCTGACATTGGCCCAACAACTGAGGCAACATGTTCAATTTGCTTGGCCAGCGCATCATGCCCTTTGGACAACGCGCCCAAGAGAACGAGAAGCGGCAAAGGGGCATCCGATGGTAGAGCACCAGGATCGCCACCCGATCCATCCGACTGATATGAAGACGCGTATCCCTCTAACGACTTCAATAGTGATTCTGGGCTGTTGTCGCTCATAAGACCTCAACACAAAAAAAGGGACCTTTCGGCCCCTGTTGCGACTATTCGATTTATTTTGAAAGCGCCCTAAATGGCGCAGTGGTGTTGCCCGTTATTAAATCACCGGGAGCACCTATTCTTGACCCTTCTTCCATTCAGTGGCGCAGTCTCCAACCTCAGTAGGAGAAAGAATGATCGCGTCATCATCTGGGCTTGAAAGTTGCTCACCACCCCAGGGCACTGCGCCTTGCAGGTAAGCAATGGCCCCACGGAAACGACCATCCTTATCGTTAGGATTCACGGCCGTCATAGATGGCGCAAAGATGATGTCCCAAATCCAAGAGGTCTTTGGGCTCGTTCTCACAGCGTTGTACTTCACTGGCCCAAGGGCCGCCGCTAAAACGCCCGGCACATCATCGGGCTTGCGAGGCTGAGCATCACTCCAAACATCTGCACCCGCGGGCTCAGTGTAAGTAGGATTCAGCACATACGCATCACCCTGCCAGAGGTACTTTCCGTTGGCGAAATCTCCTGGTAACGCAGCAACGCTTGTGACAATGGTAACGTCTGCCGGTGTAAAACGAGCGATTACCGATCCATTAGCAATCACCTTTCCGTTGGCGATAGAAGCGCCGTCGCCTATCACCACATCATTGGCGTTCACAACTGCAATGTCAGTCATGGCCGTATCCTCCCGAATTTACATTTTGGAATGGCAAAGGACTGGGCGTTGATGCGGTCATGGGTGGTGTCCAACATGAACCGGTAGAACCAGGTGTAGTTAGAGCCTCCTAGATTGTCGCTGTCCGCCATTGGTCCGATAGCCGCTGTCGAGGTAATGTTTTGGTCGCTCTCTTCGGAGTAAAGCTGGTGATACTTCCGCATGTACTGATGATCCATCTGGCTTGGATCATGCAGGTCGCGACCGCGAATGTGATCGGAGATTACTGCGCCGTGGACAGATGTGCCGGGCCAGCCCCTGTTCCCCACCGACAAACAAAGGTCATGCGCCATGTATTGAGAGTGCGGACGGTTGTAAGTGTTCATCTGCCCGAGATAGATACCGTAGGTGCCAAAGTATTCGGCGCTCTCTGTCGTGAAGCCAGTTTCATCTGCCTCAAAGTAAGACAGGTAGTTGTCCTGTCCGCAGAGCACCAAGTCTGGATGGATGTTGCCTAGCACTGGATATGCAGGCCCCGCACCGCTACCCGGCATCCCGTTTTCAACAATCGTAAAGCCAGGATCATCCCAGGTGAAAATGTGGGTGCTGTCGTTGTCCTCTAAGTTCGCACCGCCAGTTGGGAAGACGTTGCGGAGTATAAAGGCGTTGGTCGCGTTGGGTAGACGATGCGTCATGAACTGACCCAATAATGTGCCCTCGCCCAGTTGAACCTGTGTTCCATAGGTGATGTCATTGATGGTGCCACCAACGATGATTTCACAGATATACGTATTAGTCCGAAGCCAAACCATTGCCGCTGTGTGGTCATCAAGCCGCAGGAGGCGCATGGAGTAATAATGCGCGGCAGTGGTAGGAGCGTTACCCGCGTCTGTGGTATCGAAGTCCCTGGACGTGCCAGCGGCTAGCGTCGTGTCCAAATCGTTGGCATCAACCACAGCAACGTAAACTTCAGCGCCCGTATTATCCCACGCGGTGACAATGGCGCGGTTGCTTCCGAGAGCTACAATCTTCGGTGCTGACAGCACGTTGGTTTCATTAATAAGAGTTGTCTGCGCTCCCCGGTTCTCCCAATCAAGCACACCGTTCACAATTGGCACCGAGTGGCCAACCAGGTCACCCGCGCCAATAATCCACGTGATGATGGCCCGCGTTGGCGAGACAATGGCCATCTGCCCCTGACCATTCCATGGGCTGTGATAAATTGTATTAGTGTTCGTCACAAAATCACTCTGGATTGAGTTCTTAGAAACATTACTCATTGGCACCTTGTGACAGGTCCATCCGATACCATCGACCAGCCAGATACCATCAGCGCTGCTGTTGTCGATTAAGGTCAGGCTGACAACCGATCCGCCACCTTCAAGATGCGCGACCAACTGCCCAGAACTGTTATCAAAGAAGCGTAGGCCGTCCTTACCCATCATGCCGACTTGGTAGAAGATGCGGTCACCTTCCGCATAGGTTGTCGCATCCGGCAGTGTTGCTCCGGCGAACCGGGCAGCCGGTGCAGGCCGCCAATCAATCAGATTGATCTTTGGGGCCTCACCAACAGCAGTGACAAGGCCATTCGCATCTGTGTTGTCAATCGTCCACGCGGCTGTCTTTGTCTGCGCCGCTGCAACGGTGACGCCACCGCTAATCCCACCAGCTAGATCAAAGGGCATAACTATTTCTCCTATTAAGCTGTTGCGGCCGGGGCGAAAGAAACCGCATAGCCGACCGAAGCGTTTATGTATCTACCGCGCACCGTTCCTTGAACGCCCGCCGCAATTGTTCCGTTTTCCTCAAGTCCGTTAAGACGCACACCGTTACGGTTTACCGTCAAAACGTTGCCACCTATCTTGATGATCTCCCACTCATCACCCTCTGCCGGTGTTGTGTTGGGAACCGATATCGGAACAGCACCGCCAGACGTATCCGCGACAATAGCCGTCGTCTTAACGAGCGTATGGGCGGCCGTGTGTATGCCCGCCCACAGTAGAGCGCTTGCACCGTTCGAGCCGTTGGTGCCGGGTGTTCCTGTCTTACCTTGAGGTCCGGCAGGTTGGATCGTCCACGCTGAATACTCACCAGAACCTACAAATGATGTGCAATCGAACGTGAGTTGGGTTGGTGTTTTAGCCGTGATGGTCCCATGCATTTTGTTGGTTGCATTGGCGATGACATAGGCATCAGCGCCAACTGGAACACCCCGCATAACAGCAGGATTAAGGGTATGCTCACCCGTCGCAATGGTAATGGTATCGGTTGAAGTCATTTGGAAGGTGATCGCTATGTCTGCCATCAAGTCATCAATGAGCAGACCAAAGTTAGTGACCGCCTTATAATCTTGTAAGTCTTCCGGAAGGTTCCATGACGTTCCGTTGATGACATGAAGTGTCATTCAATCACCTCTTCTAATTCGTAGGTTGTTCCCCAAAGACGCTGGCCTGAGGGTCCATGCGACGTATTCACAAGCGGGTTCACCTTCCGCATCGTGCACACCATCGTGCGGCGAAATAAGTGTTCCGTATCATCAGGATCATAAATAAAGACAAGCTGCCGATCCGTTCGTAGAACCGCCTGCATGTCAAAGCCTTGTGTGAAGGCTTCTTGCTCATCAAGGGCAGAGACCGTTATCCGAACAACCCTACGGCCGTCGACAACACGATACCACCGCGCGCCACCTAGCGCGGTCTGCACCTCTGTTCCGTACTCCCAAACGAGAGAGTTTCCATAGCCAAAGTTGCGCGACGGCTGCCATCCCGGAGAATCAAACAACCGGCCAAGATCAATAACTTCATCTTCGTTCTGAGTGTCATCAATCTCTACGCGTTGATACTGCGCATTTACAGGAGAACTAAGGACATCAACAATTGGTAGAGGTATTTCAGCGCGCCGTTCACGCTCTAACTTTCCTGTCCACCACTGTGGATGATTGATGCCGATGGAGCCCCAAGGGTACAAGATCGGCCATGTATCAACCCAGCCGCTGTCATGAAGCGGTGTCGTATAATCGCCCGTGAGACACGTGATCGCTTCCCCACCACTCAAAGCAGACGTGAGCACTGGGGAAAACGATAGTGTATCCGATCCACCGGCCGCTAGAGAGACAGTCGCGCTAACCTTATAGACCGTGCTATCCCCGGCAATCTGAAAGTAATCACCATCTGTAAGCGTTGCGGCTACAGTCGTAGAAGCCTGAACAGTGATGGATGACGCGCCTTGTATAGCAGACGCCCCTACGGACACCCCAGAAAACTTAGGCGTGTTGGTGTACCTGTTTCGGTGTTTTCCAAGATCACTAACATTATGGATCGGAACAACCATGACCCTGTGATCACGCGGTGCCGGGTAGTACACATCGAACTGTGTATCCAAAATTGCATCCGTTTGGCTCCGTGCAGCCTCAGTCACAAAACGTGTTTTCAGTAGGTCAAGCGGTGCCGTCGTGCGCCAATCTCCACCCATAAAGACAGGCACGAAGTATGTTGAGTCAATCCAGTTTGG
Source organism: Trididemnum clinides (assembly GCA_963675345.1). Classification (NCBI taxonomy): domain Eukaryota; kingdom Metazoa; phylum Chordata; class Ascidiacea; order Aplousobranchia; family Didemnidae; genus Trididemnum; species Trididemnum clinides. The sequence continues at coordinate 285,879 of CAVLYW010000155.1, forward strand.
GAAGGACAAAATGAAGTTAGCCATGGCCTATCCCAAAACCTCCATAGTTGAAATTTCTTGCCGGGCAATTTCATCAATTCCCGTCACAATAAAGTCCGCGCCGCCTGACCAATTGAAGTGCGGTGCATCAAGTGCAATCTCATCGAATGGTTCACGCTCTTCAGCCCGCGACATCGGAACCGGAACGCGCCACCTACGACGCAAAACCTCCCAGAACTGGCGAACACGCAACGCTTCCGCTTGCGCATCTGACTTGAAGCGAAAGAGACTATCGACTTCCATAATTGGTGATGTGGGATAATCAGATTGAACCGTTGAGTTTATGGACTCGACTTTGCGCGTCTCAGTCTTCAGTTCATTTCTACGACTATCCGCTACTGAACCCGCAAGCTCACTTTCTTCCTGAGTAACCCAATGTCGTGCGTAGTGAACACGAACACCCCAAGTCGGCATTCCGTAATTCTTATCTCCGCTTTGAATAAGTTTGGGCTCATCACCCACACCTATTTCGTACTCTTTAAATGTTTGTGTGGGTGATCCAGCAGGGGCTTCGACGCGCCCCAGCAGCATCTTACCATCCCGCCGGATCACCCAACCTCCCCCGACTGTACCCATGAGCCAGTCGAGCGCGCGGCGTATGTTGAATTGCTTGTCGATAAACAGGCCGCACGGCGCATTGTTCTTGGTGTTGAGGGCTGACACCGTACCGGTTACGAAGTCACCGGATGTCCAACCGCCACGTGTTGTGACAATTCGTTCAATAATGTCAGCGGCGCTCTCAACATAGACGCCGCCCGTCTTGTCTCCCTTTAGATCAACGGTTACCCGCTGATGAACGGTAGGAGCGCCAATGCGAATGAAGCCTTCCGCTATACACGTATCATAGGTACCGGCCGCGGGCTGTAATGCCGCGATCATTGTTGCGCTATCGGCATGATCAGTACCGGAAAAGGTAAGCGCTGCGCCGGAGTCATACACGGCTAATATCGTATCCACGGGCCCGTCATGGACCTGATAAATCAACTTGGATGCATTCACCAGTACGGCGGGAACGTTCAAACAATTTCCGTAACAAAGAGGTATCGGAAGACCACCAATGTCTTCAGCCCGCCCCTGCACACCGTTTACATCACCGTCGCCTAGATATGTTGTCTCCTGAATAGCGCGGTCCAACTCGCTTTGGCGGTCAAGCAAGTTGAGGACCAGCTTTTTCGTAGTCCAGCCCGGTTGCTCCATAAAGGCGGTTAACCAACGTTGTGCATCAGCAACATGCTTTCCTTCTGGAATGCGAGAAAAGCGCACTGCGGCACCCGGCCAATCGTAGTCAGTAAACCAACTGGCAAATGTCGTATCGAACGCGACAACACCCTCACCCGCGCCAATGGCAGACCGATTGGTGAAGGTAGAGCCAGACGAAAAGATATGTCGGCTAAACGTTGGTGGAGATATCAGGGCCGGAACAAAGTACACATCCGCGGGCGAGTCCGTTGGCTTTGATCGAATGCCGTGAGACCCCCAGCGGATTGTCTCGACAAGACCGGTCGATATACGGCGCGGATCGGCTTCTACAAGCCACATCGTTCCTGCCATTAGAAAACACGCTCTGATCGAGGAAGCATCTCAGACTTAGCGACAAGCGTGTCTACACGGTCGTGCAAACTCAGCAACGCGGCTTCCATTCTGTCAAAGCCATCAGCTAGAGCTAAGACGGTGGACTCGGTATTGCGCTCAACACCCGCCATGGACGGGCCCGACATAATGCGGCGGCTGTCTTCTGCGTTATAAACCTGGGCAGGCGGACCCGTGTACAGAAGTTCTCCGCGGTGCACCCGCCCTATATCTTGAATGAGACCGCCCGACTCAAATCCGGAAATTTGGTCAAGTCGATCAAGAATCACCCTCTCCCAACTCGCACCCAATTCAGCATAGAGAGGGTCACTTTTCTGAGATATCGCGAGGGACAGCCGATCCAACAACAGGTCCCGGTCAACAACTCTACGAGTCCAATCGTCTCTAAGACCAACCCAGTATTCAATCTCGGGTGAATTTAAGAAGTCTTGTTCCGTAAATCCGGCTTCTCGATACTCTTGAACACGAGCGGCATAATCTTGACCTAATTGATACCCCTCCTGGTCTGTCGCTGCATTAGGTGGTGCAGTGACAACTATCCCCCCTGTGTTCGGATCAACAGTGACAGTCCCGCCATTATTTAACGCATCAAGAATGGCGCGCTGAAGCTCCACCATTTCTTCCAGAGACGAAAGTTGCTGCTCTGCAACTGAGACCTGTTTACTGGCTTCACCCTCTGCTTTTTCCAGAAGATTAAGAGCGAACGCAACATCCTGAAAAAACGGTTCCGAAGACGCGTAGTAGTTTTTTGAAGCGTTCAGAAAATCATTCGTAAGCTCAACTAGGCGGCCCTCGTCCGCCCCCGTTGCAATCGCCTCTTCTAACTGTCGAAGCGCCTCAGACCGTTGCAGTTCCGGAGAAAGAATTCCAAGCCCAGTATCGAGAAGTATATCTAGACGGCCGCGGCGAAGAATATCTTGGCGACGCTGCAACGCAGAAACAGACTCAATAAGCGAAGACCTTTCATCTTCCAGGCTGGAAATACGCTCTGACATTGCCTCGGCAATCTCCTGCCGGAAGCTGGTTATACCGCGCGTTGCATCGCTGAAGGCATCGCCAAGGTTATTCAGAGCATCATCAACAGCAGAAACTATTTCTGGAAAGGTGCTGAAGGTACTGCGTATTAGGTTGAGAGAAATTCTTGCTTCACCAAAACTTGATGACGCACGAATAACGCCGTCAATGATAGCACTCGCCTCTGAAGTGAAAACATCACTGACTAACTCAAATCCTTCACCAAACTCTTCCGCTTCCGCGTTCAGGTTATCAATATTGACTACAAGGTCAGATAATTGGTTTAGGAAGCCGCGGCCCTGTGACTCGTTTAAGCGACGGTTTAAACCTTCGATGAAGGTATCAGTTAAAGCACGCTCCGCTTGAATGAGTAGATCAGCGGCCAATGCAGCATCCAAACCAACTTCTTCTAGCAATGGTCCTATTGCAGAGAACTGCCCACGCAAGACATCAAGAGCCTGTCCAGCCGCGGTAACCCGTTCTGTATTGTCGGATAGACCTACGAGCCTTTCTACAAACTCACGCGTCGCATCAGCCGCCTGCGTCATTTCAGCAGAGTCCGCACCAAACAGGTCTTCAGTCAGACGTTTGAACTGTCTGATTTGTTCAACAGTGTTTGTGATGTCTTGGGCCGCCATCGTCTGAACAGCGGCGGCCAAATCTGTGGACCCGTTAGAAAGCGCCTCAATCATAGCTTCGAAGTTCAGCGCGAAATCAAGACGGTCGGCAGCGGCCTGGAGCCCATCGGCGAAGTTGATATTGTTGATCGCGCGTTCGATGTTTTCTGGCACACCCTCAAGTGAACCCACAACCTGATCTAGCAGGAATGCCAGGGCTTGTTGGCCGTCCTGGAAGGATTGATCGAACGCTTGATCCCCTTCCCCTCCACGGATACGAATTCCAGAACGCGTGCCGGTCTCGACAATGAAGTTACGCACACCAACACGACCGGATGTGTTGTCTTCCAGGATGCCAATTGTTCCTAGAACTGTGTCGACAATAGCATCTGTGACGCGGCGGTTCTCAGGCGAGTCCTTCTTCGGCCCAAGGTCTGCATCCGTCCTAACAACGTTGCCGAATTCATCTATACGGGCTGTTGTTCCTTCAAGACGATCCGAAGGCTTAGAACCAAACAGCCCTCCGATAGCACTGCCCAGGAAGGCCCCGATGGCTTGACCTATGCCAGGAGGTAAAGGAAGGAAGGAACCAGCAATAGCGCCGATGGTTCCACCTATTTCATTACCTGGCCCTTGGCGCGGCGTGAAGATGAGGTTTGACAAGGCGGAGCCCGCAAAACCACCTAAGAGACCCGCTGGCGAAGACAGGCTGTTAAACGCATCTCCAAAGGCAGTGTTCTGAAGAAACACCTCACCGCCCACGGTCCCCATAACCGGATCGAACACAGGGGCCGAAAGACCTAGCGTTTGCCCAAGGCCAGAGGTCGTGAAGTTAGGTAAGAGAGACCTTGTGAAGGCAAGGCTAGTCGCAGCGCCCGCGGTCCCACCCGCCGCTACAGAACTACCAAGACCAAACTGCGCACCAACCTGTTGAAGCGCAGCGTTACCTAGGCCAAGGGCTCCACCAACACTTTGGATGATTGGTAGGATAACCGGTTGCGCAAGCGCAAGCGTTGCCATCTCTGCAATAACGCGAGCGAAGATATCAAGCAGGCTTGCCCCTAGGTCTTCAAAGTCCAACCGCGCATTACGCACAATGTTGAATATTGCATCAGAAAAGGAGTCCTGAATGTTCCGCGCTGCGTTCTCAAAGACTTCGGTAACAGGGCCATCAAGCTCTTCTTTCGCAACCTTCGACATTTCTTTTATGACGCCCTCTTGTTCAACAAGAGTGGTTGCTAGTTTACGCGCCTCTTCTTCTGTTCCCTTAAAGCCTTGTGCAAGTAGTTTGAGAGTACGATCTACAATCTGGTACTCTCGCTGTGAAATCTTCAGCGCAGCGATCAACTGTGTATTAACTTCAATTTGATCAAGCGTTTTCTCTTCAACGCTTTTTTGCTTTTCGACTTTACGTTCAAGCGCACTTATTGTGCCTTCGTAAGCTTCTTGAACAAGAAGTTCAGTCGCGCGGGCTTCCTCTGTTGTGATAATTCCAGCGGCAAGCGCTTGGCGAACCGTATCAAGGTTTGCAACGCGGTCTCGATCCGCCTGACCACTCTTATCTACAGACTTGAGGAGTTGGTTGTACTCTTCCCGAAGCTTCTTGATTTCACCTTCAGTAAGGGCCGAAGCTTTACCTGCCTCACCAACACCCACACTCATTTCAAGCGCGGCGTCACCGAACAACAAAAAGTCTTCAGTTAAACCCTCAACACCAGCGCTTAAGTTGTCCGACTCATCAAGGAAGAACATGAGCGGCGAAATAAGTATCTCTTCTGGAATTTCGGCAATGCCCAATACGATCTGGTTCCAGAAGTTCTGAATTCGCCCGAAGAACGTACCTAACCGGGCCGCATCATCTTCAAGTGACTTTAATGCTTCGCCAGTAACCTCAGCGCTTCCCAATATCTCACGTTGGAAGTTGACCGTTCGTATCTTATTTAGACGTTCAACTTGATCAGCCAACTCTTTGGCCTGAAGAACAAGCTTGTCTTCAATGACAATACCTAGCTCATTTGCCTGCCGTGCGTATTGGTCTAGACCCGCGGCACCATCATTAAGGAGGTTAACGAGCGCTGCACCTTCAGAGTCAAAGGCCTTAAAGGAAATACGAAGACGTTCGTTCGAACTCTCTGTATTCGCAATGACATCAGCAAGGTCACGGAAAACTTCTTCCGTAGAACGGGCCCGGCCGGTTTGATCAACAAGCGCGATGTTGTTTTCTTTTAAGGTGCTAAGTAATTCACCCTGACCCTTTACCGCTTCCCCCAACCGCCGTGAGAACCGCTGCAAGGCCATATCAAGCGTGTTCTGTGCAACCGAGTTTTCTTCAGCGGCAAACCGAAGCTCTTGTAGGAACTCAGTGGTTACCCCAACCTTGTCCGCAACATCCGCCAGTCCACCCACAGCCCTACTGCTGTCAGCGAGTGCCTGGAAAGACTGCTTAGACGCAAGAGCGATAGCTGCTAGGCCAGCCGCCGCGGCGAGGCCTGCCGGACCAATAGCCTTTAGAACACTGCCAACGGGCCCCAAACGATTGGCAAAATCCTCAAACGTTTGCCGCGCTTGCTTTGCCGTCTCATCAACAAGAAGGAGATTGCGAGCGGCCGGTTTTGATGCATCCTCAAGTTTCTTAAGCGCTTTTTCACCATCGGCTCCAAGCTCGCGTAGCGCGCGCTTCACAACCTCTTGATCTTGAACGCTAAAACGAATGCCCACTTGGGCCGTTCGAGTCATAACCCTCCATAACCGGGCTTGGCACCCGGTGTAGACCGTGCTGAAATGTAGGAATTAAGACGAAAGAACACCGGAGAAAGATCAGTGACCTTTTCTAAAGTGTCGTCTGCGATATGCCTTATCGTTGGTTTAGCTTTGCTATATCAGGCAAGCATCTTGCAAAGTGGGTACACGCAAGCCCTACTCGTTCTAGTGTTGAGCCCCGTGCTTTTTGCATTGGCCGAAATTATCGACCGGCTGAACAAGGTGCTTGCTGCGCTTAAGCCTAATCAAGAAACACCCGAGGACCCGTGACGCGCGGCCGCTCCGCACGATTGAACGCGGAAACAATGTAGCCGGGAAGCCTTGAATTCCATTTGTTAGCAACCCGGTCCAGATCATAAACGCGCTGAAGCCGCACTGATGCTACAATGAAAGCCAGCGGAGTTTTCAGACCGTCCACCGTACCGAACAACATTGGCAGTTCCCCAGGCTGCCCACGCACAACAAACAGCGGTCCATAGTTGGCCTCAGCAGTTTCTGAATCGAAAATCTTCTGAGGTATTGGCGCGCGACGTTTCGCCTCAGTCGCAAGACCTAATTTCTCACCCTGCGCTGTTGCTATCAAAAGAGCCTGCTGTCTCCGCGGCCTTACGATCCTATTTGCCGAGAACGCATTAACAATCCGCGACGCTTTACTGTAGACAACAGACGCTGCACCAAGGGAACGAGCTCCCCTACCCTTTGGATAGTCGTTCTTACGCCACGCCTTTTCCACACCTTGGCCAAGGCCTGCACGGCGCGTAACTCTACGAAATTCGTTTTGCGCGTTTGATCCTGCTTTACGGACACTGCTTGTCGTGGCTTTTTCAGCAACGATAAGCTCCGCTGCCATCGTATCCCGCATGGACCCTATGCGCGCTAAACCGAACCTCAAAGATCATTCCCCTTTGTTAGTGTCCAATAAGCGTCTGACATCACATCTAGGCAGGCAATGTTGAAGACAGACTGATCAAAGGTGCCCCCCGGATCAGGTAGATAACCTGGGGCCATAGAAGACCCGCGATACATACGCCAAAGCGGCAATAGGTTTCTTACGTCTTTGCGGACTTTGAGGCGCGGGTTTTCTTTGTACTCTTCGCCGAAGATTTCCCACGCGGACCCGTCCGGTGCTTCTTTCCCGCAGTCGAACTCTTGGGGCTTGAGGAAGACGACGACTGCGAGCCGGAGTTTTTTTCCAGTTCCTCACTCGGAACAGTAAGTAAATTGATGTAATCAGCGAGGCCGTTGATATGCTCAAAAGGAATGCGATTTAGCGCCTCTTCTTTTACCAATCCGCGCGACGTTTCCCACGGCACGCGAACCTTATCATTCCAACCGGCAAGGTGATGCTTCACCATAATGAAGCGAATGAATTGTTTCGCCATGAGTTGACGGCTCATCAATTCCTGAAGAGGTTGGTAATTGGGCACAAGCTGTTGACGAATATTTGCAGCTTCCTGGGCTAACGCGACTGCCTCATCCGCAGGAAGGCTCTTCGGATTTTGAAGGAAGGATTGGTACCCCTCCAAAATTGCTGCGCAATGTTCGCGCTGATCTTCTTTCACCACAGCCGCAACAGCGGCTAAACAAGACAGATGAATATCTTCTTCGGAAGGCGATTGCGCTTCCCAGCCCAAGCACTCTTGGGTCATCCGGGCCTGACTGCGAAAGGTGGGAGGGTATACTTGATACTCAGCGCCGGACTTATCGTTAGCTTTCCAAGTCACAGGTGAGTCTGTCGGGAGGGGAACTGAAATCGTATCTATAAGGTCAAGTTTCATGGCTGGGGCCTTTTTATTACTGGGGCAAAAAGTAAGCGGGGCTTTCTGCCCCGATTACCCATTCAGTCTTGGTGAGGTGTGAGTGAGGTGTTGGATTACCAAATCGAGATGTAAGCGCCAGAGTCTTGGCCGCGCGGGAAGAAGTTGACGCTTTCATTCGCCAACTTACTTTGGTTGCCCGGTTGATAGGACGTGTACAGCGCTTCAGGAATAACCATACCTAGGCGTTGACCGGCCTGATAAGACTGACCACCCGTTACCCGATGATGGATAGGATGCACGCTGCCGTCCTTCATGTTCTGAAGAATGTTTCGTGTTGCCACAAGCGTTGAGAACGGGTCCATTTGACCTGACATTGAACGGGCTGTGATGATCGGAATATCAAACCCTTCCGCCGTATTAGGATTGGGTGGGAAGTAAACCGTGTTTCCGGTGTTGAGCGACATCTGAGTCAATGCAACGGCCGCACGGTCAATGGTAAAGAGTGAATTCCTAAACACACCAGGACGCGTGCCGTCGTAGGCCACTGTAGGCATTGCCGCATCAGTTTTGCTCAGGAAGAGGCAAGACAGCGTGAAGTTCGCCCGCGGCGCTTGCGCAGTTGGGTAACTAAAGTTCACATCACCTTGAATTCCATAGAGCCGATACAGAACACCATCCATAAACAGTTCCATTGAACCGTGCGGAATGTTTGCGGAACCCGGCGCATAACGGCAGTTCGCTGGAATAGAAAGGATACTTGACGTGGTGAGCGCTGAAGCGAACGAGTTTGACAACGTAGCAACGCGGGCTGCTGTGTAGTCATTAAAGAATGCCCACTCTGGTGTAGCAGGATTTCCGGATACTAAGATCGGCATTCCATTATAGAGGTCAATTGTTGCTGCATAAGGAGCCTGCAAAGTTGCCTCAGTGGTTGAACCCGCGGTGGCTGCTGTACCAGCAATACCGCGACTGATAGTAACCGTGGCACCAGCCGCCTCATCTTCGATACCGGCCGCAGTTCCATCAACGTTTACAAGGTCAACAGTGTTCGGCGTGCCCGATGCTGAAGCAGATACGCGGTACTCTCCATTATTCCCAGCGGTAGCGAACCCGGAAACATAAACAACAGTACCCACAGGAAGTGTAGCGCCGAAATCAACGTTCGTTGATGTTAGACGGTCACTTGCGCCGACAGCCGCGATATCTGTATCTGACTGATCTGTCTTCGTTAACGTCTCTCCCCAGCCGCAACACTCCATCAACGGCCCCCATTCAGGAGCGACGCCGGGAACACCGCTACCCTTCAAGTACACCTGAAAACTCACTTGAACCTGGATGCCACCAACAATAGGCCCCCGACCATCAAGCGAGCCGGTCACTTCATCAGTATCAGTGTTTTGCGGATTGAAATTGATAGATGGGTTTTCGACCAACACTCCATCCGTACTTTCGGACGGGTCATCGAACTGATTAGCGGTGCTAGACTTCTTAAAGAGAACCGCCGCGTTTTGCGACCGGATTACTTGATCCATGGTGGGATTTCCTTTTGCTTATGCTGTTAGGTATGCGCCGCCAAGCTCAAGAACGAGACTTTGACGAACGGCTGGAAGAAGACCCCTTACCTGAACTCTTCTCGCTAGAGTCACCATCGCCTTCAGACGTGGGCTCTGAAGCGGCTTCTTCTTTTTGGTTAGGGGGTGAATCGGATGACGCATCTACCTCAGGTGATGTCGTATTAGCGGGCTGAACATCATCATCGCCTTCACGAAGCACTTTCGGATCACATGACCGCTGCGGTGTAGACATAGCGCGATGAGCGGGAACCGCAGGAGGCGGCCCCTTCCTGTCTTTGTTCATGATTAGACTCCTATTGAGTGACAAGATTTTTGTCGGTGAATACTTCGATGCCGAAGAGTTGAGTTGCCGCCATCATCGGCTTCTTACCTTCGCCACGACCAAGCGAAGGCTCGCCTAGTTCGCCAATAACGACCTTGTGACTTGCCGTATCTATGATATCGCCAACGTCTTCAGACATGGCGATTTCGACAATCGCGACATAAACAGAATCAAATGCTGGGTCTAATTCCTCATCAGTGTCAGCGCTGACATGAATATCAACCTCGACACCAACGGTATGTAACTCAATAACATTGTTCTCTGCTTCCGTATCAATAAACACACCACCCGTAATAATGTTGATGGCTGGGTGTGCTTTACGGTCTATAGCGGCGGTACGATTGCGATACACGGTAAGGGTCTGGCCATCCAACGCGCCACGTAGTGTCACAGTTTTCTGGCGCGCTTCGAAAGCGTCTATAAGACGAAGCCTTAAGCTTGTGTCCATTACACGCCCCGAACATCAAGCAACCACACAAGGTTGCGCGGGTCAGGTTTGGCGCTTTCTACAACACGGCTATTACCCGCTCTATCTATGATGGTCGCACCTTCTTCAGGCTGCGTAGACACCTCAGATTGGCGCAACTTAAAGAGGTCACCATCATCAAATGATTCTGCGGTTAGAGAGAGTGGTGTCGCAGAGGGGTTGGTTCTAATCAACCTGACTGACTGCGCAGAGCCGCCACTTGGCGTGTATGTCGATGCAAACGAAAGGTTTGGGTCTTCAAACATCGTCGTGACTGCCTGAGTAAAGGCGTCTGTCATAAGATCACCCCTCTACGGCAAACAAGATCAACCGATGATTCAACTCGAACTTGATCTACATAGGGCCAGCAAGACGAAAGGAGTGAACACCATCGCCATGCAACAGCATCAGCGTCTTCGTCTCTAGAAACGGGTAGTGAGAAGAATGCGGCGTGATCAGTCCGTGACTCAATCGCCGCAACCACATCCCCTACCTTTACCTCTGGGACAACATCCAAGACATTTGCGCAGAAGGCGTAACCCGAGCTAGACAGGGACTCAGGTAAATCCCAAAGACTTGCCTTAACAAGTGGGATCGACACAGCAGGGTCTAAACAGTTTGCCGCGATGTCTATGCCTATGACATCAATACCGCGATCCATAAACTTCAGTGCAGCACGACCAGTACCGCAACCATAGTCAATTACAGTGTCGCCAGACACGAGATGCAGGCTTTCGCAGGCGTCTGTTACGCGCCGCTCTCCAAGGCTTGAATTCCGTGAACCGGGATTATCCCAGTAAGCCTCAAACCGTTCTTGTTCGGAGGCCGTAAAACTATCCATATCAATAATAAGCCCCCAGCCTGCTAGGCCGGGGGCTTTCCATTATCACCTAACGAAGTGTTAGGTGTTTCTACCTTGTAGAAGCACACGCGGCCGTGTGCAGATGTTGAGCGGATTGGACTGACTCAACAGGCTTGCCCATTTCCCATACTTGGTATCAATGGCCGGCTTAACGTACCGAGGCAATCCAATGGTGTTGACCGTCTCAATGAAGTCAGCCGGACCAAAGTAGGTCTTAAACAGTCCTGGAACACCCACCGGGAAGAAGTGAGCCTTCGTATCCGCAACAAAGTTCACTGAACCAACTTTGCCGCGATACTCTTCAAAGAGAATTCCGGCATACCAGAACGAGCGACGCGCTGTCCTTTGACGGAAGAACTCACCCTCATTCCAACGTTCGTAGGCTTTTGCCGTCTCCGGATGAGCGACCAGTTGGTCAAAGAACGTCGACCCGACAAGCGCATGAACATAGGTATAGGGTGCAGCACCCAACTCATCTTCTATCGTTCGAAGAACAACGTTGCAGTTGTTACGTACAGCGCCGTTGTCTGGCGATGCATTGTCTAAGTTAAAGTCGATCTCAGTAACTTGGCTGACACCAAATTCGTCAAACAGGTTGTAGAGAACGGTCGAGCCATCTGCATCCGACACAATCCCCTTAACAGCGCCTACGCGATGGTGCTCTAGGGTTGCGTCTAGGTTGCGCGACATAATCAAGTTACGAGCATTGACTTCTGACTGAAGCGCGCGTGTTTGATTGGTACTACCAAACTCACGGACACCTTGAACTTCATCAGCGTAGATAATGGACTCTTCTTCAAGGTGTGGAATGACCAGTGAGCGCGCTTTGCGTTTTTCACCCGTCACTTGGCGAGGCGGAGCGCCCCGCGGTGTCGTTGGAATAAGAGACAGTACACCGTCCTTTTCTTCCAACATGACAGAGGTTGTTGTAACTCCCTTCTCGTCGAAGAGGCCAAGAGCCCCAACACGGCCAGGGACAAACGGAAGCTTGTTGATCGCGTCCGTTAGTTCGATCATCGTGAATGGTGAAGTATTGAAAGCGTCAAGTACGCCGTTCATTGCTTTAGTTCCTTTTTACTAAGAGGAAACGCGTTGCAGATTGCAAGCGTTGATCTTGAGCATCAGTCGGCACTAGGTCCGAATAATGATCCCTTGCTCTGCAAGCTGTGTGGTTGCGAGTGCCTGTTGTTCCACGGTGATGCCGGATGGCCACGTGAGTTTGTCTGCCTTCACTTCCGCGTCGCGGCGAATATATGACGCAGCCGTATCTGCGTTGGTTCCGGTGGCAGAGGCATCAACGTTGTCAAGAAGGATGCCATAGGCGATTTGTGCACCGGTGTTTACGGCAACATCCAACTCTTCCAACTTACCGTCACCAACAGCAACCGTAAGCGTGAACGAGTCACCCACTACGAAGTCTGCTGCACCATCTGCAATGGTGAACCCAAGATGATCATTCGAATAGGCTGTGCCGACAACAGCTTCTTCTAGTGCATCACCATCCGGTGTGGTCACTGAGAACCGGCCGCCATTCGCAGCGGCTTCAATGCACTCTACCGCATAGACACCAACAACAGATGCAGCCCCTAAGTCAGCGGCACCCATCGTCAACGTACCGTCACCAGTGTTCCGACCGTTTGGTGTGACAGTCACCGTCGCGCCGAACTGACTTGCGCCTAGTACGTGGCCCGACTTTAGGTTTTCACCCTGCTTAACAGTTCCAATTTCGCGCGAGCGTGTGCCCGGACCTTCGGAAATAAGAAACTCGGCGCTGTATACGCCTTCAGTAATCTCTGGCATTGCGTTTTGACCTTTCGTGTCAAAGAAAAAGACCACCCCGCAAGGAGTGGCCTTCTAACAGATGAATGGATTTAAAGGAGCGTTAGGTCGTAGGCGGTTTAAAGCCGTCATGTGACGCGGCTACACTCGCCGCGCGATTACCGTAGATCGCGCTGGAGTCCAGACTTGCCTTTGCCGCGGATACAGGGTCGACGCCTGAACCATCATCTAGTGGAAGAACAGGCTCATCCTCTTTGCCCATGCGACTGTCTAGAGTTGAAGCTTTTGGCGAAGCTGCAAGCAATGCCTTCGCCTCATCAGCAGACATCTGTGTCTGAAAAGCAAGGTGGTTGGCCATGGCCTCACGACCCTTGGCTTCATCACACCCAAGAATACTTTGAATGCGTGTTCCAGCCTCAGCTTGAATTGCAGCCGCGTCGACCGCGGCTGACGCAGTTGGAGCAGGACCAACTAAGGATGCCTGACCTCCGCTCGGCGCGGCCGGTGGTGTTGCTGGTTGCGCTGCTGGTTGCTGCGAAGCTTGTGTACCGGCAGCAGGGTCAACTGAAGGTGTTCCAGCAGATGAAGCGGCATCTGACGCCGCACTGTTAGGTAGAACCATAAGATTGGTTTCCTCTTTTCCAGTATGTGGGGCGGCGGATGCCGCAATAACGGAAGGGACCACCCCTCCCGAAAAGGTTTGGCTAAACATCATTAGCGCATCATCAGGTGTGATGATTTGGTCTGCTAAGCCAAGTTCGATTGATTGTTCCGCGTTAAAGATTTCGGCTTCTGTATCGCGAACCGCTTGTGGATCAACGCCGCGGCCGCGGGCAACAAGATCAACAAACATGTCGTACATCTTTGACATCTCTGTTTCTATCTTGGCCTCAAACTCCTTAGACAATGGGCCAAGAGAACTACCGTCCGTTTTTCTAGCACCCTTCTTGATCGCAGTGACCTTGATGCCTTCTTTTTCATACTTTGCAGAAAGATCAGTGTGTAGGTAGAGAACACCGATTGAACCGGTCCAACCGGTACGCGGAAGTAGGATGCGATCACACTGTGAAGCAAGCGCATACGCTGCTGAAAAAGCAAATTCAGTTAGGACTGACCAAACAGGCTTACGCTTATTCGCTTCAAACACCTCATCTGCCAAATCAAACAAACCGCTGGTTTCACCTCCTGGGCTTTCGATGTCCAAGAGGATGCCATTCACTTGAGGGTCTTCTAAGCAAGCCCGCAACTTTGTCGTGACACCATCATATCCGGTCATCCCGGAATACGGATCGAGGCCATTCTTATTCACGAGAGTTCCCACCACCGGAATAATCGCCACGCCATTGTGAACTTGGCAAATGTTAGTCGCAGACGGTAGACGGTTCGTACCTTCCTCAGGAACGGGCGCTTCAAATGGAATCGGAGTTGCGCCCGCGCTCCCGTGCCACTCTCCAATAAGATTCATTCTCTGAGATAGAACACCAACAATAATCTGGGCTTTCTCTTCAGAAATCATAACGGGTGTATTGAAGACCCGTGCCGCTAAGTGTGGAAATGGAAGAGTTGATACCGTCACCGGTTTTGCTCCTGTGTTTCGCGATGGTCGCGGTCATCAGCATCTTCTTCATGGCTTAGTGGATTGTTCTCAGAAATCACTGCCCATGTTGTAGCTGGAAGACCTAACTTACTTCTGTACGCTTGCTCTGCGGCCTGTTGATCTAAAGTCTCGCGCCAATCAGCGCCTTGATCTGCGTTTTCGTCTTGAAGGGTCGACAGTCCCGCGTCCATACGCATCAGCGCAGCTTGTGCTTCCTTAGTCGGATCAACATAGCCGCGGCCCGGACCAATCCACCGTCCACGGGTCCACGCAGCCGGAGCTTCGAACAAAGAAGGTGCACCCTTCGGAAACGGGATTTCTCCATTGTCGAACCCGTCTTCCAAGAACGCTAAGGCGATAGGCGTTCCCCACCCCTCACCAAAGTGACCGCGACGGGCAAAGCCAAACTTCCAAGTGTTCAACATCCCAGCACGTGCGGAAGAGTAATTTGTCTTCGTCCAGTCTTGCGCTAACTCTTCATAGGATTGACCTGTTGCCGCGGCGATGAAACGCAACGCGTTTTGCTCAAACGTAGCTGCATTCACATTTGGCCGGGCAGGATCAATAGTGCCGATCTTTTCGCCAGGAAAGAGAGTTGGTATCCGGGCCCCTTCCATAGAGATGCCACGATCACCGTGAAACTCTTTACGTTGTTTCTGATAGCCTTCGACCTCTTTGGTGTCTGCTTCTAAAGCACCGTTAACAAGGTCGTGATCAAATGGACTTTCGATGTACGCTGCAAACACTGCGTTAACGACCGCGGCTTGCAACTCAACTCGATCATAATGATCAAGCATCTTTAGTTTCTCGACCACCGGCGTTAGAAGACTTTTACCGCGATGTTGTTCAATGTCTTCCGGTTCAAAGAAGTGAATCATCCGCGGACGCCCCCACGAATGCCGCGCCGGTATTGCGTTCCACGTCATTAGATCATCAGCACCCGCCAACAACCCATCGCCCGGATGACGGGTACGAATGTGATAGCGGATAGGTTCACCATCAGCGCTCAATTCAATCCCACCACGAAGGCTTGATCCATTCGCCCGGCCATCTGGATTAGACAAACGATCTGGATGGATGACACGAAGCGCCGTCCGCCAAGGTGTATCGCTGCGTCTCTTAAAATTTAGAAGCGTAAGCGCTTCACCATCAACTAAGCGGTGCCGAAATGCGGCACCAGCCAAAAGCGGCCACGTGAAACGGCCGGTAGAGTCAATGTACTTCCGTGGGTCAAGCGTAAACTCCCGCCACTTCGCCGCAACAATCTGGGCCCATTCCAAGGCCCATTCGAAAGACAGGCCGAGTGCGTGATAATCAGGACGTGGCGACCAATGAAACTGCGAACCAATTATCTGGTCTATGTGGCGAGTCACAAGGCCCGATGACCAACCATTGTTACGGATGAGATCGCGCACACGGGCAGTGGCCAAGTCGCGATCTGGTAGCCAGTGCGAGTCATGTGACCCAAGCCTTGGTGTCCATGAAATCATTTCCTGCCGGAATGTCTGGCCAGCCACATGCGAAGCGTCGCGTGCCATACTGTGACGCATCGGCAATCCGCTTGCGTCTAGAACAGTAGCGCCGTTATTTGGGTTGACCGCCAACGGGTGTGACATCAAAAGGACACCGCAATCGCACGGCGGGCCCGAGTCTTACCTACAACGGTTCCACCAAGACTGATGATCTTACCTTCAAGGTCCGCTATATATGCCCGCAGCTTTCCCATCGAGATTTGATTGTAGCTAACGGTTTCTGTGCCCGTGTTTATCGACACCGCCTTTGTGCCGGTAGACAGTTGGTGAAGGGCTGTTTCCGCCTCTGTTAAACGAGTCTGCAAAGTCGCAAGATCAGACATATCGCTCCTACGCCAACAAATCCGATATGGTTTGTTGGTCTTCCGATGTTGGTTTGCTTTCAGTTGGTGCTGGTGGACGTTGCGGCACGGTCGCCCACAACTTCGCAAAGTCTCCTTGATCATCATCAGGGGCCATGCCCCGATCAACCATCAAGCGTTCCCAATCTTCCAAAGTGAGGTTGTAAAGGCCGATGTGATAAGCAACAGCCATGTTGTAAATGCGACAATCATGAAAGTGGTTTTCACCCGCTGTGTCCCAAGCGTTGACCATCCGTCCACGGACTTTCTTTCGCTTACGATAGTCCGCCGTTAATTGTTTGAAGTAACGCTGATCATGAATTGCCGTACTAAAGTAACAGTAGCCCATAGGGTCTTCGTCTTGACCATCGGGAATACCGGGCTTTGAAAGATTCGAATAAAACTCGCTCTTAAAGCCCCATACAGCGACTGGCCACAACTCTACGCCGCGGCGTATCTTCTTTCCGCGATGGTTAACGTCTTGCTTTGAGGGCGTGCCGACAGGTGGAAGATGCCAGCCATCCTTACCAACAAAAGCGAGGGCCTTAGCCTTACCTCGAACGAACGCGTAAACTTGTTGAGTGTTATAGTTCGCATCAATCGCATACTTCGAGAGCGACATAGTGTTGCCGAAAGCGTCGACATACCCTCGACTAAATACTTCCTCTAAGCGCTCCCAAACAGGATCACCATAGTCTGAGGTATCACCTTCCAAGAAGTCAGCGGCGATAGAGAACGATATCCGTTTCGGACCCCAAGCAACAATCTCATAATAGATGCCGTTCTTCTGAACATCCGCGGCACCGGTTAGGAATAGCCCACCATAGGGAACGCGATTTGCCGGATATTCTGACCTACGTTTAAACAGGTCATCCCAATTCGGTGTGTCGCCTTTGTCTTCCCAGGCTTCACCTAACCAAAGGTTCACAAAGGTCTTGTACTTTGCTGGGTCGTCTTTTCGCTCAAGATAAACCTGAGCCATCTTGTCCCACGTGGTGACCGGCGAATAAAGCGCGTTGATGTAGAAGCCGGGTTGGCGTCCAGGGCCCGACTTATGCGGCTTCCAGTACGCGGTTCCGCCCAATCGAACATCAAGCAACATGTCCATCTTCTCGTGATGATGGATCACACAGCCATTTTCTTCACAGCAGTACCAAGCCTGAGGCGCTTCCCCTTTCTTGGTGTTGAATCTTAGGCCACCGCGCCCTTCCTTATCAGGGAAGAAGTGTAGCGTTTGCTCATGGCCACAATGAGGGCATTTCACATAGCGGTGACGTTGATCACTATCTTCAAACGCCGGTGTAATACGCGAAACCGAAGTTTCGTTCGGCGTCGACACACGCAACTGCTTAGCCTTACCAGATTGGTGGTAGGCGGTTTGGCGAGCATCGGCTAGGCCATCAGGATCACCTTCAGACCCGACCTCTAATTCCCACCGGTCCCACTCTTCCTTGTAAAGGAAGCGGATGGATTTGCTGGACAGATCAGCCGGTGAGTTCGAACCGGTGATTGAGAGAAAGCCCCTGGGAAAGGACTTAAACAGTATTTTGTCTTTACCAGAGGTACGGCGATTTACGCCAAAGAGGCGTTCCATACATGGTGTCACGCGAACCGTTGGGGTCCACTTCTCTTCAACCCAGTCAGAAGCCGCTTTAATTGTCGGGTGCACGATCATCGTTGGTGCGGGCCACATGTCCGCGATAGCACCAATCCAGTTGATACCAACTTCCGTGCCACCAACCTGAGATGATTTCTTAAAGCTTACAGACTCACATGGATGCCATGGCGCAAGGCATTCCATAATTTCGATTAGATGCGAGAACAGATCGTTCCGCCAACGGCCGGGCTCGGGTGAGACTTCGGGCGCGACAACGCGTTTCTCTTCTGCCCATTCGTACAACTCAAGTCTAGGAGGCGGCCGCGTTGCGCGGACCACTGCGCCTCTAACTAGCGAGTCGCTGTTCGCTAGGCCGTCCAAGGGCACCGGCTTCTACCTCGTCTGCAAATTCTGATAGGGATGTGTTCAACGCCTCTTCCAGAGCCACCGCGATTTCACGTTCCGTCACCATCGGAACCAAGCGGCCTGCAACTTTTTGAGGCATGAGATTTAGCTTCTCGACTATCCGGCCGAACAAATCTTCAACCAAAGATTCAACATCTCTGACACGCACAAGGTTTCCAGCCCGCTCTTCATAGTCGAGCTTGGCTGTCATGCCTTCGTACTTGAGTTTGACTTTGCGCGCTTCGGTGAGCGTGTCATTCTCTCCGGTCGCAATCGTCTTCACTGACCCCGGAGAATTATCATCCTCAGCGTTTTCGGAAGATGTGCCGTCGCCTGTTTCAGCGCCTTCTTCAGGCGGCTGGTGTTTTCCGCGCGCATGATCAGCAGCGGCCGCATCAATTTTGCCTTCAGGCGAAACCGGTATGTCACCGTTGTTCACCATCTGGTTTACATACTGCTTGGACACTTGAGCATGTGCCGCGTATTCGACTTGCGACATGGTAGCGTTCAGCAGATCGTCACGGACCCATCGGCCCTGACCTTTGGCCACTTCGGGAGTGCACCTCCTACGTGCGTTGAAATTTTCTTGCGCTGCCCGTTCGCGACACACCCGCAAAAGCGCTGCAATTTGGCCCTGCTAAACCCAGCCCAATCCGCATTGGGTCAAGTGGACCTGAAAAAAAGTCAATAAAGTCAAGTAAGTAAAGCCGTTTCAAATTTTCGCCGGGCACAAAACCCGCGCGTCTTTGCCACCCGTATTGCGCCAGGGGCCCGGAAGGACCCGTAACGCGGGAAGGCAAAGGGTGTGGGGTCAGGTTGTGACGCCCGACCCCACCAGTTCACGTCTTGCAAGGAGACCGATGATTGATAACCACCGACAACGCACACGAAAAAACCCGGCGCATCAATGCAGCCGGGTTGGTGGTGTGCTGTATCCTCTGGTGTCCCTTGATGAGGTTCGGTGAGTTGGCGCTTACCAACCATCCGGGCGCACTTAAGGATGACGATAGGATGTCAAATCGGTTGTTGAGTTGTCAAGCCGCTGCAATCGCTTCGCAGTTTTCTGCGCCCTTCTCCCAAGGTGTTCGAATTGCGGTGAATCCCGTAACCGTGAATCCATCCAAATTATCTTTCACCATGGCCATCACTTGAGACACAGCATCCCACCACAGGATGTACTCAGCCCGTGCCAGTTCGATCATTCCCGGCGTTACCACTTCGCGAATTGGTGTGTAGAACGGAACACAGTGACGATTGACGGTAACCGGTGAACCGTCTTCCCTCACCCGCGCCGGGCCCAAGGTGTGCTTCGCGTCTTCCATCCAATCTGGACGCTCACCCAAGCGGGCTTGGACAACCACCTTACCAGCCTCCATTGGATTGAGTGATCGCACCGCTTCATGCACAACCTCAGCATCAGAGTTAAGATCAGAGACGGAAGACCGGGAACTGTCGACATGGGTTCCCAGGATCGCAGACCGTTCAATCGCTGCAATTCCATCGAACGAAACTCGCTGCGTTGCCATACCAGCCGCGTCACGCTCTGCCCCATACAACCCACCACCACGGCGATAGTTGGCGTGGGCGCGCTCTGACTGATACGTCCAGATTAAGAGCCGTTCCATATCAATATCCTGTCTCATACCGTTTCCTTTACCTTGGACGATTTGGACCAACCTCATCAATCGTCCGAACTCATAAACCGTTGCGTTACTTACCTTCTGGACTCTTTGGACCTTTTGGACCTTTTTGTATGTTTTTCGTATGCGCAGGCGCGCGCGCACACATGAAAAACCTACGGCAATCGTCCAAAAGGTCCATTCGTCCTTAACTCACTGAGTTAACGAGAGAATTACCAGTGGACCTTTATGGACCTTTGGACCTTTTATCGAACAATCATTCAGGATCGTCCTTCAAATCCATGGGGTCACCGTCATCAACCGGCACATCAGCCGCCGCAGGATGATCCGCTGGTGGACCATCTTCCGCCGCCTTGGCTGTTGCGTCGCCAGACTTCGCTTTGAACTGTTCTTTCAGATGAATGTTGTTGTAGATGTAGATGCCGACCTTCTCTTTATGAAAGCCACGTTCAGAAAGACTGCGACCAAAGCCGCCCTGCTTCATTGGCGTCACGGCGTTCTTGAGACACCACTGTTCATACGCTTCGTATAGGTCTTTAGCGTAGGTACGCGCGCCTTCCTTCTCTTCCACAGCAGCCGATATGAACTGCCCCAACGGGTCTGAGTCTTCTCGATACTCCCGTGTTGCAGCCTGCACTTCCTCGGGAATGGTTAGGCCACCCTCAGCCCATAACCTGAACCCATCCAACATCCAGTTCAGAATGCCAGACGCCTCACCTTGAAGTTTGTGCTTCAGCTTTCTATCGCGCTCTTCGCGCGGTATCTGCACTTCAAACGGCACAAACAACAGCCGCCGCCATATACCTTCATCCTGCCCCCGCACCATTGGCTTGTTGTTGAAGGACAACAGAAGTTTGAACTGAGGTTTGAATTCAAAGAACTCTTTATGAAGCTTTCGCGCGGCCATCGTATCGCCGCCCGTCATGGATTTGATCATGCCTTCGGAAAACATCACCGAATGATCCGGCTCAGCAGCCAACACCAAACGCGCACCAGGAAGACGCGCGATATCTGGCGACGCTTCCGAACCCCGGCGATTATCATCCCGTAACAGAGAGGCAAACGGGATAGTCTGACAGTAATCACCCATCAGATATTCAACGGCATCAGTAAGAGTGGATTTCCCGTTCGCCCCCTTACCATGCTGCAATACCATCACCTCTTCACCAACATCGCCAGTGAGCGAATAGCCGTTATAGGTTTGCATGAACACGCGCACATTCTCATTCGGAAGAATGCGGCCGATGAAATCGAGAAACAGTTTACTGGTCGCATCAGGATCATACTTCACCGGCGCAAGGCGGGTGATGCGATGATCGCGGTTATGAGGAACAAGCCTTACGTCTTCGTAGTTCTTTAGTTCAAGTGTGCCGTTCTCTACATTGAAGAGATGGTTGTCTTGATCTAAATCAGCCGGATCAACCGTGCAGTAAGGTATTGCCGCTTCCAACATCGCCCGGACTTTAGGCGTGTTGGTCGACGCCACCGCCCATCGCCGGTGAGCATCTACATGCTTCGTTTCATCCGGTTTGACATCACCGGGTTCAGGTAACTGACCATTGCCCGGCCCCCTTTCGTCCGTGAACTCTAAGGCCAGCGCTCGCGCTTCCTGATAGATGGCTTCACCAGTTTGATGAGCCAATTCCATAGCGCGATTTTCACCTGTCTTGCCGCACCAATGCGTACCCGTCCAGGCATACCACCCCACCTCCCGCACGAACATCAGGTCTTTGCCATTCCGGGCGATGAGGCGACGCGCGTTGCCTAAGTCGGATCGCATCAGCCGTGCCATCTTAAGATCAAAAGGCGTGTGCTCTTTCGCAGCATTGATGGCTGCGAAAAGTGCATCAACCCCTTTCAGTGAATCACCACTCATAGAAACGAACCTTGCTTTGGCGCAGTTGCTTCCGCGCTCTCATCTAACCCACTCTTTGACGCCCGCGACGCAAAGTTCGCGCGACCCCATTCCCGGTGCTCTGCACAGAAGTGCCGACCCGGCTTGCCTTTCAAAAGACGCACACCAATCCCGAACGTTCCCCACTGCAAACAACCCGGATAGTCACAGTGATGAATGAAGGGTTCCCCCTTCTCTGTTGCCAAAGCGTTCCGGTTCCGCGCCACATCAAGTGTTCCCACGCTTGCCGAATAACGCGCGTACAGCGCCAATCGCCTTGCATTCGGTATCCTTATGCCGCGCCATCAAATAAATCCTCCTGGACGCGCACCCTCTCTAGTCGGGTCCGCGCCATGTCAAAAAACTTTGGAGAAATCTCTATACCGATGAACTTGCGGCCTAATTCCATGCAGGCCGCGCCTGTAGTGCCAGACCCCATAAACGGGTCCAACACAATGTCGCCCGGTTGTGATGAATTGCGGATGTATTGCCTCATCAACGCGACCGGCTTTTCAGTCGGATGGTCAGACACGTCCTGATGTGGATATCGAATACCCTGCTTGCTATCTGGGAAATTGATGGTCTTAGCGATGCCCTTCCACAGATACAGGGTGAACTCCAAGTTCTTCATGTACCAGCGGTTCGAGGTTGCCTTTACCTTGTCCCAAGCCAAAAGATTGTGAAGTTTGAACCCGGCCGCAATGAACGCATCTTCCGCTGGGAAGACGTTCTTATCGTTGGCCATCACATAGGCGTCAGCATTTTCTTTCAGCGCCCGGAACAACGGGCTCGCCATATCACTCCATGTGATATCGCAGGGAACGAACTCGCCATCATTCGAATATGCTTCCGCGGAAAACTTGCCAGACATCGTGCCGGGCGCTTTTGATTTACCACCCGATGTCAGTTTGTATGGCGGGTCTGTCGCGAGTAGATCGCACGGTGGAAGGTGCGGCAGGATATCCAGCGCATTACCACAGTACAGAGTGCAGTCGCCGATGACGGCAGTTGGCGCGATCATAGCCACGCCTTCCGAGCGAACGTTCGCTTCTTCTTAAAACGGACACGCCGTGCATTAATCGTTTGTATCAAGAGACGGTCTGATAACCGTTGTAGCGGCCCGCGAGGATTAGGCCTAAAGAACAGCGAGAAAACCCGCTCCGCAACATATCGGGCAAACTCGGCACGGCAGTATTCCCTATTGGCTACATCAAGATTTTCGCAACACTGATCGTAGGTAATAAGTGGCGAAACATATGAAACAGCCGCAGCAGCCATCCGCTGTGCGTCAAGAACATGATCAGCAGCAGCATCAGCGGAAATAGAGACAACTATCGAAGAGTCAGACTGCGCCATTTCAAGCCTGCCCCTTCACGTCTTGATCAGGTAACGCGCTTTCGGGAACCACTTCCCAATCATCTGCGTCACGGTCAATTATCGTTGGGTGATACTCGCGGTCCTTAAGTCCAAACTCTTTATGTAGAGACACCGGAAGCTGGAAGCGGACAACAAAGTCGCGCTCCTTGCGAACCGCCGTTATCCAAACAGCGCGACGGACAGCGCGACCGGCATCTAAGTTTGACATCACTGCGCGATACTTCATGCCGCCACCTTCTCTGACTGCATGGCATCCCACTTTCCATTGAACAGATCATTGAAGTCAGTGCCTTCAGGCGGCCGCGCACGCCACACAACGCGCCCTTCTTGTCTGAACCGATTAGCCGCGCGTTCCACCAAACAGGCTTGCGACAACATGTCGCCGCCGTTTGCATCTTCAAGGATCAAAACTTCGCGCACGGTATCTGGAAGTATGACGCCCGGCCGGTCCATATCAGGACGGGTTGTCGGCAGCCACGCGTTCAGCTTTTCTGGGTGAGGCTCACCCTTACCGTATCCACCACCGGCAATGTTCGTGAGCGATAATGCAGGCCAGACCGGAACCTCCGGTACATGCTGCATCACAGACAAGGCCGTCTCTATCCCTTCAGCAAGACCTAGAACGGGACGGTCAAAGCCTAATCGGATTGCACCACCAACCCACTTGCCGCGGCCCATCTTATTGGGTTTAAATCCGGCCTTGCCCTTACCGTCTCTGGCGAGAAAGGTACGATGAACGGCGGTAACGCGACGGTCAGGACCTTGGACGGCCGCAACCATTGCCGGGTGACGCCTCTTCCACTCTTTATCAATCGGACAGTCCGGCATGTACCGCAGAGTTGGCGGTAACGGATCAAGAAAGATACCACGCGTGCGTAAGTATCTCTCTGCTATCGAACCAGCGATGGGGCGTGTTTTCGACCAAATCTTACACGCGTCTTCTATCGCTTCCCGATCTTCATCAACGTCACTGCCGGTGTACTCGATCTTTGGTGCAAGGTCCGGCCGCTTACGCCCATGGCGATCCGCCAGCATACCGGCATTGATCGCCAACTCTTCAATGGCTTCTGGGAATGTAAGCCCGGCGATCTTCATCAACCACATTACAGAGTCACCACTCGCCCCGCAGCCAAAGCAATGGAAGAACCCTTTATGGGGAACAACAGTGAATGACGGTGTTTTCTCGTGATGGAAGGGACACAAGCCGACTTGCTCACGACCGCGCGGACGCAATCTAACTGTTCGCTCCACCAGGGAAACAATATCCGTGCGCGACTTCACCTCAGCAACAAAGTCTGAGTTGAAACGCCCTTCAGGCGAACCCTCTCCTGTCACCACTTAAGAGCCCGGCGCAGTGGAAAGAACAAGACAACAGTAACAACGCCTATGTGCCAAATTAGGAACGCCGCAAAGCGCGTGTTTGGACCAAAGGCGTTAAGTTGAAGGTATCCTTCTATGAAGTCTGGCATCGTCATGAAACAAAAGACGGCCAGCACAAAAGCAACAATCGCAGCAAGCACATTCGGAAACATGTCTACGTCCCCCATTTGCGTTCAACCTTTTCGAGAAGCGCCCGCGCTGAACTATGTGTCTCCGCTTTGATCGCAGACGGCAGTTCATCAGGCAGTTGTGGTCTGGGGCGAGTAGTACGGGTTGTTGTAGAGGTGGAGCGTTGCGTCCCTGCCGAAGAAATCACCAGATATGGCTTCGCATCCGGGAGTGGGCATTCCTGTGTACGATGACCGTCAATTTCAATGACGCGCCAATTATGACCGTAGACCTCAACTCTCAAGTGCCCTTCCCGAGCAAGCAACGGAAGCACGCGTGACCCGAAACCGAACCGACTGTCTAACTCCGGATTGGTTGGACAACGCTCTCCATTCTCAGCGCATCGCTTCAAGTAAAGAAGCAGCGCCGCGCGTTGATCCTTAGATTTTTGTCGAAGAGGCATGGACTCACCACTCCCCTTCCGAACAATCAAGAATGAGTTGATAGCGGCGTGTCTCTGCAAGAGCTATTAGATCAGGATCAACAGAACCGATAACCCAAAGCTCGCGGCCAACACCTGACACTCCATCAAAATGGCGACTCTCTGTGATGATGGTGAACTTCCGCGGCGTGAAACCGTTCAGCTTAAGGGTATTGTAAGCGTGTTCGCGGTGGTCAGTTACAACATGGGGCCATGGTTGGTGGCCTTCCCACTCAGAGCCCGCGGGTAATGCCGGTGGTTCGGGAACCCGATCCATATCCATTTGATACACTTGCTCTAAGATTTTTTGAGACGCTTCTTGCGCTCCTAAGTCATCCTGCATCGGCATCACCTTTCCGCTTTACTTGCTTTGTCCACCAGCGCTGCACGCATGGACGCAAGCACATCAATCGCTTCGTCAACGTCACGCAAAAGATCAGGAGCCTCTTTACTGCTGATGTCGTTATCATCGGCGAGCATTTCATTGCCGCGCCCTACAACGTCGGCAACCTCACGGCTAATCATGGCAAGGTGCTGATTCCAAATCGGGGCGTCTGGGTTGATACGCGTTGGAAGGAACACTCCACCGGCAATCCGGCACAGCGCCTTGGTTAAGATTGGGTTGCGTGACACCAACTCCAAATCGACAACAACATCTGCCGTAATAAAACGGTTCGGTTGGTTTGGTGTCTCGTACTCAGACAGTGTAGAGGCGGAAACGCGCGTATCTTCAGCCGCGCATTCAATCCCACCACAGGATTTTATAAGCCGTGCAGTTGTGGCCTTGATCGAATTGTAAACAACAGCCGGGTGTTGCCGTGGCTGAACGGTCATATCAAATCCCCTATGGCACGAAAGCGGACTGAACAGTTCGGCCGTAATCAGACCTATCACTGTCCATCCGGAAATTTTGTGGAACTTCCTGGATGACTGGCCCCAGTTCATCCACCACTGTTAAGGTATGAAACGCAGGATCAACCGACACACCAGCCCCCACCACAACGACCGCAGGAAAATCGAGCGGCTCGCCAATCGGCTGCGTGATATCCAGGACGTATCCGGCTTGGATCAAATTCAGTCGGGCCTGTCGGGCGTTCAACGCGAACAATTGAAGTTGACGTTTCGTCGCGGCCTGTCGGTGAAACGTAGAAAGTTTGGCCATGAGGGCGGGAATGGAACCGTTCATTAGTCCCCTCACCCAGCCTTCGCCAAAGGCGCTGGTTCTGCGCTCTGCGGCGGACGGTCAACGCAAGGTGGCCAAAGCGCTCCCTCTGGCCAGTTGTCGCTGTACCACTGCATCAGCTTTTCCCAGCTTCCAGTGGTCAAATCGCCCTTCTGACTGTTTAGACGATCAAACAGTTTGGAGTTGTTTAGGACAGACGCAGCAATCGCAGCCGGAGACCGGCCGGAAGTGCGGTAATGTTCAGCAGCCACCTTTAATAGCTGCGTCTTTAAGGATGGTGCGGCGCTCAAGGCCTGCGGTTCGTTTTCCATGGCTTAAGAATGCGGTCATTTGCCCGCATTGTCAACGGGCATGTGCCCGGATGCAGCCTAAGCCCCGGCAGGGTATGATGCGGGCATGAGTAGAGACAAACCTTTTGCCGATAACCTACCGGCAGACACCCATATTACTGTCCGGCGTATTTTCGAACGCTTGGACTCAATTAACCGTGCCGGTGGGTTTCGCAGTATGCGCGCGATAAGCGTAGAGGCCTTTGGGGAAGCTGGGCAGGACTATCTACGCACCCTCAAGCGCCGCCCCACAACCAAAGTCGCACTCGATTATCTTAAGCCCATTGCCAAAGCTATGGATTGCTCTGTCGCATTCTTACAGGGTGAAACAGATGACCCGGCCCGCGGGCCCGGTGGCGATCTTGTGTCCAATCTTGATCCGGAAAGTAAGAACTCTCCTACTCCGGGTATCGCTTCTAAGTCACACACGTCTTCGGATGTTGACACGGCGATTCAATCCGGCAAGGCTCCCGGAACGCAAGCCATTCCGCCAGCTTCAGGTGTATCTGCCCCATTTGATCTTCCGGTGTACGGTTACGGAAAGGCTGGCGCTGAAGGCTTCTTCTTAGATTTTGCGACGGTGCAGAGATTGGATCAGCGTCCGAGTTACTTCTTAGGAAATGGCGAAGCCTACCGACTGGTTATTCACGGCGAGTCCCTAGAGCCCGTCGCCCGTCATGGTGACTACGCAGACGTTGACCCGACTCGCCCTGCCCGATCTGGCGATGATGTCGTGGTGCAGACTGAAGACGGCCAAGTCTTGATCAAAAGACTCAAGAAACAGTCTGACAGTGAAATCTCAGTTGAACAGTTCAACCCACCCAAAACCCTAAAATTCAAGACAGCTAAGCTCAAACAGCCGCCCCACTTCATCAGGGCCTTCATTCGCGCCTGACCTGCCCGCGAAATAAACGGGCATTTGCCCGCATTTAGTGTTGACACGGGCATTTGCCCGCACTTAAGGTGGTCTCCGTTGGCTTTCCCGCCATCCCAAAAACGGAGACCCCAGCGTGGCCAAAGACAAACAAGTCGAAGTTAACACCGAAGGCGCGGAGGAAACCGCCGCACAACTCAAAGAGTTGGCGCGCACCGCCGCCATCTCTCAGATTGCCATTGCCCTAGCAGAGATAAACGACATTGCCGCCACAAATCAGTGGCGTGACATGAGCAATGCGGAACGACTTCTCATGATTTACGCGAAGGGAAGTGAACTGCTTGTTCATGTGGTCGACCTCATCTCAGACGAAGACTGCTTTGACGAACTAGAAGCCCTCATTGCTGACAAGAAACGATTCGCCAAGAGCGGTGAAGACAGCCAATGAGCCGCGCCGTCAAAGACTGGGTTTCGGAAAAGGTGTCAGACGCCGAAGCAGCCATGCGTGAGGGTGACTACACCGGAAGTACCGCAAAGGAGGCCCGTGAAACATCACCCTACAAAAAGGGTGACGTGTTCCTGGTCCTTCATGATGAGAAGCCGAAGCGCGCCCGCGCAATCATGGTGTCTGGCCACTATCTCAGAACTCAAGACCAGTACGTACCGCGCTACCGGGTTCAACTGGAAACGTCCAAAGGCGTCTGGTCGAAGCTCTGGAACAACGTCTGGCCCGGAGACATACAGCGCGGGTTTGAAGCAGCCGAACAATTGAAAGGGGAAGCGCAATGACAGTTGCACAATCTCTTCGTGTCCATATGCCCCATTGGGCCCCTGGCGAACTCACCCACAAGATCGAAGCCATCATGGATAAAGATGACGTGGCCAAACGCGCTTTGAGAGTGAAGGCCCTTAAGTCTGATTTCATTGTACCGGTCATTGCGGAAGTGATTGGCAGGGTCGCAAGCCTTAAAGGTTTCGTAGAACCAAAAGACATCTTTTCTGCCTTACCGGCTTATCCCCGCCATCTTCTTGAACCGCATTTTGACGCCGCTGTTTCGCGAGCCGGAGAACTTTACCCGGACCTCGCCACAGGCTTGGAGCACGCCTGATGAAACATGTGCTGACAAATCCGTTCGTACCGTTCGTAAACCTCATGCTCTCATCTACCCCCAAGGAGCCGGGCACAGTTCATACCGGGCCCGGCCGTCGTGGGCTCTATACGCATCACAAGGCGATACAGCGCAAACACCAAAGTCGCTATCCCTTTCCAAAAAACTCGAACGGCGACGATCACCGCAGCGACGGTAATCATGATCAGTCCAAGTTTAATGAATACGCCGTGCGGCGGGCCGCGCGTTACTTGCGTAAGTGCATTCGCCTCGACTTAGACCCGATAGACGCACCGGCGCACCTGAAGCAAAAGCTAAAACTTTGGTCCATCGCCGATGCCTCATTGCGCGCCGCGCTGGATGAAGAAGCACAAGCACACAGCGGTGATCTTCAACAGGGCAGGGTCGCATGATTGTTCATCCGCCGCGCGCCCTCATCGCCTCATGGCGCAAGCAAGCCATGTCCATTGTTACCAACCCCGAGTCCACAACTGGCCAGCGTGAAGTGGCTTGGGCGTTCCTCCGGCAACACGGCGTCGCCGGACAAAAAGGTTAACCGCAAGAACGCCGGATCAAGAAAGAAGGACTAAAACACAGATGTCTGACACACATACATCTCATACGGATGAGACTACGGACGTTGCCCGGCAAGACGAAACACTCCGCCGCGAAGCTGCCCGTTCGTTTGCACGCTTCTTGCAAATCCTAGAAGACGGACAGCTACACGAAGACTTGTCTGCGGAAACACAAAAGATGGCCGAAACCTTGAACCAACATGTTCAAGACTTCGGCGGCTCACCTAAGGGCACACTCACCATCACCATGGATTTTAAACTTAAAGAAGGTGTGTTCGACATCAGCACTAAGTTTAAGTCCAAGTATCCCGAACAACCCAGGCCTCGCACCATCATGTGGAGCGACGACGGTAACCGGTTCGTTCCTGAGAACCCGCGACAAAGTGACATGTTCGGCGGCGGGATACGCACCATCAACCCCGGCACGAAGCAAAAGCAACTCTAATCAGCACTCAGCCCCAGCACACCCCAGAAAACCAAGTTCATAAGGACACAATACCATGTCGCTTGACGATCAAGAACTCGCCCTTGCCAGCGTAGACGGTGTAAACGCCATGCGCGACGTTATGGAAACACTTCACAAACCGACTATCGAAAAACTCCAAATCCCATCTCCCGTAGGAGAAGGAACAACTGAAATTCCGGTTGCCTTCGTACCCAAAGGCATGGACATCAAAGCGCTTAATGAGTTTCTAACACCTTACAAAAAACACCCAGACCGCCGCACTGGGATGGCGGTCATGACAGACCTTCAATCTTTCATCTCGTTAGCCACCCGCTTCAAAGCAGAGGGTAGTGCTCTGTTTGCGCGTGAGAACCAAACCAGACCGGCGCTCTTCTGTGTCTTCGACTACCACGATCAAGGTGCAGGAAGCGCAGCGAACTGGCTGGAACATACAGCGCGGTACGACTTTCCATTGTCTCCCGAGTGGGAGGCTTGGATAAAGCAGAACGGCACACCCATGGAGCAAGCGGACTTTGCCGCGTTCCTGGAAGATCGCATTGTCGACGTACTTGGCGCACCTGATGTTGCTGGTGAGCCGGAGCCCTCAGAACTCATTCAGAAGTTAACACTGGCAGTCAACACCACATGGGCAAGTCCAAGCAAACTCATGGAGATTTCCCGCGGCCTTGCCGTTAGCGCCGATGAAAAGATTGAAAGCGCTGTCAAGCTGCAATCCGGCGAAGCGGAAGTTAAATTCAGCAGCGAACATAAAGATAACACTGGCGCTCCGATCAAAGTGCCTGGGCTGTTCATGATCGGAATTCCTGTCTTCTTGCAGGGCACCATTTATCAGATCGGCGTGCGCCTAAGATATCGCTTACAAGCTGGCTCGATTGTTTGGTTCTATGAACTCTATCGCACGGACTTGGTGTTCACAGACGCCTTCCGCGAAGCCTGCGATAAGGCCGCTACAGACACGGAAATTCCGTTGTTCTATGGCGCGGCCGAAAAAGGCACCAATTCGTAACTGCGATCATGAACGCAGCGGAGACCCCTTCCTTGTCAAACCCCGGCCCCCCTACCGGATTGACACCGAATGATTCGGCTAACAGCAGAGCCCCACTGCAAAGCCTCCCCTTTGATCATTCGGCTTGGTTGGCAATGAACGCCACCAGACGGGCTTATCAAGACAACCCGTCACCAGATACAGGGGTCTCCGCTGTCACGGCTTATCGCAATTACCTTCGCGCAACAGAGCCTGAGTTAGAGCCGAAGACATTTGAAGTCCGCGTTCAAGAGTACATCGACATTCTCGCAAGAGAAGGCGTCGCAATTGTTGCCTCACGCACGGAGCTAGACACGTTATGACATCGCCCCAGACCGACTCCCGATCATCAGCTACCATGTACACGTACACAGGTGGTGCTTTCGATCTTCTCAACCCGCGCGTTGAAGACATCAACATCAAAGATGTCATTCATCACCTCGCCACAACAAACCGGTGGGCAGGCGCGGCGCAACTTCCCATCACCGTTGCACAACACAGCGTTATC
Organism: Trididemnum clinides; assembly: GCA_963675345.1. Lineage (NCBI taxonomy): Eukaryota > Metazoa > Chordata > Ascidiacea > Aplousobranchia > Didemnidae > Trididemnum > Trididemnum clinides. Next base: position 317,082 of record CAVLYW010000155.1, read on the forward strand.
GTAGGGGACCAACTGCCACCGGAGTTGCGCGTCTACGGATACCTTCACGACGCCAAAGAAACCTATGTTCAAGATCGTATATGGCCAGTCAAAAAAGCATTTGCCGCCATAGGTGTTGAAACCAAAATCCGAGAAGAGATTGAAGACCCCATAGACGCCGCTATTCACGAACGGTTCGGTTTGACTTGGCCCCTCAGTGAACATGAAGAGCGCCTTATCAAGCAGGCTGATTTAATCGCCGCGGCTACAGAACGCCGCGACCTTCTGACTCAAACGAGACCTGAAGAACACGGAATACGATTCGACGTTTCCCCGATGTCCAAAGTCATCAAGGCCTGGGGTTGGGCTAAGGCTGAAGAAGTTCTTACGGAACGCCTCGAACTCTATTTACCGGAGGCGTTCTCATGAAGTTATCCATCGCAACAAAAAGCGGCCGAAAACTTCCGGCGAAAGGACGTGCAGCGCGCCCGGTTCTGGGTGTGCGTATCTGCACGTGGTGCCGGTCAAAGTTTCAATACGACCGGCATGACCAAAAGCAGTGCAGCAAGGAGTGCCGCACCGCCTTTCATAACTGGCGTAAGCGCTGGGCTCTGCGCATCTTTGACGCAGTATTGGAATGGCGCATGTTTCGGCGTAAAGGCTCCTTTAGCAAAATGTGCCGGATCATCAGCGATGTGATCGCTGAACGCCGTGACATTCTAAAACACGGCGGCAAGACGAAGCCGACACAAAAGAAAGAATCTAAACCCACACCACTGCGGCGGAAACAAGCGTCATGATTGTTCATGACACACCGGTCGCATACAGCGAGAAGTACGGCCCGAGCGCACACCTATGCTCCACACTTGTTGGGGATGAAGGCAAGGAAGAGTTGATTGCCTTCGCGCAAGGCATCGGACTCAAAGTTCAGTGGATACAAAAAGAAGACCAACCCACCGAACACTTTGACATCTTCAAAGGAAAGTTAGCCGCGGCGAAGAAGGCCGGAGCGGTGTTGGTCAACCGTGATCAGATTGTCGCGGTATGGGACAGAAAACGCCACCACCTTGGCCGACCCATGATCGTATTTAAAACCCTGGATGAGTGCATAGAAACCATTGGCACCATCGCCCCGTTTCAATCCGGAAGACAAACTGGGATGGCGTTATGACACGCACGCCCCATGAGTCCGTTGAAACGGAAGACGTTATCGCGCGCATGATCCGGCGCGATAAGGCAATGGAAGTCAACACGGCACTCCAAGAGGCAGAACGCACGGTCAACAACTTCTTCGGACAAGGGCTTAACGCAATCATTGCTGGTTTGCGCACACTGCGCCGCGACTGGCGACCCACGACCATATCTGAAGTGCCGCACATCCGCTTTGAAGCGCACACCATAGACGGCGGCGGAAAGCTAATCGCCGGGTGCGTTGATGGACGCGATGACATTGTGATCGAACTCTCAGACCAACAAACCGCGCGGCTTCTTAATCAATTGTCACTCAATAAGTGCCTGACGAATGGACTCATATCCGAAAAGGAGGCCCGCCATGAAATGGGATGAGGACACCAAAGCCAAGTTCTGGGATTGGGCGAAGGCTGTGCAAATGATGATCGAGGGCGCAACCATCAACACTTTGGTCATCTACACGATCTTCGCCATTGGGTTTGACGGACTGATGGCGAAGCCCGCTTTTTTCACCCTGCTATTTGGCGGTTTCATTGTCGGAATGTCCTGGATGTTCTTCCGTATCCTACGGAGCGAACCTTAATGGCGGGCTCTGTCAACAAGGTCATCTTGATCGGCAACCTTGGCCGTGATCCGGAGGTTCGCACCACGCAAAGCGGAACAAAGGTGGCCAATCTCTCTATTGCCACATCGCAAAGCTGGAAGGACCGCAACACCGGCGAGCGACGGGAAAAAACGGAATGGCACCGTGTGGTGATATGGGGAAACCTTGCCGACATCGCCGAGCGATATCTTCGCAAAGGATCAAAGGTCTACGTCTGCGGACAACTTCAGACGCGCAAGTGGCAGGACCAATCTGGTGCCGACCGCTACACCACTGAGGTGGTCCTTCAGGGCTACAACTCTGAACTGACCATGCTGGATAGCCGCGGCGGCGGACAGAGCACAGGCGACGACAGAGCCGCCAATCAAGGCAATCACGATTACGAACCAGATGACACTGAGTCTGGCGGTTGGGATTCAGGTCCGGCTGGCGACATGGACGATGAAATTCCGTTCTAACCCGAACTGAAAAGGACGCCCTCATGGCGAAGAAGAAAACACAAACGCAAACCGAAGCGCCTGAAGTGAATAAAGAGCCGGAAACGGAAAACTTATTTTCAGATGAAGCGGCACGCCCCAAGCGTAAACAAAGATGTGAGAACTGCGAGTGGTGGGACCGCTTCTTGGTTACTCAAACAACAGAAGAAAGCACACCAGTAGCCCCCTGTCGCGGCGGCGTACCGCAACTTGGCCCTGAAGGAAGAATGGGGGACTGGCCATACACAGAAGAAACCGACTGGTGCCGTAATTGGGAATTTATCAAAGAGTAAGGAGTGAACCGACATGGGTACCAAAAACAACCCAGGCCAATACGACTGCTTCGAAAACGCCGAAGATGATGAAGACATGTTCATCCTTCTTGCGCGCGATAAACACGCACCCGCGTTAGTCCGGCTATGGGCAGGGTGGCGCGCTGAAGAAGGCGAAGACCCCGCCAAGGTTCAAGAGGCCTTGGAGTGTGCCGACAAGATGGAGAAATGGCGCGCTGAAAACCGGCCGGAAGAGTAATCACCCCAACCGCAGAGGACCCCAGACCATGCGATTCAATAGAAACACACGCTCTAACATTCTTGGTGCGGCATTGAATGATGCCTTCAGTAAGCGTGAAGAGCGACTCAAGAAGGCGGCGAAACAAATTGCCACGCAGATTTACAACCACGTCTACAGCCTCAAGGTACGCAAACAGATGGACGAACTACCGGAAGGCGCATTGCCGACTACGGATGACGTAAAGGTGAATGTGAATGGGCAAGTGTTTATATTCCCACTTCCAGAGGAACGGCCCGTTTTCAACAGCCACACTTATAAGCCCATGGGCGTTATTCCGGCTGACTCAAAATTGGCTGACAAGATCGCAGAACATCAACTGTTGATGGGCAAGCTACGTGACGAACGTAACGAGCTTAAAACCAAAGTTCGTAGCATTCTCAATTCAGTTTCCACTGCGGCCCAACTGAAGAAGACGTGGCCGAACGGCGCAAAGTACCTTTCCAGCGAAAGCACAAAGGTTGTGCAGCTACCTGCGGTGCAGGTTGAGGAAGTCGACACCGCCATTGCGACAGCCAAGAAAGCGGCGTGACGGACATGTCTGGCGATGATCAATCCCTAACGCCCTTTGAGTCACCGGTCGACTCACTTGAGCGGCCGGACCCTGAGGTTGGGCAGTGGTTTTGGGTGAAGGACGATGACCAAGGCGATTACCTTGAGGGCCTATCACCTATTGGTGCTCCGGGCCCGGAACCCATGTGGTTTGGGTGTATCAGCAAGATTGGCAGTAACTTTGTCGAACTGAGGTCGCCTGATCACAAATACGGTCACTCAACGATACGCGTGTTACTTGAGCACGTTGACCGAGACCTAATCTTCGAGCCTAACCACACTCAGATCATCGCCCAAACACTGGCCCACTTTCAAAAGAAGGCAAATGATCACCTTGCAGAAGTGAAGCAGATCACGTCCCGGTTGGGCGTGTCGCCACGAGTGGGCATTACCAACTTACAAGAAGAGAGTGGTACCAGTTTGGTGGTTCTCTCAGAGACACCAGACCCAGACGCTTACAAAAACCAACTCGTAAAGGCTCACGAAGAAGACTTACCGGACCTCTTTGAAAAAATTAGACATGCGAACGAAGCCGTAGCCTCCTGGATGGCAGCGGAGATGATTCCTTTAATCGCTGAATCAAAGGGTCTTCAAAAAGTCTTGGGTCAGATAGAGAAACGCATATTCAACGTCTCCCTATATGCGGGCCTCACCGAACAAGTCTCACAAATCAGAGACGGTGACCCTGCACACTACGATGAAAAAATATGTCTCATGCAACGTATGCTGTTCATGGATGAAGAATGCTTGGTTAACTACCAAGCTGGCGGCATGAGTTTCAATGACATCAGCCAATTCGATCAATGGCTATCAGAAGAAGAAAACTTGAACCAATGCCTTCCGTTCCCCCGCTGCGTCGCTCTCTTTCGGGTGAGACGTAACGTTAAAGACTACAACTCTCTTGATGATGGAAGACGGGAACCGCTTGACGCTTTCATTAAGTTTCATCTAGAGGCAGCCGACAGGCTCACCTTCATGTACCTCCGGAATGGCGATCAACTCTATCGCCTTTCTTCAGAGCTTGAGTTTGGATTGAAAATGTTTCCGGACAAGGACGCAAACGACTTCTCCAAGCCAATGGTGGTGCGGATGAACGGGGATAGCGTTAAGAAATTTAAAACTCGCTCTTCGTGGGAGGTTCTTCTTGAAGAAGCCAAAGCCGAGTACGAAAAAAACAAGGCACTCTCAGAGCAATGGGAAAAAGACAACCCTGACACTAGTTGGGTGCACAACCCATATGGTGGAGGTGTCGGCCGCGCAAAGGGTGCGTCTCGGTATGAAGGCCTAAAAGAATACCAACCCTTCGACAGTAGCCACCCCTATTTCGATGAAGCCTCGGCAGAGCTTTCAGAGACTATTGAACAGTTCAATCGCATCGCACTTATCTTGCAAGGCATTCTTGACCGCTCACCCATCATGCATCCACACCCACCGGTCAAATCGTGGTTGCCGGAGGACTTCGAGCGCACGTTTGAACTGATCTATGACGGATCAAACGTCATCCCCAATGGTGAGCCGCCTGACTTTGAGAAGTACCGCGCTCAACTGAACGCCACCGCGGACGCCAACTCTATCTTCATAGGGCAAGAAGACTATTGGGCCGAGCAGGAAGCTATCAAGGAATGCGACCGGCGTGACAGAGATTGGCGTGATCGGAGCAACTACCGGCCGCGACGATATCGCCCCTACGGCAACCCCGGCCCCGCGGACCCTGGGCCGTGTGACCAATTCAAGCCACGTGCCTGCAAAGCCAAATTCTCATGGCAGCGCCAACGGATGAGATGGCAACGGTACGGTGACAACGCCCCCGTCACAGCAACAATAACCGTTCCCCTAGACCGTCTGTTCAATGTGTCAGCCTATAAGGCAGGCGATTTTAAACGCTTCTATCAGGACCACCGCACGCGTGCTGATTACCTGAAGTGGGCTCCCTATCTGTTGGCCGCTGAAGACTACGTGAACGGCAAAGCAAACAAGGATAGTGAAGCATGAAAGCTATTTCTCTTTGGCAACCATGGGCAACGCTGTGGGTGCTGGGATGGAAGCGTCATGAGACGCGGCATTGGCATACCCACTATCGGGGACCACTGGTTGTGCACGCCGCAAAGCGGCGCGGTGGTGACCAAGACGACTCTCTCAGTTTCATTGCGGAATTCCTCAGCAAGAATGGAAAGAGCCTTGAAGAGATAAGAGACGCCTTAGATTGCGGTTCTGACTTCAAAGTTAAGAACATGGCGCTTGGGTCCGCTGTTGGTGTCGTGAACATGTGCATGTGTTGGGATATTCACCAAGGCTTCACGAAAGAACAAACAGACACAGAGTTGATAATGGGCAACTGGGAACCCGGCCGTTTCGCGTGGCAGGCCGATAAGCCACATGCATTTGAAACGCCTGTGCCCTTCAAAGGGCAGCAGGGCTTCTTTGAAATCCCCAAATCAATTCTACCAGAGGTGCCGTGGTGACACATAAAACGAAGATCGAATGGATGCATGTCCCCGGATATGTCGGCGCGACCTGGAAGCCCTTAGCGGGCTGCAATGACCATAGCTCCGGATGCATCAACTGTTATGCCCGCGGCATAGCCGGTACGCGTTTAAAAGACCATCCGTTCTATCAAGGACTCACGCGGCCGGGCCCGGAAGGTAAAGGCCCGCTGTGGACCGGCAAGATCAGTCGTGATTACGGCGACCGCCTGACCCTGCCGTTGGACACGCGAAAGCCTCACGCCTTCTTCCTAACATCCATGGGTGATGTGTTTCATGAAGGGGTGCCGCAAGCGTATATCGACCTTCTGTTTGGTGTGATGGCGCTATGTCCGCAATATCTCTTCATTGTCCTTACCCATCGCGCAGACCGCATGAGAGCCTACTTCGAAGACCTCGCCAAAGAAGACAAGGTGTTGGATGGGTTGGGCCGCATTCACGCCGTAGCAGGCCCACAACTCGGCGATAAGATTTGCGATGGTGAATGGGAATACATGCTGTCCTTGGACTGGCCCCTTCCCAACGTTTGGTTGGTTGCATCAGCATCAACACAGGATGATATAAACCGCGCAGTACCAGACCTACTAAACACGCCAGCGGCGATAAGAGGCCTGAGTCTTGAGCCTCTTGTTAATTACGTCACCCTCAACACCGTGAGGTTGCCGCCAATCGACTTGGAAGAAGCACCAAACCGCGCGCACTGGGGTTGTGCTTTAACAGGTGAGCATGGCGCATTTATCGGATTGTCTAAATGTGTCTTCCAAGACCGCCTACCCACCACATTGGACTGGGTTATTTGCGGCGGTGAATCAGGAAGAGGGAAAGGTATTAGGCCCATGCACCCCGCTTGGGCACGGGCAATCCGTGATGAATGCGCCGCGGCTAACGTGCCGTTCTTTTTTAAGCAGTGGGGGGAATGGGCACCTTCAGACCAAGGCGCATTGATCGGTACTGACCCTGACATCGCTGAACACGATTGCGCCTTTGATATGTCGCGCGCTGAAACAATGGCGCGGATCGGGAAAGGGAAAGCTGGCCATCTTCTTGATGGCGAACCACACCACGCATGGCCGGAGATAAGAGTATGACGCATGGGCACTTCAACGACCTGAACGTAGCGCAAAATGAAAGCCTATCAATCCTGATTGAAGAGTCTGGTGAGGCCCAACAAATCTTGGGAAAGATAATGAGGCATGGACTAGACAGCCTCAACCCAGACCAACAGCACCCGGACTTCGGTAAGTCAAATGACGCCCTTCTCACCAAAGAGATTGGCGATGTCATGTTCGCAATCAAACTTCTTTATTACCTCGGCATCATTAGTGAACAAGGCGTCAACGCGCGGGTGATCGAGAAGGCCCGTAAAATCGACAAGTATCTTCACCATAAGGGGACGAGAGACGCAGCACGGCTCATCGCACAGGGACAAAGCCTTGTGGAAATGGAAAAAGCCAAGGCCAACCTACGAGACAGCGCGGGGGAACGAAGTTTAGGAAAGACCATCGTTCTTGAATGGCTGAGCAGGTTCCCAGGCGACAGCTATAGAACAGAAAAGGCTCTGGATAGTTTAGAGAGTCTAATCAACACCGCCATAGTAGACACCACCAAAACCTCACAGGTCGAACCTAAGCCCACTGATGAACTGATATCAAAACTAGACCGCATGGCTACTCACATTGAAGGTTTAGACAGTGGTAGCGGTGACGCAAAAGTAATGCGGGAAGCGATTGCCGCATTAACAAACGTATCAATAGACGCAAGACGTTGGCGCGCTTTAATCAATAGTGATCGACTCCGCTTAATCGGGTCCTCTGGGTTCCAACGAGACAGCAACCACGATCCCAGCAACAACAATAGACACTTTGGAATGGAGTTTTGGTCCAAATTTGGTTGGGCCGAACCGAGCCCTGACCATGATTTAAGTAAACAAATTCTGGAAGAGTTTGTCGACGCGTCGATAAGCAGGAGCGACCCCGATGAGTGAAGCGGTAGAGAGGCCACAACAAGCGTTCACACAGAGCATGTGGGGTGAGTACTTCGTAAGGTACGAAGATGGCCATGACAGCGCCTGTATGCCCCGTAGTACCGCTGAAAGCTATGCTCAAATGTTTGGTGGAACGGTCCATAGGCATCCCTGGTACGACACACCAGAAGCCAGACGCGAAGCACGCAATGAAGTTCTAGGTCAAGGGCTCGGGTGGTTGATCATTGGTGCAGTGATCACACTCATCATGTGGAGTTGTTCACCATGACCGAAGGCCCCTACATCATTGAAGATTGGTGTCAGGATGGGAACTTATGGGACCATGACACCGGCGCACCTGGGATAGACCTATTCTCCAGAGCTATTCAGGTTTGGTCTGTCTGCCAAAACCGAGATGGCATCACTATAGCTGAAGCCGCTTTGGCTTTTAACGTCATACCAGAACGTATTGTAGAAGCTATCGAACATCATCCCTGGATGGATGTCATCGGTACAGGCGACATCAAGTCCAGAGTCATCTGGAACGAAGGTGAGTGAACAAACAATGACCACATCCGGACGATCCAACATCATCGACATTGCCTGCGTCATCCTGGATGAGCGCGAGAAATCCTACATGGTTGATGCCGGTTTAGAAGAGAAGGTGTTTCTGCCGAAGTCTCAAGTTGAAGTGAACGATGACGGCACCGTGGCTATGCCGGAATGGCTGGCCAAAGAGAAAGGTTTGATATGACGAAGACTCCACCACCGGGCCCGCTTCATGAAGATTTGGATGATGAAGAAGGGCCGCAAGAGTTTTGCATACACTGCGTGATCAGTGACCTTGTTCTAACCTACGTCAATAATGGAGACTGCCATCCATTGGACGCGATCAAAGGGCTTACCTGTGTGTTGGCCGAGATGATCGGGTCAGACTTCAACCCCATCACCCGAAAAGAAGTTCTCGACGCCACAATTGAACATCTACCAGAGATAGTCGACATAGCGCACAAAGAAGCGGTGAAGCGCGAAGCCGAAATAACCCTTGCAGAAGTGCCACCTGCGGGAACCGCATAGGAGCCTACGGGTATGAACGACAACACGTCGTATCCCTTTATTCCTCTTGGTTTGAGCCGGGAAGAAGCCGCTTTCATGGTGGGTGTCAGAACGACCCTATTTGACGAAATGGTAAAAGACGGCAGAATGCCACAACCACATATGGCCGGAAGCCGTGTGGTCTGGGATAGGGATGAAGTTTCTGTGGCGTTCAAAGCTCTGCCGAAGAAAGGCGAGACAAAGAGCGGAAACCCATGGGACGGGAAGAAGATAGAGAGCGTGGCTTGAAAGTACCCCTACCAGACGGCACGGGTTACATCACCAAATACCTGTATTCCGATAAAGACAGGCACGGCAACGTGCGTCTGTTTTACCGGCGCAACGGAAGCAAAACACGCCTTAGACAAGAGCCTGGGACTGCTGCATTCCTAAAAGAATACCAATTCGCTCACGCAGCCCACGAGGGCGAAGAACTCGCCGCGGAGCAAAATCAAGAAGAACCGACTCCTGACCTTAACACTAAAGCAGACCCGGAATCGCTACGGTGGTTAATTGAGGAATACTACACGTCATCTGAGTTTTTAGCCCTAGCAGAATCAACACGAGAAGCACGTCGACGTGAACTGGACAATCTCTGCAAAAGCACAATAGAACTTGAGGATGAAAAAGGGGAAACGGTTGATGTAGAGCGCGGCACACTTCCATACGCAACCATGCAGCGCCGCCACATCAAGCAGATTAGAGATGAGAAAATAAACACCCCGCACGCCGCGAATAACCTTCTCAAATACATCAAAGGTGTATTCGAATGGGCTGAAGACTCAGAGTACGTGGAAGAGAGTCCGTCGCGAGGTATCAAGCGCATCCGAACAAGCGGCGGCGGTCACCATCCATGGGACGATGAAGAAGTGTTGCAATACATGAGGCGACACCCCCTTGGGACCAAGGCGGGGATGGCTCTGGATATTCTTTTATATACCGGCGTTCGTCGATCCGATGGGGTTTTACTCGGCCCTGACAAGGAAGTGGAAGGCGGGACGAAACTCAAATTCACAGAACAAAAAGGCAAGGGCACGGACAAACAGAAAGACCGTCTTATTCCGATCCTCCCACCCCTTCGACGCAGCATAGACGCAAACACAATCGGCATTCGCAGCTACTTAGTCACGGCCTACGGTAAACCGTTCTCAGCGGACGGCTTCGGTAATTGGTTTAAAGAACGCTGTAAAGAAGCTGGCTTGCCTCATTGCTCGGCACATGGGCTGCGTAAAGCAGGCGCGAACTTCGCAGTTCGAAACGGCGCAACAGCATTTGACCTGATGGCGATCTTCGGTTGGACTTCATTAGAAGTTGCGCAGCGCTACATCGAAGAATTCAATCGTGAAGTTCAAGCAGACAAGGCTATGTCTTTGGTTATTCCAGATGTGATTAAAAACGAAAAGTGACCCACTTTTTTCCGAGCCAAGTGCCGGTGGGTCAATTTTGCCTTGTAAGTCATTGAAATGATTAGATCGGAAAGTGGCTTTGGCGTCCCCTAGGGGATTCGAACCCCTGTCGCCGCCGTGAAAGGGCGGTGTCCTAGGCCTCTAGACGAAGGGGACCCTGGACGAGAAGCGCGTTTCTAACGACTCTCGGGCTGTCGCGCAAGCCCGGAAACACCGGGTGTGGCACACGCTTGGACGGACCAGCATCGCACCCGCTTTCGTCAGCCACGCCTGAACACGCCGCCGGACATCCCACGCTCGCTGCCCCTTGCGCCTCCTTCCGACCCTGGCTAAAACCTGCGCGAGCGCGGCGGCAACCCCCGCCTGCATCGCACACAACCGCGAAACCGAGCCCATGCCAACCCACGGCCCTTCGTCACTTGATCAGACCCAAACGAACGCGCCAGCCGGCGTCATCGTCCGCGATGCTGGTCTAGGCGATATGGCCGCCGTCGCGGGCATCTACGCCCATTACGTGCGCACCAGCGCCGCAACATTTGAGGTCGAACCACCCCCGCCTGAGGAAATGGCCAGCAGATTCGAAGACCTCAAAGCGCGGAACCTGCCGTATCTGGTGGCGGAGCAGGACGGCAAGATCATTGGTTATGCCTATGGCGGCCTTTACCGCACACGTTGGGGCTACCGGTATACGATTGAGGACTCGGTCTATATCGACCCAACCTCTGTTGGGCGCGGTGTGGGACGCCTGTTGCTAAGCGAACTGATCGAGCGGGCGACAGCAATAGGATACAGGCAGATGATCGCAGTCATCGGCGACTCAGCAAATGCAGCGTCCATCGCCCTGCACAGCCAGCTGGGCTTTCGGGTGATCGGCGCCCTGCCCTCAACCGGGCGCAAATTCGACCGGTGGATCGATAGCGTGCTCATGCAACGCGCCCTGGGCGACGGCAACACCACACGCCCCACGACCTAGTCTTCGGCAACTACCCCATGTGACACACAAAAAAGGCCCCGCAAGCGGAGCCTTTCTTTTCGCACTCTTGGGTGCGTGATTTATTTCGGTGTAACCATCGGTGCTACCGCGGAGGTGAGATCGAAATATGAGAACTCACGGTTCTTGGAGCAGTTATTGGCGATGGCCCCTGTGATCGCAGGCTTGTTTTCAATCGGGATCAGTAGCTCAGGATCCACCGTGTTGACATAACCCTGGACAAACGCGAAAGCCCAGACGTCAGCCAGATCGGCCTTCAAAACGTCTGCCGCACTTCCCTCACGGCCATCAGCGTAATCACCGCACATATAGGTTTGCGGATTGAACTCATTGCTGAGCGTAGTGGGCAGATCACGTTTGCGGTCAGACGACACGAACTCCGCGACGGTCAGCAAGGATACTTCCGGGTTCTCACGGCACTTGCTGAGAACTGCGCGAACAACCTTGTCTTCCGCGTCCATATCATCGACCCAGCTCAAACGCTCTTTGCCGGTTGAGTGACCAGCGACATAACCCATGATCCAGATGCGTGCGAGATCCGCTCTGCTCTTATTGGTGGCGCTGTCGCCCTGTCCATTGACGAAATCGAGGCAGCGCATGTCTGCCGGGTTGAAGTCCCCTGTCTGCGCCTGAGCGGCGGAGAGACCAAGTCCGATCACCGCGGCAGCGGCGCTCAAAAACCGGATCAGTTGGGTCATCTCGATGTCTCCCTGTACGAATGTAAAAGGCCGGTTCTGTGCGGCCTAGCGGGCGGAACGTCGCATGCAGCGTTTTGACTGTCAACGGCTTCAAAAAGCCGCACCGCTTCAGTATTGCCGGGCTAAAAGCGCCGAAACAAAGGCCGTATTGGCGCCTCTATGACACCCAAGCCGCGTCTTCGATCACCAGTTGAACGTCGGAGCGGCCCTGCCAATTGTCCTCGCGGAGCGACCCCGCGACATGCAGGGCCCGGCCCTGGCTGCCGAGTAAAGCGTAGCCAAGTTCTGAGTCAGCACTGTTGAACGCAATGGCCTTAAGCCGGCCACCCGACTCCCCGGTCAACGTGCAACGGACATGTCCACTGCCGACAACGTCTGCCTGAGCGACCCTGGCGCGTTCCACTGCAACCTTGGGTTCTTCATTCCCTGAGCCATAGGGTTCAAGCTGGCTGAGCGCTTTCACCAAGTCCAAAGATGCTCCATCAACGGTGACGACAGCATCAATGTTGTATTGAGGCGCTACGCCACCTGCGGCGACCTGATCAGCAATTTGGTCTGAGAGGAAATTCTGAAAGGCATCCAGGCGGTCGGACTCAACAGAAAACCCTGCCGCCATGGCGTGCCCACCTCCGGTGAACAGCAGACCGGCGTCACGTGCGGCAAGGACCGCGCGGCCGAGGTCCACTCCGGGGATGGACCGGCCAGACCCTTTCGCCATGCCGCCGTCCAACGCGACCACGCAGGCCGGCTGATCGTAGCGTTCGCGCAGGCGGCTGGCGACAATACCGATAACTCCTGGGTGCCAGTCTTGGCCGCTGACGAAAACCAGATTTCTCGTATCTTCTCCACGCGTTTCGGCTTGCTCAATCGCCTCAGCGAGAACCGCGGCCTCAATATCCTTGCGATTGGCGTTGTGTTCATTCAGCCGCATTGCCAGGATAGCTGCTTCTTCAGGGTCATCGCACGTCAGCAGCCGGGTCCCGAGCGCCGCATCGCCAACACGGCCACCCGCATTCACACGCGGGCCAAGGAGATACCCCAGATCAAACGCACGCGGACTGCCCTTAATGCGCGCCACGTTGGCCAGCGCAACCAGGCCTGCATTTTCTCCGCGGGCCATAATCGATAATCCCGAATTGACGTAGGCGCGATTGAGCCCCTTTAGCGGCACCACATCACACACTGTGCCCAGTGCCACCAGATCAAGCCATTGACGCAGGTCTGGCTCCGAGAGTCCGCTGCGTTCGTACCACCCGCTTTCCCGCAGAGCCCGGTTAACGGCGACGACAAAAAGAAATGCGACACCAACTGCAGCAAGATGTCCCTGCCCGCTGGTGTCGTCCAATCTGTTCGGATTGATCACCGCCGCAGCCACCGGCAACTCGGCTTCGGCTTTGTGGTGATCAACGACGATAATATCTAGTCCCGCGTCGGCGGCAGCGGCAAGAGGATCATAGGCGGTGATACCGCAGTCGACGGTAATCACGACTGCAGCGCCTTGATCCTTGATCGCAAGCAGCGCGGCCTCGTTTGGGCCATACCCCTCTTTGACCCGGTCAGGAATGTAACTGCCGGCTTCAATGCCCAGCGCTCTCAAGAAGCGGATTACGAGGGCGGACGAGGTCGCGCCATCCACATCGTAATCGCCGAACACCGTGATCGCCTCACCGCCTTCAATGGCGGCAACGGTCCGATCAACAGCTTTGTCCATTCCGGCTAGAGACGCCGGATCGGGCATAAGGTCCTTGAGGGTCGGGTACAGAAAGGGCTGAGCCGTTTCCGGTGAAAACCCACGGGCCGCTAGAATACGTGCAACCGGGTCCGGAATATCGAGGGATTGGCGCAGGTCTTCCACCACGTCTTGAAGGAGAATCGCGGCATGCCAGGCGCGACCCAGCAGACTGCGTTCGACGTCGAGACAGATGTCAGATGACGACTCAGGGGGCGCCATAAGGTCTAGATGGCTTCCTCACCATCAAAACGGTGATGGGCTTCGATATACCGCACAGTGCCGGACTTCGAACGCATGACAAGTGAGTGTGTGACAGCCCCGCCTGAGAACCTGCGCACACCCTTGAGCATCGCACCACTGGTTACGCCGGTGGCAGCAAACATGACGTTGCCCTTGGCCATGTCCATCATCGAGTACTTGCGATCGAGGTCCTCAATGCCCCACTTCTTTGCGCGCGCCTTTTCGTCATCGTTGCGGAACAGCAGGCGCCCCTGCATTTGGCCACCGATACAGCGCAGCGCAGCAGCGGCTAGTACACCTTCCGGCGCGCCCCCGGAGCCCATGTAAACATCAACGCCGCTCTCCTGTTCGGCGGTGGCAATGACGCCAGAGACATCACCGTCGGAGATCAACATGATACGCGCACCCGCCTCGCGCACATGAGCAATTAACTGCTCGTGCCGGGGGCGATCGAGAATACACGCGACAAGGTCAGACACCTCACTCTTGCGGGCTGCGGCCAGGGCTTTGAGGTTCTCGACGGCCGACGCATCAAGATCGACGACACCCTCGGGCAATCCAGGGCCGACCGCGATTTTGTCCATGTAGACATCGGGGGCGTTGAGGAAATTTCCGGCCTCGGCCATGGCGATCACGGCCAGTGCATTGGGTCCACCCTTAGCGGTGATCGTCGTACCTTCTAGTGGGTCGAGCGCAATATCGACAGCGGGGCCTTCGCCACTACCGACCTTCTCGCCGATATACAGCATGGGCGCTTCATCACGCTCACCCTCACCGATGACCACCGTACCGTCGATATTAAGGCTGTTGAGGGCCTGGCGCATGGCATCCACTGCCGCCTGGTCAGCCGCTTTCTCGTCGCCGCGCCCCATGAGAAGCGATGCGGATAAGGCAGCCGCTTCGGTGACGCGCACAGTTTCCAAAGCCAGGTTACGCTCTAGAACATTATTAAAACTGCTATCGAGTTGCAGTGACATACCGGTCCCAGTCCCTTCCTTCGTACCCTTGCCAGCTCTGCATATCGCTGACGGCTTTCAATTTACTCTCCCCAGACATCCTCAATGCGGATGACCTGCGGTGGCTCGACAAGTGCGTCGTTGGATTTGAGGGCGCCTAGCGCCTTGCGCAAGTCGGCCTCATTTACATCATGGGTGACGATCACCACGTACACGTTGCCGTCTTCATCATGATCACGCTGCAGCACAGAGTCCATGGACACTTTATTGTCCCGGAAAGCTGCACCGATATCAGCCACGACCCCCGCCTGATCGATGACTTTGAGGCGGACGTAAAACGAGCCCTGGCGCTGGTCAACGGATACGGCTTTAAGATTGGTCAGACAGTCAGCAGGCACGCCAAACGTATAATTGTGACGGCCGGCGGCAATGTCCATCAGATCAGCGACGACAGCCGACGCTGTCGGTCCTTCCCCGGCGCCACGCCCCTCGTACACCGAGCGCCCCACGAAATCACCTTCAGCGATTACCGCGTTGAACGACCCGTCCACCGCCGCGAGTGGACCATCTTGGTCGATAAGACAGGGATGCACGCGCTGGTAAATTTCGTCGCCGGTTTGACCGGCAAGGCCGAGCAACTTGATTTTAAGCCCGAGTTCCTTGGCATATCGAAAATCGAGTGAGGTAATCGCACGAATGCCTTCGACATAGACCTCGCCAAAGTCAACCTTAGTGCCGAAGGCCAGACTGGTCAGGATGGCCAGTTTGTGGGCCGCGTCGACGCCATCAATATCAAAACTGGGGTTAGCCTCGGCGTAGCCAAGCTCTTGAGCTTCTTTCAAAACGTCATCAAAGGCCCGGCCCGTTTCTTCCATGGTGGAGAGAATATAGTTGCAGGTCCCGTTCAAGATGCCGACGACTCTGGAGATACGGTTCGCAGCCAATCCTTCGCGTAGCGCTTTGATAATCGGTATGCCGCCTGCAACAGCGGCCTCATAGGCAAGCATTACGCCAGCAGTTTCAGCGGCTTCAGCGAGCCCTGTTCCGTTTTCGGCCACTAAAGCTTTGTTGGCCGTAACAACATGACGGCCAGCAGCGAAGGCCGCTTTTGACAGGTCGAGGGCTACACCCTCGGCACCGCCGATCAACTCGACGACGACGTCCGCATCCGCCTGGCTAGCCATGGCGACCGGATCGTCGAACCATTGGTAGTCCGACAGATCGACACCACGGTCTTTCGATTTGTCGCGGGCAGACACAGCCGTGACCCGAATGGATTTGCCGCAACGCTCCGCGATCTGACCCGCATGTTCGGTAAGAATTTTAACCGTGCCAATCCCAACGGTACCCAGACCGGCGATCGCAACCTTCAACGGTTCGGTCATGACGCAGCCCGCGCCTTCTCCGCGCTTTCCAAAATCGAACCCGCGTCGGCCATAAACTGCTTCACATTGCGGACGGCTTGGCGAATGCGGTGCTTGTTCTCAACCAAGGCGATGCGGACATACCCCTCGCCGTTCTCGCCGAAGCCCGTGCCAGGAGAAACTGCGACCTTGGCATGCTGCAGCAGGAGCTTCGAGAACTCCATGCAGCCGAGGTCCTTAAACGGCTCGGGTACCGGCGCCCAGGCAAACATCGTTGCCGGAGGCGACGGGACATCCCACCCGGCCTGGGTAAAGCCCTCAATCAGCACATCGCGCCGGTCTTGATAAATCTGGCGAATCTCATCAACGCAGTCCTGCGGACCATTGAGGGCCGCGGCA
This sequence comes from Trididemnum clinides, assembly GCA_963675345.1. Taxonomy (NCBI): domain Eukaryota; kingdom Metazoa; phylum Chordata; class Ascidiacea; order Aplousobranchia; family Didemnidae; genus Trididemnum; species Trididemnum clinides. The sequence goes on from CAVLYW010000155.1 coordinate 333,781, forward strand.
GCTGCAACTTGAATTGGCGTGAATGCACCATAGTCGAGATACGACTTAATCCGGGTCAACGCACCAACAAGGTATTCATTACCAGCCACAAAGCCGATACGCCATCCGGGCATGCTGTACGTCTTGCTCATGGACGTGAACTCGACTGCAATATCGCGGGCCCCATCAACTTGGAGAATGGAGGGCGGAGGATTGCCGTCAAAGTAAATCTCCGAATACGCCAAGTCCGATAGGATCCAGATTTCATGCTTTTTGCAGAACGCGACAACCTCAGCGTAGAAGTCGAGATCAGCCACCAAAGCTGTGGGGTTTGACGGGTAGTTGAGGATCAACGCAACAGGTTTCGGCACGACATGCGCGACGGCCTGCTCAAGGGCCTGCAGAAACGTCTCATCGGGTGTCACGGGCAAATGTTGAACCGACCCGTCCGCGATGATGAAACCGAAGGGGTGAATAGGGTAACTAGGGTTGGGCGTCAGAACGATGTCGCCCGGGCTTGTCATGGCAGATGCAAGGTTCGCCAGCCCTTCTTTCGACCCCAGCGTGACGATGCATTCGCGGTTGGGGTCGATGGAGACATTGAAACGGCGCTCGTAGTAGCTCGATAACGCCCGGCGCAGACCCTTGATCCCAGCCGAGGCGGAATAGCGGTGAGCCTTCGGATCGCGCGCCACCTCACACAACTTGTCGACAATATGCGACGGCGTCGGCAGGTCCGGATTGCCCATGCCGAGGTCGATGATGTCCTCTCCCGCGGCGCGCGCGGCAGCCTTCATCGCGTTGACTTCGGCAAACACGTAGGGCGGCAGGCGTTTAATGCGGTGAAACTCTTGGGGCATTGTCTTCGGCGGGTTTGGAATTCAACTCTTCAGCACGGACCAACACGGATTGGCGTGGGGCAGGTTTTAGCGCGCCGGTTCGTCCATGGCGAGAGATTATAAGGGAGAATCTGGCTTTGAAGCGGCAATTCCGGGGTAAAACCCCGGCACCCGCGCCATCAGTAATCGAGAAAAATCTCGGCCCGCTGATTGCCGCTCTCGCCCGACGGCATAACCTCGTAATACAGCGGTTCGTTATCCGAGACCGCGCCCACGAATAATTGCTCAGCAGACAACCCTTTGGTCATCAAGGCAGAAGCGACGGAATTGGCCCGGTTCATGGAGACCCGGAAATTGACAAGCTTGTGACGCAGCGGATCGAGGTCCTGCGTGCGGCTTGACGCATGGCCAATGACGCGCACCGCACCGCCATACTGTTTATGAAGGTTCAAAACGTCGTCGAGCACCCGCCGGTCAGAGGCTGTCAGCCTACTGCTGCCGCTTGGGAAGGTGATGGTGGCGATATGGGTCGAGACCCGGTACGCGGACGGGTCATAGGTCGACATCGCGTTGGGCACGGCAGCCAGTTGGGGCGCCGCCGTGCTGTCCGCCCCGCCGATCACAGTCGTCCCTGAGGTCGCGGTGGGAGCAGAGCCCATTGAAGCGATTGACGGAAGCGGCGGCGGTGGCGGCGCGGCCTCGGCGGACGCCGGCGGGGGCGGGGGCGGGTTCGCGCCCAGACGCTCGGCCAAAGACGGACGGCTGCGCGGCGCGGTGTCCACTTCCGTCACTTGGGGCACTGGTGCAGCTACTGGTGGCGGCGGCTCATCACTGGCCGGAGCTGTTCCCTCATCTTCTTGGAGAGGCCGTACATCCAGGGGCTCACGGCGCCGCACTTGCTCTGTGTACTGAGCCTGATTGCGGTCTGCGATCAGTCCTTCCGTCGCGTCAGCGCGCTCGGACTCAGATGTTGACGGGGCGTCTGCCGGAACATCCGCGAGATCGGGGTAGCCCTCCTCTGCTTCCTCAGCAAGATCATCGTCATCGCTGTCGAAAAGGCTGGATACCGCGTCTGTCGTGCCTTCCCAAACATCGGTGACGGTTGAGCAACCCGTCAGGGCCAAGCAGACCAAAAGCGGCGCCAGCCAGGTATTAGGAGACCTAACGGTCATGCCGTCACAGCTTTCGTCCTGATGAGACACCGATGACATACTTCGCCCCCTCGCTACCCATATCCCTGACCGGGATCACCCCTTCTCTAGACGACTTTGTCTATGGGGTAACTACTCAGCCTCAGAGCCGCGTCAGCCCTGGACATCCCTGGTTCCAGCGCCTATTCCATACCGCGACTGACGCCGGAAAAAAACCTCTGAATAGGCCCGGCGCAGGTAGAGATAACTCCAAGGTTTTTCAACGGACTCAACAGACACCATGGCGCAACACGCGAAAAACAACGAACAGACTGAAAACGCCGAGGAAATGGCCGAAATCATGGCCAATATCGCTCAGCGCTCCCAACGGCTCGTTTCCAATTTCATAGCACGCAATGCTTCGGGCGAAGGGATCGATATGAGCGAAGGCGCCCATATCAGCGCCGCGTTCATGGACCTGACCCAGAAGATGATGGAAGACCCGGCCCGCTTCGTCGAAGCTCAGATAAGCCTGTGGAACGACTACATGAACCTGTGGCGCAACACGACGCTGCGGATGCTTGGCGAAGACACAGAACCCGTGATTGAACCTGAGGCCGGCGACCGCCGCTTCAAGGACGAGACTTGGCAGGAGAACGAAATCTTCGATTTCATCAAGCAGTCCTATTTGCTGACAGCGCGGTGGATGAACTCGACAGTCAACGATGTTGAAGGGCTGGACCCGCAGACCGCGCGCAAGGTTGATTTTTACACCCGTCAATTCGCCGATGCGATTGCACCCACAAATTTCGCCCTAACCAATCCGGAAGTCCTGCGGGCCACGGCGGACAGCCATGGCGAAAACCTTGTCAAAGGTCTCGAGCACATGCTCGAGGACCTTGAGAAGGGGAAAGGCAAATTACGCATCTCGATGACCGACGAGGAAGCGTTCGAGGTCGGCGTCAATGTGGCCGTCACGCCGGGGAAAGTGGTTTTCCAAAACGATTTGATCCAGCTCATTCAGTATGAGCCGACGACGGAACAACAGTATTCGACCCCAATGCTGATCATCCCTCCCTGGATCAACAAGTATTACATCCTCGATCTGCGCGAAAAGAACTCGATGGTCAAATGGCTCACCGACCAAGGGTACACGACGTTCGTCGTGTCTTGGGTGAATCCGGATGAGAGTCTCGCCGGAAAGACTTTCGACGATTACATGATCGAAGGCGCCATCGGCGCGGTCGAAGCGGTGAAGAAAGCGTGCAAAGTCAAAAAAGTAAACGTCACCGGCTATTGCATCGGCGGCACGTTGCTGGCGGCGACCCTGGCCTACCTCAAGGCGAAGGGTGACGAGAGCATCAAAACAGCGACCTTCCTGACCGCCCTCACCGACTTTGAAGAGGTCGGTGACATTCGCGTGTTCATCGATGACGAACAGGTTGGCGACCTGGAAAAGCGCATGGACGAAAGCGGCGGCTTTCTCGAGGGCGCTGACATGGCCGCGACTTTCAATATGTTGCGGTCAAACGACCTGATCTGGTCTTTTGTCGTCAACAACTACCTGTTGGGGAAAGACCCCTTCCCGTTCGACCTGTTGTACTGGAACGCAGATTCAACGCGCATGCCCAGGGCCATGCACAGTTTCTACCTGCGCAACATGTATCTTGAAAATAATCTGATCAAACCAGGCGGCATCGAGCTGGACGGCGTGCCGATCGACCTCAGCACCGTGGATCTGCCGACCTACATGATCTCCTGCAAGGAGGATCACATCGCGCCGTGGATGTCGACCTATGCGGCGACACAAGTCTTCGACGGCAAGGTACGCTTTGTGTTGTCCGCGTCAGGCCACATTGCCGGCGTGGTCAATCCACCAGCAGTCAACAAGTACTGCTACTGGACCAATACAAAGAACCCGCCGAGCGCGGACAAGTGGCTGTCCGGAGCCAAGGAACACTCAGGTTCCTGGTGGGTTGATTGGGACGCGTGGCTGAAGCCGCACTCGGGCAAGAAACTCAAAGCGCGCAAACCTGGAAAAGGTGGTCTCAAAGTCATTGAGAACGCGCCGGGCGCGTACTGCAAAATGCGGCCTGAGTAGTCAGGTCAAAGCCGCACGGATTTTCGCGGACAGCCACTCGGACACGATCACTGTCGCCAGAATGACCAGCAGGATCACGGCAACGCGTGACCAATCAAGATTGTTGATCGAAGCGTTAAGCTGCAGCCCGATGCCTCCTGCACCGACCAGCCCGAGAATGGTGGACTCGCGTATATTGATGTCCCAGCGGAATACCGAAATTCCGGCGAAAGCCGGCATAACTTGGGGAACCACGCCGTAGGTTAGGACCTGCGCGCCCGACGCACCAGTTGATTGCACGGCTTCAACCGGTTCTACATCTATTTCCTCAATGGCTTCGTAGAGCAGTTTTCCGCAGAATCCAATTGACCGAAAAGCGATGGCAAGCACGCCTGCAAACACGCCCGGCCCCACAATCACCACAAGCAGCAGCGCCCAGATCAGCGAGTTAATCGATCGGGACGCGGCGATAATGAACAAGGCGATAGGGCGAACAACAGCGCGGCTGGGTGTCGTATTGCGGGCTGCGCAGAACGCGACGGGAACTGAGATAAGCAACGCCGCGGCCGTGCCGATTGTCGCAATGTTCAAGGTGTCCCAGAGCGGGCGGCCGAGTTGAAGAATATAAGGCCAGTCCGGTGGGACCATACGGCTGCCCAAATCCGCGGCCTCTTGCGGCGCGCTCAGCACAAAGACCCAGATGGTTTTCTCGGAAATCAATGATAGGCAAAGAATGACAGCCATGACGCCGGCGAGCCAGCTCGCCCAGACGACGAGGTCTTGCTTGCGTGTGCGCAGTTTCCATTGGGGTATGGTTTGGTGCGTGTCCGCCATCACTGCACCCTCTGACGAATGAGTCCGGAGACATACTCTGCCGCCATAACGATAAGGATGATTACAAGCAGGATCGCGGCTGCAGTATCGAATTCGTATCGGTCGAAGGCCGTATTCAGCGTCGCGCCAATCCCTCCGGCGCCGACAATGCCGATCACCGCGGACTCGCGGAAATTGATGTCGAGACGATAGACCGCAAGCCCAATCGCACGCGGCCGCACTTGGGGGCGAATCGCATAGTCGAGCCATTGCAGCCAGCCCGCGCCAGTCGCCTGGATCGCTTCCGCCTGAGCCGGGTCAATGGCCTCAATGTCTTCAGCCAAAAGCTTGGCGTAAAAGCCGAGGGTCGCAAACGTAAGCGTTATCAAACCAGCGAAAGGGCCAAACCCAAAGAGCTTGACGAAAAAGATGGCGATCAGCACCTCATGAAAGGTGCGAGATACGGCCATGATCGCGCGGCAGAAGTAATAAACCGGCGCCGGAGCAACATTGCGCGCGCCGCCTACCGCGACGGGGATGGAGATCAAGACACCAAGCGCTGTTGCCGCCACTGTCATCCATAGACTTTCCAGCAGACCGGCAAAGATCGCATCCCACCGAGAAATAAAGTCGGGAGGAAAGAACCCGCTAAAAAACCGGGCCGCACGCGGCCCGCCATCGGCGACCCGCAGCCAATCGATGTCCATGGTGCCAAAGGCTGCGGCCAGATAGACCGCAACACCAAAAGCGATCGCCCATCGCAACCGCGCGCTGGGAATCAGCGGTGGCGGACGCCACCGGGTCGGGAAGGTTGGCGGCGCGGCCAGAACTTAGCCCTCCCCTGCCATACGGTCGCGGTCAAGCGCCGGGGATGACTCGCCCTGACCGGACTCCGGCCCTTCTCGGGTGGCTGTCCAATCTTCCTCGCCATAGATTTCAGTGAGGACGTCAGGGGTTAAACCGTCCGGCGGGCCATCGTAAACCACCTGCCCGGCCCGCAAGCCAATAACACGGTCGGCAAACATTTTCGCCAACGGCACGTCGTGAATGTTGATGACGGCGGTTAAGTTCCGCTCCCGGCACAGTTCGGCGATCAGGCGCATGATTTGCCGTGATGTCTTGGGATCAAGGCTGGCCGTCGGTTCATCGACCAACAACAATTCCGGATCCTGGATGAGGGCCCTGGCAATGCCGACGCGTTGCCGTTGGCCTCCGGAAAGCGCGTCAGCGCGCTTGTTCTCCATTCCCGCAAGGCCGACCCGGTCCAAGAGAGAGTACGCATTCGCAATGTCCTGGCCGGGAAAACGGCGCAGCCAACTCGCCCAAAAGCCGACGTAGCCAAGGCGGCCGGACAGGACGTTCTCCATCACCGTGAGGCGTTCGACAAGCGCGTACTCCTGAAAGATCATGCCGATGCGTCTGCGCGCGCGGCGCAGCTTTGCGGCTCCAAGGCGTGCGAGACTCTCCTCACCTAAATACACACCACCCGACGACGGTTCGACGAGGCGGTTGACGCAGCGGATGAGTGTGCTTTTGCCCGCACCCGACGGACCAATCAGCGCCATGACCTGACCTTCGGGAACAGCGAGCGTTACGTCATTTAGGGCGAGGTCACCCGTGGGGTAACGCTTGGTCAGATTTTCGAGACGCAGGTCGGGCATGTGGGCTTATTGCTCCGGCTTAGGTACCACCACCATACACGTCCGAAGCGCGAATTCAGCGGCAATCGTAGGTTACGCCATTGGCCACATCGATGGTGCGAATGACCTGCCAATCCGCTTTGTAGCCGATGGATATGAAGCGGTCTTCCTCAGAGAACTCTTCGGCCAACGCAGACCCCTCCCAAGGATACGTGAAGAAAGCCTGCTCAATTTTCGCCTTGAGCTGCGGGTCAAGGTTATAGGCGTATCCAAATGCCGTCGTCGGAAACGTTTGCGACGTATAGATAGAGCGCAACGAAGCCGGATCGACAACGTCACGTTCGATCATGCGGCCGAGAACGGAGTTTGCCACTGCGGCAGCCTCGTAGTCGCCGTTCGCGATACCGAGAATCGAGTTGTCGTGCTTGCCGGAGAACGACGTCTCAAAATCCACATCCGCTTGCAAGCCAAACTCCGCTGCCAGAATCGCCGAGGGCGCCTTAAAGCCGGAGTTCGATGTGGGGGAGGTAAAAGTAACGTTGCGTCCCCTCAGGTCAGGGGGTGTGGCGATATCCGAATCTGCCGGTACAAGGATCTCCATTTCATAGCCAAATGAACCGTCGTCACTGGCCATCATGGCGACAGGCTCGAAACCGGCACAGTTGACGGCAACCGGTGTGCCACCAGTGTTGATGCCGGCCACGTGTAAACGGCCTGAGCGCATGGCTTCGTACTGTGCGGCGTAGGACTGCACAGGAAAGAACACAACGCGCTTGCCGATAACGGCTTGCATATGATCAATGAACCCGGCCCACACGTCTTCGTACACGGCAGGGTCTTCGACGGGTGTGAACGAGAAAATCAGCGCTGACGGATCTTGCCAGTCGTCTTCATCGGTCGGCAGATCAGCAACAAGGTCGAAGTCCCGATCACAGTATCGCGCGTCGAGAGCCCCTCGCGGGCAAGCCTCTTGGGCATGGGTGGGATGACCAGAAAAAAGGACCGCGCAAAGAACAATCGCCCACGTGTATTTCATTGATGACACTCTCGTTACAACCACAAGGCCATGCTACAGCGCCCATAGCGATGCGCAAATGACAGTTCGATTTAACGTCGGGTCAGACGGCCACGATCGCCCGGTAGCGCTGGCCGAGATCGACATAGCGCTGAATTTGTCCCGGGAAACTGGCGCTTTCCTCGGGCGTGAGATCGCGAACGTACTTCGCCGGTGTCCCCGCCCAAAGCTGGCCGGCGCCGACCCTCTTGCCCGGCGCGACCAGCGCCCCGGCAGCCACCATGGCACCCTTCTCGACAACGGCACCATCCATCACGGTCGCTGACATGCCAACGAAGCACCCGTCTTCCAAGGTGCAGGCGTGAATCATGGCCATGTGGCCGATCAGAACATCCGACCCGATAAGCGTAGGATACGCATTCGAAGCAACGTGAACCACCGTACCGTCTTGGATGTTTGTCCGCTCACCGACGCGGATGTAATTGACGTCACCGCGCAGAACGACGTTGAACCAGATGCTCGCTTCAGACGCGACTTCCGTGTCCCCAATGACCGTCGCGTTGGGCGCAACAAACGCATCGTCAGCAATCACCGGCATGACGTCGTTCCACGGCAAGAGAAGTGGACCAGATTGAGTCATGACTAAATTGCGACCCCCTCGTCTTCCGGCAGCCCCAGCATGATGTTGAGGTTCTGCACGGCCTGACCGGACGCGCCTTTGCCAAGATTGTCCAGCAGTCCGGTGAGAAGCACTTGATCTCCCTGGGCATCGCCAAACACAAAGAGCTTAAGATTGTTGGTTCCGTTCAAGCCCTCCGGATCCAATGTCGCCAATGAGGCGCTTTCCTGCGAGGAAGCCACATCCACGAACACCTGCCCTTTGTAAGCCTCTGCCAACAGATCACGAATGCTATCAACCGTATGACCACCGGACAGCTGACTCAGATGGAGCGGGACCGTCACCAGCATTCCCTGGGCATAGCGGCCTACAGCAGGACTGAACAAAGGCCTACGTTCCAAACCTGCGTGTTTTTGTATCTCAGGCACATGTTTGTGCTGCAACGGCAACCCATACATACGGTATGGGACTTGCGTATACGCCGGTGATGCGGAGTCCTCGAACTCCTCAATCATCTTGCGCCCGCCACCTGAGTAACCGCTGACCCCGTGGATCGTAATAAGCGTACTGGGACCCAGAGCGCCGGCATCGACTAACGGACGGATTAGCGCAACAGACGCGGTGGCGTAGCACCCGCAATTTGACACCCGTTTACTCGCAGCGATCTCGTCCCGGTGGCTCGGTGTCATTTCTGGAAAGCCATACACCCAGCCCTCGGCAACCCGATGTGCGGTGGAGGCATCGACCACCCGGACGTCAGGATTGGTTATGAGGTCGATCGCCTCCCGCGCCGCATCATCCGGCAGGCAGAGAACAACAGCATCGGCGCTGTTCAGCAACTCTGCTCTAGCATCCGCATCCTTGCGGCGCGCAGGATCGATCGACACGACCTCAATGCCCGAATGAGAGTCGAGACGCTGCTTGATCTGCAGCCCAGTCGTGCCGGCTTCGCCGTCTATGAATACCGTTGCAGCCACCTCTGGCTCCCGCGTGATGAGTATGCCGTGCCTTATGCGGTGTCGTTTACACCAAGTGGTGTGGCGGTAAAACCCTGGGCGACCGTCTTGAGCGCGTTACGTCCGCTGCGCAAGCTCAGCTGCCACCCGCTCAAGCAGGTCCTGATCCTGGCCGTGACGGCGGCGGTACAGACGTGCGGCTGAATACCAGGGCGAGTCAGTACGATCCGTGAACCAGTACCACATACTGGCCGTACCGAGGGGCGGCACCAGCACCCAGGTCTCCGTCCCGAGAGCCGCAGCGAGATGCGCCGTGGTATTCGACACAGTGATGACAAGATCAAGTGCCGCGAGTTGCGCCGCAAACGGATCGAGGTCGCCGCCCGGATCAATGGCAGGATCGGTGAGCCACGGCGCCGAGAGCGCGCGTGCAGTATCGTCCAAGGCCAAGCGGCCGGGTCCATATTGAACATTGACGAACCCTACGCCAGCCTGGGATAGGACTGGCTTCCAGGCTTCGACCGGCACGCCCTTTTGCCCGGCGGTGAGCGCCTGGGGACTCTCCCAAGAGAGACCGACCAATAGGTCGGCATTCAACTCCCGACGATAGGCATGCCTCAAATTCTCGGCTTGGCTGGAGTCCGCTTTGAGGTAGGGGCTGCGCGGACCGCGGTGCGCGATATCTTGCGCCCGATGTCCGATCAGGTCGAACAACGAGGTTTGAAACTCAAACCTGTCCGGGGCGATGCGCCGGTCAGGCGGATCGGTTTGCGGAACAACCTCGGCGTTGGGAAACGATCTCGAAAACAGTGTGGTCAAACGTTCATTGGCCTCAACGGAGACGTCCTCCGCTTCATCGATCACTGTTTGGAGCTGAGACGCCCCCAAAACGGCCTCTCCCAACCCCTGCTCGCTCCACACCAACAGCGATTTGCCGCCCAGACCGGCGCCATCCCACGGGGGAATGTCAGAGTGACGACCGAATGACCTAGCCCAACGCCGTCTTCGGCGCTGTGCATAGTCCTCCCAGCCGTCAGAAATGTGGCCCTGCAGAAGACGGATCAGGCCCCGGTTAACGGCTGCGTCAGCCATATCGGGAGACACAGCGCTGACCTGGTCAAAGAGGGCATAGGCGCTGTCCAGGTCGCCCTTGGCCAGATCTAGCACTGCTCGCCCCGCCAAAACCTCTGGACTATCAGGTGCCGAGGCGGACGCAATCGCCAGGTCGCGCTCCGCATCTTCGAGCCGGCCGGTTTGAATAAGCAAGGACGCCCGTCCGGTCAGCGCCGCTGAGTACGTTGAGTCTTGGGCAAGAGCCTTGTCGAACGCGGCTTCCGCAGCCAGGACATCACCTCGTCCCATCTCTGCCCGGGCTAAATTACCCAGATAGAGTGGCGACGCCGGGTCCAGATCAAGGGCCTGCTGGAAGGCCGCTGCGGCATCCTCCCACCGTCTTTGATCCAACAGGACGAGTCCTCGGGTATTGGCAAGGTCCGGATACTCAGGATTGGTCTTAAAACCGGCAGCCGCGATCTCCTCAGCTTTACCCCACTTTTTGGCCGCGCGGGCGATCAAAGCCATGAGATTCAGGGCGAGTGGATTATGAGGGGCGTGCTTGAGGACTGTCTCGCAGGCCGCCTTCGCCGCGGGCAAATCACCCTGCTGAAAACGGTCGACTGCGGCGCGCAGCGCGGTGTCGGGGTCTGCGGCCACTTGAGACAACCTTTGCTTAGAGGTACGGGCGACGTGACACAATCATAGGACGCCGTTCTCACGCACACAAAAACAAAGGGCCGTGCACATGCACGGCCCTGGGTCTCGGTTCTAGCTATCTTAAAACTTAACGCTTCGAGAACTGGAAGCTACGGCGGGCCTTCCGGCGGCCATACTTCTTACGCTCGACCACGCGGGAGTCACGGGTGAGGAAGCCGCCCTTCTTGAGGATCGAGCGGAGTTCAGGTTCGAATAGCGTCAGCGCCTGGGAGATGCCGTGACGCACGGCACCGGCCTGACCAGACAGGCCTCCTCCGGATACGGTGCAATACACGTCGAACTGCCCTTCCCGGTTGGTCACCTGGAACGGCTGATTGATGACCATCCGCAGCACTGGACGAGGGAAATAGTTTTCGAACTCGCGGTTGTTGATCGTAATTTTCCCGGTGCCCGCCTTGATCCATACCCTGGCAACGGCGTCCTTGCGGCGGCCCGTGGCATAGGAGCGGCCAAGTTCATCTTTCTTGGGCTCACGCGGCGGCGCGGTTTCGGTTACGGCTTCTTTGAGATCTTCGAGAGAAGTTGCTGAGTCCGCCATGGGTTAGGCGCTCCTCTTGTTCTTTGGGTTGCGAGCGCCGATGTCGAGCGCCTCCGGTTTTTGGGCGTCGTGCGGGTGCTCGGTGCCGGGGTAGACTTTGAGCTTCTTCAACTGAGCCCGGCCCAGTGGTCCGCGCGGCATCATCCGCTCAACAGCCTTCTGCACCACCCGCTCAGGATACTTTCCGGACAGAATTTGCTCCGGGCTGCGCTCCTTGATGCCGCCGGGATAACCGGTGTGCCAGTAGTAGCGCTTGTTCGTCCGCTTGTTGCCGGTGAGGCGGACTTTCGCGGCATTGATGACGATGACGTTGTCACCGGTATCGATGTGCGGCGTGTACATGGTCTTGCGCTTGCCGCGCAGGAGGTTGGCGATTTCAGCGGCCATGCGGCCAAGGACAACGTCCTCGGCATCGATGATGTACCACTTACGCTCCACGTCGCTGGGACGGGCGGAATAGGTCTTCATGGGCGTCCTCATGAACAGACGGTTGCGGGCGTTGCCGCCCTTCTTGTGTCCAACGTCTGACGCTGAACAAATGATCGGCGGTGTTTACGGCGGCGAACACCGCCTGTCAACGCAAAATCAGTTGTAAAAACATAGAGTTGGAATAAAGGTATTATTATACCTATTGCCATGCCGATTTGGTCTGAGCACTCAAAAAAAGCCGATTTTGGGGAAAGTGGGGCGAGTGATGGGATTTGAACCCACGGCCTCCTGGACCACAACCAGGCGCTCTAACCAACTGAGCTACACCCGCCATGCCCGGCGGCGTTTAAACCCTAATCCCGGGGGCGTCAAGCGGCCCTCCGCTAAGGGATAACTCGCGAAACGCCGCTGTGCCGTGCGATCTGCCTATTTCTTAATCATCGTGCCTGACTGGTAGGCACGTGCCAGAGATAACCCGCCGGGCAAATCTCTTTAACTGTCTGACTGAATTGACATTTTTCGAGTCCGGTAAACTGGCACGGGTTTTGAAATAGAAGAAAGTAACGCAGGGAAGCGGAACGGTGCGGGGGATATCGCCGCATGAGCTTCATAAACCTCTGCTAAACAAAAACGGCTCGATTAGCCGGCCAACACGCACGCAGGGTCACGCCCATGAAAAAGATCGAAGCGATCATCAAGCCGTTCAAGCTCGATGAAGTCAAAGAGGCCCTGCATGAAGTAGGCCTGCAGGGCATCACCGTCACCGAAGCCAAAGGCTTTGGACGCCAGAAAGGACACACAGAGCTCTATCGCGGAGCTGAGTACGTGGTCGACTTTCTACCCAAAGTGAAAATCGAAGTGGTGCTGGACGACAGCATGCTTGACCGCGCCATCGAGGCGATTCAGCAAGCGGCCCACACCGGCCGTATCGGCGACGGAAAGATATTTGTTCACTCAGTTGAGGATGCGATCCGCATCCGCACAGGCGAAAGAGGCGCGGAAGCAATATGACATCCGCTGCCGGCCTCCACCGCTCCACCATTTGGATTCAGTTGCGCCGAATTCGAATGGCTTAATGCCGCAGTATCTATCGCGGCACCACCTCTTCTCCAAACTTGCAAGGATGGGAAAACACTATGTCGGACGCTAAGACAGTTTTAAAAATGATCCAGGAGAACGACGTCAAATACGTCGATTTCCGTTTCACGAACCCTGTGGGTAAGTGGCAGCACACCGCTCAGCATGTCAGCACTATCGATGAGGACATGCTCGAAGAAGGCATCATGTTTGACGGCTCTTCGATTCAGGGTTGGAAGAGCATCGACAAGTCAGACATGACCTTGAAGCCGGATCTGTCCACCGCGACGATGGATCCGTTTACCGCTCAGCCGCAGCTTATTCTGTTCTGCGACGTCATTGAGCCTTCGACCGGACAGAACTACAACCGCTGTCCGCGCTCGGTTGCGAAGGGTGCCCTGGCCTATATGCAGTCCAGCGGCATTGCAGACGTGGCCTACTTCGGTCCGGAAGCCGAATTCTTCGTGTTTGACGATGTCCGGTTTTCTACCAAGCAAAATCTGATGGCGTATCAGATCGATGGCGAAGAAGGGCCCTACAACAGCTGGCGCGCCTACGAAGAAGGCAACTACGCCCACCGACCGAAGGACAAGGGTGGCTACTTCCCGGTTCCGCCAGTGGACAGCGGCACCGACTTGCGCGCCGAGATGGTAACAGTCATGACCGAGATGGGTCTGGCCATGGAAAAGCACCACCACGAAGTGGCGCCGTCTCAGCATGAGCTTGGCCTTAAGTTCGATGAGTTGGTCAAGTGCGGCGACAACATGCAGGTCTATAAGCACTGCGTACAGATGGTTGCCCATGCGTATGGCAAGACCGCGACCTTCATGCCGAAGCCCGTATACGCCGATAACGGCTCGGGCATGCACGTGCACCAGTCGCTGTGGAAGGACGGCAAGAACCTGTTCGCGGGCTCTGGCTATGCCGATCTGTCCGAAACGGCGCTCTACTACATCGGCGGTGTAATCAAGCATGCCAAGGCAATCAACGCCTTCACGAACTCGACCACCAACAGTTACAAGCGTTTGGTGCCGGGCTTTGAAGCGCCGATCCTGTTGGCCTACTCCGCCCGCAACCGTTCCGCCTCCTGCCGTATCCCGCACGTCGCCAGCCCGAATGGCAAGCGCGTGGAAGTCCGCTTCCCGGATCCAGCCGGCAACCCGTACCTCAGCTACGCCGCTCTTCTGATGGCGGGTATCGACGGCATCGAGAACAAGATCCACCCGGGCGATCCGATGGACAAAGACCTCTACGATCTGCCGCCGGAAGAGCTGCAGGGCGTACCGACCGTGTGTTCGTCCCTGGCCGAAGCCTGCGATGCACTCGACGCTGACCGCGCGTTCCTGACCAAGGGCGATGCGTTCACCGACGACATGATCGACGGCTACCTGGACATCAAGCGCGCCGAAGTGACGCGCTTCATGCAGACACCGCACCCTGTCGAATTCGACATGTACTACGCGGTCTAACTGGTCCGACAGGTCATGCCCGCATAGATCGTTTCGCGGGCCGACCCAGGCGCAGGAAACCCCCGTCCTTTCGGACGGGGGTTTTTCTTTCTCAGCGGCCGGGAACGGCTGCGCTAGCCGTCTTCAAAATACTTTCCGAGAGTTAATCCGCCATCCGGTGGATTGAAGGTGGCATTACAGTTCTCCGGCGTACTCGTCAGTTCGCCGACAAGAATCTGCCCGTCGTGAATGTACATATCCACTCCGACGAAACTAAACCCTTCACTGAGCACTTCGGCGACACGACGTAGATCGGGTAAAAGCTCTTTGAAGGGCATGGGACGGCCAGTACGCGGAAAAAGAAACTCGACCGCGATCGGTTCACCAGCCATGTCATAGAGGTCGCGCTTAAGCCCGGCAAAACGATCGACATCGACCTCCAAAAACTTGGCGACGCCGTTGACGCAGTACACTTTCACGTCGATCGGAACCTGACTGCCATCACCGATGAAGGCCTCGACCATCACCTTAGGCTCGAGATGGTTGTATTGGGGCTCCCGGCCACGGTGAAAATAGTTTTCCTTCAGCCAGCGCTTCATGAACGTGCGCTCTTCCGTTTCGATAGCGCGGCCATTGAGGATGACCACGTCATTGAAGCCATGGGTGGGTTTCATGGCGCACCGGTCCGGAAAGTCATAGCCATCGACTTCTCGGTCTGTGCGCAAAATCGCGAGAGTCTCCGGCGTGTAGCCCTCGCCCAGCTTGCCCCGCACGTAGATCTTCACAAATTCCTTGTCCGCCGTGAAAGCACGCAACGGGTGACGCATGTCATCGCTACACTTTCGCTTCATCAAGTGTTCATTGAAGCATTTGGGACTGCGCACGTTGGCGAAACGTCCGAAGCGCCGGGCGTAGCCAACCTGTGAGAAGGCCAAGTTGACCAGGTTGCTATCGGGCAGTACCCGGAAGAAGCCGCGCTTTGCCTTTCCCAGAACTCCCACTGCTGTCCTCTCTTAACGGCTATAAAGTGTGTGTTCGCGCCATACCGCGCTGCGAAAACTAAAATCAAACTTTCTGCGGCGGTGCCACGTCCCGGTAGGGCTCATGAAACATCCGCCAGCGCAGGGCTGGAAAAGCGACATAAAACCCGAGTCTTACGATCTTCAGCCAAGCCCGCCAGTAAAGTGGATTGTAGCAGATTGCCGAGACATATCTCTTGAGCGCATGGCCATACGCCGCGGCGCGGAGCATCTCATCAGCCGTCGCCGTTTCAAGCTGCGCGTCGCTCCGCGTCGACTCGCGGGCAATCCGTTCGGCTTCCGCAAACGATATTTCCTGGCCAGCGCGCCGCGAGTTCCCTAGGGCACGAATCACGTCGACGGCAATCGTACGGTCATAGGCCTGAGTGGTGGTTTTTGAGCTTAGACGGTGAAGGCGGTGGTACAGCACGTCCGGCAGGTTCGCCACCGGAGCGGCATCGCTCATACGCCAGAACAGATCATAATCCTCGGCAAAGACATTGAGATCGGCGCGATACTTTCCCACCTCTCGCACGGCCGAAAGGCGAGCGCAAATCGCACCGTGGCAGATTGGATTTGTTACCGGAAACAGCTTTCGAATCGTCTCGGTATCGGCGGGAAACTTGAGCTGGGCAAAGGGCCTTGACTGTTCATCATATAATTGCGCCCCAGACCCGACGAGCGTGACCTCGGGATGCGCATCAAGAAACGCCACCTGCTTCTCAAACCTTGTCAGACTAGACCAGTCATCACTGTCATGGCGGCACAGAAACTCACCTTGCGCCATGTCGATGCCGCGATTGAGAGCTAGCGTCAGTCCGGTGTTTTTTGATGAATAAGGCGAACGCGGGCATCACCCCGCGCTGCAATGGCTTCGAGTTCAGTCAACGTATCCTTCTCAGTTGAACCATCGTCGATGATGATAAACTCGAAGTCATCGAATGTCTGATTGAGAACAGAGTCCACCGCCCGGCGAATCCAATCCGGGCGTTCGTTGTATACCGTCATCAGAACGGATATGCGTGGCGAAGACGGCGTTTGGTTCATAGCGGGTGAGCTGAGATCGTGGGATTACGTTTTTGGCGATGGCGGCGATTTACCGGAATAGCTGTCCTGTCGCGGTGACTATGCCTGTTCTTTCGTTCAAAATACATTAAGACATTATGCTGATAGCATCGGCTAACATGTTTAGGAACGGGCGAACACCTGATGCGTAGCGGCTCGATACCATTCCGACAAAAATCGTTCCGGCACAACTCGACTCATTCAGCAAAGGTGGCCACCTGACATGACGAACGTTTTGGTCACCGGCGGCGCCGGGTATGTCGGTAGCCACATCTGCAAAGCGCTGTCACAGCAAGGCTATACGCCAGTCGTCTACGACAACTTATTTCGCGGACACCGGTCGTTCGTGAAGTGGGGACCTTTTGTCGAAGCAGACATCACAGACCAAAAGGCGCTTGAGACTGCCCTGAAGACCCACGACATCCAGGCTGTGATTCATTGTGCAGCTTTGGCATACGTAGGGGAGTCTTGGACGATCCCGCTTGAGTACTACCGCGTGAATGTCCTGGGCGCGATTGCCCTGTTCTGCGCGATGAAAGAGGCGGATGTTAAACAGGTCGTCTTGTCGAGCTCATGCACCGTATACGGCGAGCCGGACATTATTCCAATTACCGAGTCTGCGCCTGTTTCAACAATGTCGCCCTACGGCGAAACCAAGGCCTTGGTCGAGCGTATGGCGCAAGACTGCGCCGGTACCTACGGCATGACCTGCGTGGCGCTGCGCTATTTCAACGCGGCTGGCGCCGATCCGGACGGTGAAATCGGCGAGCGGCATGACCCGGAAACCCACCTCATTCCGAACGCTCTGAGAGCAGCTTGGGATGAGGGCTTCACGTTGCCTCTGTTTGGCACCGACTACGATACTGAGGACGGCACGGCAGTGCGTGACTATGTCCACGTCTACGACCTGGCGAGTGCCCATGTTGCGGCCCTGAACACTGACCGGTTTGACTCCCCTTTCACTGCCATCAACCTAGGCACGGGACAGGGATCGTCAGTGCAGCAAGTGATCGACGCGGCCGCCCGGATCACCGGAAAGGACGTTAAAGTCGATCCCCAACCTCGCCGCGCAGGCGATCCGCCGGCGCTGGTCGCTGACGCGTCACTGGCCAAATCGTTACTGAACTGGACCGCACAGCGCTCTGATTTAGACACCGTCATCGCCGACGCCTGGACCTACGCCCAAAGCGCCGGAAAGGACTGAGACCTTAAATCTTGTTGAGCTTGTCAGCAGGACTTTACTTGACCGTCTCACTCACCTGAGACGAGCCGCCCGACTTCTTCGCCTTGCCCTTCTTCTTGGGTTTGGCGTTTTTGACTGGGGGCTCAAAGGCAAACGTCAACTTGCCGTCTTCGACGTCCACCTTCACGAGGCCGCCGGCCACCAGCTGCCCAAACAGAAGCTCCTCGGCGAGCGGCTTCTTGATCTCGCTTTGGATCAAGCGGCCTAAGGGACGCGCGCCCATGGTCTTGTCGTAGCCTTTCTTGGCGAGCATATCGCGCGCCGCATCGGACAACTCAATGGTGACATTGCGGTCCGACAACTGCGCTTCCAGCTGCATGACGAACTTATCGACCACGCGGCCGACAACGTCAGGCGACAGCGACGCAAACGGAATGATCGCATCAAGGCGGTTGCGGAATTCAGGCGTGAACATCCGCTCAATCGCTTCCTGATCCTCGCCTTCGCGGTTTTCCCGTTCAAAGCCGATGGCATTTTTTGCCAGCTCGGAGGCTCCGGCATTGGTGGTCATAATCAGAATCGTGTTTCTGAAATCAACACTTTTGCCGTTGTGATCTGTCAGCTTGCCGTGATCCATGACCTGCAGAAGAATATTGAACAGGTCCGGATGCGCCTTTTCGATTTCGTCGAGCAGCAAGACACAGTGGGGATGCTGGTCCACGGCGTCCGTGAGCAAGCCACCTTGATCAAAACCCACATACCCGGGCGGCGCGCCGATCAGACGTGAGACCGAGTGACGCTCCATGTATTCGGACATGTCAAAACGGTGCAGCTCAATACCAAGGCTCGCCGCCAGCTGGCGCGCGACTTCCGTTTTACCGACGCCGGTCGGCCCGGAAAACAGATAGTTGCCGATCGGCTTCTCCGGCTCGCGCAGACCGGCCCGGGAGAGCTTAATCGCGCTGGACAGCGCGACGATGGCGTCATTCTGACCGAACACCATGGTTTTGAGATCGCGCTCCAGATTCTTCAGCGCCTTCTTGTCATCACGGGAGACCGACTTCGGCGGAATGCGCGCCATCTTGGCGACCACCGCCTCCACCTCTTTTACCGAGATGGTCTTGCGGCGCTTGCCTTCCGGCACCAGCATCTGAGCCGCGCCGGTTTCATCGATAACGTCGATGGCCTTGTCCGGCAGCTTGCGGTCGTTGATATATTTTGCCGCCAGTTCCACCGCCGTCTTGATGGCATCTGCCGTATAGCGAACCTGGTGGTGCTCTTCGTAGTAAGGCTTGAGACCCTTGAGAATCTTTATGGTGTCTTCGACCGTCGGCTCCACCACGTCGATCTTCTGGAACCGGCGCACCAACGCACGGTCCTTCTCGAAGTGATTGCGGAATTCCTTGTAAGTCGTTGAGCCAATGCACCGTAGCGAGCCCGACGCCAGCGCCGGCTTCAGCAGGTTCGAAGCGTCCATCGCCCCGCCGGATGTCGCACCGGCGCCAATCACCGTATGAATTTCATCGATGAACAACACCGCGCCCTCGGTTTCCTCAAGTTCGGAAACAACGGCCTTAAGGCGCTCTTCGAAATCGCCGCGGTAGCGGGTTCCAGCGAGCAGCGCCCCCATGTCCAAGGCGAAAATGGTGGCATTCTCCAAAACCGCCGGAACCTCTTTGTTGACGATACGACGGGCCAATCCTTCCGCAAGTGCGGTCTTCCCAACACCGGAATCGCCAACGTAAAGCGGGTTGTTCTTCGTCCGCCGGCACAGAATTTGGATCGTGCGCTCGATTTCAAGCTCACGGCCAATCAGTGGATCGATCTTACCGTCGTTGGCTTTGTCGTTGAGATTGACGCAGTAGGCGGACAGCGCCTCCTTGCCCTCTTTGACCTGCTCTTCACCGCTCTCGCCTTCGCCATCAGCACCTTGCACAGGCCGCGAACGCCCTTCTCCCGGCCGTTTGGCGATGCCGTGAGAAATGTAATTGACGGCGTCCAAACGCGTCATGTCTTGGGTCTGCAAGAAGTAGACGGCGTGGCTTTCCCGCTCGGAGAACAGGGCGACAAGCACGTTGGCGCCGGTTACTTCCTCGCGGTTTGAAGATTGGACGTGAATGGCCGCGCGCTGCACCACGCGCTGAAAACCGGCGGTGGGCTTGGGGTCTTCCCCTGAGGACGCGACCAGCTCATCCAGATCCTCATTAAGAAATCCAGTGAGCACCTGGGTGAGTTGTTCCAGATCGACGTTGCAGGCCCGCATCACAGCCACGGCATCCTGGTCTTCACACAAGGCGAGCAGAAGGTGCTCCAGGGTGGCGTACTCGTGCTCGCGCTCAGCGGCCGAAGCCAAGGCTTGGTGAAGAGTCTTCTCTAAATTCTGTGACAACATGTGAGCGAACTACCTTTGGTTACCGATAATCTGTCGTGCGTGTATCCCCGTTTCTTGTCCCCTAATCTTTCTCCAACGTGCATTGCAGCGGATGTTGGTGCTTGCGCGCCAAGTCCATGGTTTGAGTCACTTTTGTTTCTGCGACTTCGTATGTGTAAACACCGCACACACCGACACCCTTTTGGTGGACGTGCAGCATGATGCGCGTCGCTTCTTCGGCATTCTTGCTAAAGAAACGTTCTAGGACGTGAACAACAAACTCCATTGGCGTGTAGTCGTCATTCAGCATCAGGACTTTGTACATCGACGGCTTTTTGACTTTGGGGCGGGCTTTGATAACGACCCCGGTGTTGGGGCCATCGCCATTGCCGTTATCGCCCTCGTCATTGTCGTCGCCGGCCAGATGAGGTGCCGGCGGCCGGTGCGTATCTGTTTCTGAAATCATTCCGATGTGTACCATAGCAAGAATATTACCAAATATGGTGTTGGCCGCAGGTGAAAAAAAGGTCTCCTCCACCTATGGCGCACCGCGGGCTGGCGCAAGTGGGCCGCTTGCCTATTTTCCAGACTCCGGACTCAAAACCTTAAACGAAATGTTAATAACCCTTATTTAGCCTTTCGAATCAAAGAGATGTGTGAACAGTACCAGCGTGGGCACGGTACCGTAGCGCACTTTTCAGGCGTCTTGTCCGGGGTCTTAGGGTTGGGGCCAAGTATTAAAAATCGCGGAAAAGTCTACGGGCGGCGCTTTGCGGGCGCGGCCCTTCTGGCATTTTTTGCATTATTTTCAACGCCTTATGATGCAGCGGCCAAATACGCCTCGATCATAGTTGATGCGGAAAGTGGCCGGGTTTTTCATGAAATCAACGCCGATACCCGGAACTACCCGGCATCGCTGACCAAAATGATGACCCTGTATCTCCTGTTCGAGGAAATCGAGACGGGAGACATGACCCTACGATCCCGCATGAAAGTCTCGGCCCGCGCTTCGCGTCAACCCAGCTCGAAAATGTGGCTCGCACCCGGCAGCACGATTACAGCTGAAACCGCGATCCTGGCCCTGATCGTCCGGT
Organism: Trididemnum clinides; assembly: GCA_963675345.1. Classification (NCBI taxonomy): domain Eukaryota; kingdom Metazoa; phylum Chordata; class Ascidiacea; order Aplousobranchia; family Didemnidae; genus Trididemnum; species Trididemnum clinides. The sequence goes on from CAVLYW010000155.1 coordinate 354,849, forward strand.
CGGCCAACGATGTCGCGGTGGTGGTTGCCGAACACCTCGGCAAAACCGAGCGCAGCTTCGCTAAAATAATGACGGCGAAAGCCAAAGAGCTTGGCATGACCCGCACGACCTTCCGCAATGCGTCAGGCCTGCCAAACCGCGGCCAACTCTCCACGGCGCGGGACATGGGCAGACTCGCGCAGCGCCTGATGAATGATTTCCCGCAATATTATCACTACTTCGCGCACACGAAGTTCACCTACAACGGCACGACGTTTCGGGGCCACAACAAATTCATGTCGCGCTACGCCGGAGCCGACGGCTTGAAGACCGGCTACATCAATGCCTCAGGATATAACTTGGCGGCGTCGGCCAAGCGTGACGGGCACCGGCTTATCGGTGTGGTGTTTGGCGGCAAATCGGCGCGGCAACGGGACAGGCACCTCGCGTCTCTGATGGACGATGGTTTCGTCGCGGCGGCGGAATACGGGCGCCCGCCCTACCCCGCCCGCAAGCCGTTGATGATGGCCCAGAATGGAAAACTGATCCCAGCGTCCATTACCGTGAAACCAACGGCAAAACCAAACTTCGAGGTTTTGCAGGCCGAAGCCTGGGGCATTCAAATCGGCGCCTATTCCATAAGCGACGTCGCCCAGCAGAAAGCGAATGAAGCCGTTGACTTGATCAAAGCCACATTCGCTGCCGCGGTCAGCCGTATCGAGCCGGTAACGGTGCGGGGCAAACAATTGTTCCGGGCCCAGGTCGTCGGTTTAACTCAAGCGGACACGCGCCGGGCGTGCGAGTTGATGAAGCGCGCCCCTCACCAATGCCTGATCGTTGCGCCCAAGTTCGCAACCATTCCCGCCGGTCAGCAAGCCGGCTAACTTCAACGTCTATTCTGGAAGACTAAGTCCGCTGGCTTCGAGTTGGGCTGACAGGCTTGCGCGCAGAGACCTGAGCGCATCCTCGGAGGGGGCTTCACAGCGGGCTACCAGAACCGGCTGAGTATTCGACGCCCGCAACAGCCACCAACCCCCGTCCTGAGACACGCGTACGCCGTCAACGTCATTCACATCCGCCCCGTCCGCTTGAAGGCGGGCTTTGACCTCGTCAATGACGGTAAACTTGCGCTCGTCGGGACAGTCGAACCGCAGCTCCGGGGTGTTGATCGCCTTGGGCATGCGGGCATATCTGGCGGTGAGTTTCTCATCGCTCGCACACAGAATTGTGTAGAAGCGAAGCGCGGCATAGAGCGCATCGTCAAAGCCGTAGTACGTGTCGGCGAAAAAGATATGACCGCTCATCTCGCCTGCTAGAGGCGCAGAGAGTTCGGTCATCTTGGCCTTGATGAGGGAATGACCGGTCTTGGCCATGACGGCTTGGCCGCCCATACGCTCAACTTCGTCGAACAGCGTCTGGCTTGCTTTTACGTCGGCGATGATCGGCGCGCCGGGGCACTTCGCTAAAACGTCCTCCGCGAGAACCATCAGAATCTGATCGCCCCAGAGGATATTGCCGTCGCCGTCAATCACACCGATGCGGTCGCCGTCGCCGTCAAAGGCGAACCCGACCTCGGCGCTCTCGTCAGCGACCGCCTCACGTAACTGGGTCAGGTTCTCCGGGATCGTCGGGTCCGGGTGATGATTGGGAAACATCCCATCGATGTCGCCGTTGATGACCCGGTGACGGCCCGGCAGCTTGGTGATAGCAGCCGCAACCGCCTCCCCGGCGGCGCCATTGCCCGGATCCCATACGGCGGTGACGTCCCGGCCGGGGGTAAAGTCTTCGAGCACCCGGGTGACGTAGCAATCGAGCGCAGGAGACTCTTTAGTTTCGCCATCTCCGTCAACGGCAACACCCTCGGCCGCCCGGCGTCCCAGGTCTTTGATCGCATCGCCGTAAAACGGCTTGCGTCCGAGCATCATCTTAAACCCGTTGTGGGTCGGTGGGTTGTGCGAGCCGGTGACCATGATGCCGGCGTCGGCCTGTCCGTCGACGGTGGCAAAGTACAACATCGGACTCGGCCCGCGCCCAACGCGCTCAACAGTTAGACCGGTCGCCGCGAGGCCTTCGACCAGCGCCGCTTCCATATCGGGCGAGCTGATCCGGCCATCATAACCGACACACACGCGTGAGCCACCTTGCTCCTGCACCAGTGTACCGAAAACCTGCCCGAGCACGCGGGCATCTTCAGGAAATAGCGTCTCCCCAACAACACCGCGAATATCGTACTCGCGCAGGATCGAGGGATGGAAGGTGTGAGACCGAGGACCCGTCACGCGTGTGCAGCCTGCACGCCGGCCCGGCCGATGCAATGATAGGTGAAGCCCGTACCAGCCATCAGTTCGGGCGAATAGATGTTCCGCAAATCGACCAGAACCGGTTCCGTCAGAATAGACTTGGCGCGCTTAAGGTCGAGACTGCGAAACTCGTTCCACTCTGTGACGATCGCCAGCACATGAGCACCTTGCATGGCTTCGTATGCACCTTCGCAATACGCCACGTCTGGCATCATCTGTTTAGCTTCATCCATGCCTTCAGGATCGTAGGCGCGGACGGTCGCGCCGGCTGCAATAAGTGCCGGCACAATCGCCAAAGACGGACTGTCGCGCATGTCATCCGTGTTGGGCTTGAAGGTCAGCCCCAGCAAGGCGACTGTTTTTCCCTTAACCGAACCGCCACAAGCGTCGATGATGCGTTGAGCCATGGCTTCTTTGCGTTTGTCGTTGATGTCGACCACGGTTTCGATGATGCGCAGGGGCGCGGCGAAGTCCTGCGCCGTCTTGACGAGAGCCAGCGTATCTTTGGGAAAACATGACCCGCCGTAGCCCGGCCCGGGGTGTAGAAACTTGCTGCCAATCCGGCCATCAAGGCCGATGCCCTTGGCGACGTCATGAACATCAGCGCCGACTTTTTCGCATAGGTCGGCAACTTCATTGATGAACGTGATTTTGGTCGCGAGGAACGTGTTCGCGGCATATTTGATGAGCTCGGACGTTTCGAGGGTCGTAAACAAGATCGGCGTTTCGATCAGGAATAACACGCGATAGAGCTGACGCATGAGATCACGCGCCCGCTCGCTTTCGGCACCAATGACAACGCGGTCTGGCCGCATGAAATCGTTAATCGCCGAGCCCTCGCGCAAGAACTCAGGGTTTGAGACCACATCGAAGTCCGCATCCGGCCGCGTTTCCCGGATGATGCGTTCGACCTCGCGGCCCGTTCCCACCGGAACGGTCGACTTGGTGACCACGACCGTGTAGCCGTCAAGCGCCTCGGCAATTTCCTTAGCCGCCGCATAAACATATGACAGATCGGCGTGGCCATCACCGCGGCGGCTGGGCGTGCCAACGGCAATGAATACCGCATCCGAACTCCGCACCGCGTCTTTGAGGTCTGTGGAAAAGGTCAGGCGTCCTGCGCTGGCATTTGTCGCCACCAGCTGCTCTAAGCCGGGCTCAAAAATGGGGATCTCGCCTTTCTTAAGACGTTCAATCTTGTTTTCGTCCATGTCGACGCAGACCACATCGACACCGAATTCAGAGAAGCAAGCTCCGGATACCAAGCCGACATAACCTGTTCCGATCATCGCAATACGCATGTGTGAGGGCGTCCTTTTCCGTCGCGGGAGGCTATTTCATCACTGCGCCAACCGCATCTCTGACGCGGTCAGCCATATCTGGGCGTTTCAGAGCAAAAGCCACGTTTGCGGCCAGAAAGCCGACCTTATCACCGCAGTCGAAGCGCTCGCCGGTGAACCGCACACCGTGAAACGGAACATCGTCTTTCGTGGTCGCATCGATGGCATCGGTGAGTTGGATCTCACCGCCAGCACCGGCGACCTTCTTATCCAGGTGGGCAAAGACAGCGGGGTCTAGAACATATCTGCCGATGTTGGCCAACCGGGACGGCGCGTCTTTGGGATCCGGCTTCTCGACCATGCCCTTTGCCTTTGCGACATGACCATCATCGCTTTCCACATCGAGAATACCATAGCGGTTGGTGTGCGCGTCGGGAACTTCAAGCACGGCCATGACGTGTCCGCCTTCCCTTTCGTGCACGTCAATCAATTGCCGCAAACACGGAGGATCGGACATGAGCAATTCATCGGGGAGCAATACGGCAAACGGATCATCTCCCACGAGAGCCCGCGCGCACCACACGGCATGCCCCAACCCGAGCGGGACCTGCTGGCGTACGGAGAACACCTTTCCGGGCTCGGGCATGGACGAGAGCAGGTTTTCAAGAACATCGTCCTTACCCCGCGCCTTCAACAGCTCTTCGAGTTCGGGCGCGTGGTCAAAATGATCGACAAGAACGGACTTGCCGCGCCCGGTGACGAATACAAAATTCTCGATGCCCGCGGAAACAGCTTCTTCGACCGCATATTGAATCAACGGCTTATCGACCACTGGAAGCATTTCCTTGGCGACAACCTTGGTCGCCGGCAGAAAGCGCGTGCCCAAACCAGCGACCGGAAACACCGCCGTTCTAACGCGTTTCGCCATGGTCCTGTCTCCTATGACAGTTTTATGATGAAAACGGCAGATTTCTGCCGACCTGGGCGGGTCTGTGTTGGCCGCTTTGTGCCACGCTATACCACCTGTTGCAACAGAGTTGGCAGCATCAACAGCATTTTGTGGTCAGGACTTGAGAAGGAGGTCTTTGGCTTCGTTGATTTTAGCGGCGAGATAGGGCGACCCGCCCTTGTCAGGATGGACCTTGCTCATCAACGCACGGTACGCCGCCTTGATCGCTTTGGCGTCGGCTCCGGATTCCAGCCCAAGAACGCGGTAGGCTTCATCCCGAGTCATTGGACCAGATGGTGATGTTCCCCCCGACGCCGCTTCTCCGCCGCCCGTATCCCCCGCCGTCTCTCGCCACCCAACGTGAGCGCGGTCGAGATAGGCATCAAGCAAACCGAGAGTATCCGCATCTTGGGAAGATTCAGCGCGCAGTTCGAGCAGATCCTCAATGGACATCGCCGACAACCGGCGGCCAGCAAATTTGCCGTCCAGAATATCCCCATCCATGTTGCCGGTATCGTGGTCGAGGGTCATGCGCAGGACCTGCGTTTCGACCTGAGACGCCTGTCCCGGTGACGCCTGCGCGCCGGGGCCGAACCCGCCAAGGCCTCCGACCCCACCGAACAGACCGCGCATTTGCTGAAACATGGAGAACATGTTGAACAGCCGCCAACCGAAGGCAAAGATGCCCATGATCACACCGAAGGCGGCAGCAAGACGACCGGTCAGCGCGAGAAAAAGTGCAATGAGGCCGAAGGCGCAAATGGCAAGCCACTTCAGAGCCCGCTTCAGGGCTGCGGGGTCGGCGTTGGCGTACCAGCGCAACAGAATGAGCGCCGCGATCAGGAGACCTATGCCAAAGAGAGCAGACGGGAGCATTGTCTAACGCTTTCCCATTTGATGTGCGATCTGCTGAATATCACCCCCATGCCGTTTGCCGTAGTCCGTGAGGGCTTTTGACCCTCCGGCGGCGAATGCGGCAACCGCGCGCAACAGCGCTCGGAGTTTTTCAGGACTGCCGGCATCGAATGGGCAGTACGCCCCGCCGCTAACCCTCGCCACATGTCGCAAGGCCCCCGCAGCCGGCTCGTACCCGCCTTCGTGAAAGACGAAAACCGGAACGCCGCGCAAGCCCAGTTGCCCTGCCGCATCGGCAAGAAGGTCGATGTTCTCCTCCATGGCATCGCCAATAAACACCAAAGCGTTGACCTTGCCCTTCTCCGACTCCGTGAGCGCATGGCGCAGCACCCGTTCAATCTGCGTGCGCCCCGCTAAAACCCCGACCTTGCTCATGAGGCGGCCCAAACCGGCAGCATCACGGGTCCAGGCGCTGGCCCGGCATTCCGCCAGTCCCCGGTAGTAAACCAGCTGAACTTCCAGTCCGCCCAGTGCAGCTGCTTCGGCGAACATATCCGCCTGGATGCTGATCGCCATATCCCAGGCGGGTGCCCGGCTTTCCGTGGCATCCATGGCAAAGATCAAGCGGCCCCGGGTCTCGCTGGCGGCCTGAATGGGCATGCGCGCCGCAGTCTCAAGAAACGCCGCGACGTCGGATGAAGTGCCCTTCGCTGGTGGCCGAGCCGTCATAGCAATAGATTATCCCGTTTACTTGAAAAGGGCAGCGCCAGTTTGCGGCAAGCCAGCGCGAATGACATCAAGTAAGGCTCTCAGCTCCTGCCGGGCCGCAACGTGTGACATGGTCCACGACAACCCTGAAGACCGATCCTCGAAGTCAGATAAGGTCAAACCCTGTAAAAACAACTCGCGGAAGATCACTCGTTCGCCGAAACCGGGCCCAACCTCAAAGCCGACCCGCGCTGCGAGTTTGGCAAGGATATCGGCCATGAGGCGCTTGTTATGTGCATCGAGCGCACTGAGACGGTTGCGTAGCACCACCCACGGAATCGACCCGCCGTCTCGGGCCGCGCGGGCTTTGCGGGCCTGCCAGACGCGTTCCGAATAGTGGCTGGGCCGCCGGACCTCCCCCGTGTCGGGATCGACGTCCGCCAACACCGCGAGATCGACGAGACTGTCGTTCAAAGGGGTGACGATCAGATCGGCACTGGCATGCAAAGCATGAGACAACTCCGTATGAAAGCCGGGCGTATCTGCGATGACGATGTCTGCGGAAATTTCATTGAGTTCGCGGGAAATCTCATCTGCGCTGAGTTCGCCCCACGCAGTTGCATCGACCAAAGACGGCGCTGGTAATGGGTCTCCGGCGTGCTGGCTCATGAAGGCCTCGCGGTTGCGCAGGTAACGCGTGGTGCTGCCCTGTCCTAGGTCGCCGTCGACGACCGCGACCGACACGTTTTGCCGTGCATAGGCCACAGCCAGGTGAACCGCGAGAGTCGACTTCCCCGTGCCCCCTTTTTCATTCCCCAAAACCAAAACGCGTGGCATGCCGTTTCCAAACCAGTGAGTGCGCAACCTACAGAATCATCGGCCTTGCGCGCAATCCAATGGAAAGACACCGCTAAGGCATTTAACGGCAGACTCAGCTGAGCTACATATGAGGCCGTCGTGACCACGTTGAACTGCGGAAATTTGTATGACGGACTCCGTTGACTGCGTCGTAATCGGAGCCGGGGCCGTCGGCCTCGCCATCGCACGCGCCCTGGCGATGGCTGGACAAGACGTCATCGTGCTGGAGGCCGCCGACGCAATCGGCACCGGCACTAGCTCACGCAACAGCGAAGTGATTCATGCCGGCATCTATTATCCCGAAGGCAGCTTGAAGGCCCACCTGTGCGTGCGGGGGCGGGACATGATGTACGCCTTTTGCGCAGATCACGGCGTTACCGCGAAGAAGACGACTAAGTTGGTCTTTGCAGCCAATGACGAAGAGACCGCTGGTCTGAAAGAGTTGCAGGCCCACGCGGGCCGCAACGGCGTGCCCCTGGAATGGCTGGCGCGTGGTGAGGCCAAAACCCTTGAACCGAATCTGGAGTGCGCTGCCGCCTTGCTGTCCCCGGAAACAGGCATCGTCGATAGCCACAGTTTCATGCTGGCTCTGCAAGGTGACGCGGAAAACAACGGTGCCGTCATTGCCTTCAACAGCCCTGTCGTTGGAGGCCAAGCAGACCCATCCGGAATTAAGCTCTCTGTAGGCGGCGTAGAAGAGAGCACGCTGAACGCACGCATCGTCGTTAATTGTGGAGGGCTTGGCGCGCAGCACATCAGTTCCCGGATCGAAGGGGTCGCCCCTGGTACGATCCCTCCACTGCACTTCGCCAAAGGCAGCTACTTTTATCTGTCCGGTAAACCGCCGTTCTCGCGCCTCATCTATCCGCTTCCGGGCACCGCCAGTTTGGGCCTGCACTACACTTTGGATTTATCGGGCCAAGCCCGGTTCGGCCCCGATGTGGAATGGGTCGATGAGATGTCGTTCGATGTCGATCCGGCGCGGGCAGACCTTTTTTACGAAGCGGTGCGCGCCTATTGGCCGGGCTTGCCGGACGGCGCCCTACGTCCCGGATACGCCGGAATCCGGCCAAAAATTCAGGCGCCTGGCGAGCCTGCTAAGGATTTCTCAATACAGATGCCCTCAGATACCGGCCTGCCTGGATACTGTGCCCTTTACGGGATCGAATCCCCGGGGCTAACGTCTAGCCTGGCCATTGCTGAGTATGTCGCGGAACGCCTGACCTGATGCATAAACTCTCCAGACACATTCTTGGATATGCCCTGGCTTTGGGTACTTTGGGCGGTCCGGCCCCGATATCTCCGGCGACGGCACAGGTCTCAGACCTTCTTCTGACGGGACCGGCAGCGGAACGTGAGCAATTGATACCCCTCGCCCGCGTGCCCAACTACCGCGATCTGATGCGTGAGATCGTCGAGGAATTTTCGCGTTACGCGCAATCCCGCGACCCCGCCTTCGCGATCGTGGTACGCCCCGGATTTGAACTGCTGCGCTGGGATCAGCGTGAAGTCATACTCTCTGAAGCGAAACGTCCCAACGTCGCGACCGTCCCGGACGATGCCATGACCCCCTTGGGCGACCCGATGCGGCGCTACATTCAGGCGATCGACGGCATCGCTGTGAGCAATCAATTTTGCGGTCAAGGCGGCGTTCCATTAGCTGCGCTGGCCCGTTTCCGGACAATGGGTGTCAAAGCCATGTCCGTCGAGCATTGCGGTTCCGATGCAGCCGCCGTGCAGGCACTTGAGCGGGCAACCGCAGCGGGCATGCCGGCCCATGCAGACGCGGGCCGCTGGGATAAATTCGATGAGATCCCGGTGCGGCGGCCGGCCAATGAGAATTCAAACAACGTCGAGGCCATCGACGATGCGCAAAACATGCTCATCGCGCTTGAGAACAAGTCTTTCGGATCGCGCGGCGACTGGCTTATGGCGATTGCCGGAACAAATTACGACATCGTCGTTGTCGATGCGTTTTACGATGGCAACCAGCCGCTCACCGCCGACGAGGTGCATCGCTTGAAGTTCAAGGAACTCGGCGCACGGCGTCTTGCCTTAGCGTGGATGGATGTCGGCCATGCCGCCGATTACCGCTACTACTGGGAGAACGATTGGCGGGTCGGAAGCCCAAGCTGGATCGTCGCCCGGCACGACGACCGCCCTGGTGTTTTTGCCGTTGAATACTGGCACCCGCGGTGGAAATCCATTATGGGCGTGTACTTCCGCAGCCTGATGGACCTGGGCTTCGACGGGGTGTTCTTGAATGGGTCTGATAGTTATCTGCGCTTTGAGGATATGACTCCCCTCGCGCCGCTTTAAGGGTTACTGCCTAAGTCTATGACGCGACTTTTGCGATAACCGCGTCGAGGCCTTTGAGCAGCTGCTCGCCCGGTTTGCCACCGTCACCGGCCATCTTCTGCGCCACGACCAGCTTCATCGTATCGATGTGCACTTTGACGGCTTCGAGCTGGACATCGCTCATTTTGCCTTCGATGCCTTCCATGAAAACACAAAGCTGATTGGCGACGGCCGTCATCAGAGGATAGCCGAAGCTGCTGCCCTGCCCTTTGACGTCGTGGGCGAAGTCGTAGATTTCTTCCTGATGCTGTTCGCGTGTGTCCGCGTTTTTGAGAGCTGTCTCATAGGCACTCTGGAGCTTGGCCAGGTCATCTTTACCCAGCCCAGATAATCGTCCTGCATGTCCTCGATGGCCATTTCCGCCTGCTTCAGAGCCACGGCATCGACTTTTGACGCGTCGACCGTAACTTTGCTCTTCAGTGTGTTCGGCGGATAAATGTACTCGGGTTCTTGGGCCATAAAGCGGCAGATTCCTGGGGGTTTTAGACTTTACTCGCAACAGTTTAGTCGTTCTGGCGCCGGACCTCAAAGACAATCGGCGCTTTCACGGCGCTACAGAATGAAGGCGGCGGCCAGTCCCAAAAAGGTAAAGAAACCAACGATATCGGTAACCGTCGTGAGAAACACCGCAGAGGATGTTGCTGGATCGATGTTGAATTTGTCCAACGCGATCGGAATCGTGATGCCGGCCAAACCGGCGACCAGCAGATTGATGACCATCGCCGCCGCGATGACGAGGCCAAGGCCGAGGTCCTGAAACCACAGATAAGCGACCAGTGCGGCGAGAACGGCAAACAGCAGGCCGTTCAGCAGACCGGCGATCACCTCCTTACCAACGATGCGCGCGGCGTTGCTGGCGTCGAGGTCCTTGGTGGCGAGGCTGCGCACCGCAACCGTCAACGTCTGGGTGCCGGCATTGCCCCCCATGGAGGCAACGATGGGCATGAGCACGGCTAAAGCGACCAGCTTCTCGATGGTTGGCTGAAACCAGCCGATGACGATGGATGCGGCGACCGCAGTGAGCAGGTTAAGCAGCAGCCAGGAAAACCGCCCACGCACGGTCTCCATGACGGCGCCATATAGATTACTGTCACCAACACCGGCGAGCTTGAAGATGTCTTCCTGGGCCTCTTCGTTGATCACGTCGACGATGTCATCAATGGTGATCTGACCGACGAGACGCCCGGATTTCTCAACCACGGGCGCGGTGACCAGGTCACGCTGGCGGAACAGGTAGGCCACGTCTTCCTGGTCCATGTCCGGTGAAATCAGTTCCATATCCGGATTGACGATGTCGCGCATGCGCACGGGCCGCCGTGACCGCACCAGGCGATTGAGATCAACCAGACCCACAGGACGATGGCGCGGATCAACGACGAACACGACGTAGAATTCATCCGGAAGCTTGCGAGCAGCACGCAGGTAGTCGATGGTCTCCCCCACCGTCCAGTAATCGGGAACCGCGACCACCTCGCGCTGCACCAGCCGGCCAGCAGTTTCCTCACCGTAGGACAGACTTTGTTCGATCTGCATGCGGTCCGGCGCGGGCAACTTGTCGAGCACCGTCTCACGCCGCTCTGGCTCGAGTAATCCTGCGATATACACGGCCTCGTCTGACTCGAGCTGGGTCAGCGCCTGGGCGAAATCCTCGAAACCCATGGCGTGCATGACCGTGTCGCGCACGGCGTCATCAAGCTCGGGCAAGACATCCGGGTTGAACTGGTCCTTGAGAACCTGAACCAGCTTAGTGCACTGCTTTGGCTCAAGGTGTTCCAACAGGTCGGCGAGGTCGGCTGGATGCAGGTCCGCCACCAGTTTGCGGACCCGCTTCTTTTTCTTGAGCCGCAGCGCGTCATCTACCGCGTCGACAAAAGCCGGATGAAGCCCGAACGTCTCGTTCAAAGACTCCGTATCCTCTGACACAGTGTTCGTGTGAAAGACGGTTTCTTGCATGTCACACCTCCGGATCTTCGCGCAGACCCGTGGATTGAGCGGTTGGACCTAACAACAGCCGGACCACCCCGGCTGTTGCGGATGTTTATTGGTCGTTGAGAACGTAGATCACGACCAAGTGACCGTCGGGGTCGACAAAGGCGGACTCCCGGCCCTTGGGGTTGCCGTCTAGGTCAGGCAGGTGCTGAGGCTCGATCACTTCGAGGCCGGCGGCCCTGGCTTTGTCGAGCACCTCGTCAAATTCGGGGCAGTTGATCACAGCCGCCACCATGCGCGGCACCGGCATCTTGGGAAGATCAATGCCGGTGACCTCGGTCAGCGCCAGAGTGCGTTCCTGCGTCGCGGAGTTCAAGGTCGCGAAACGCAGCTTCGCGTCTTTGGGAAACGCGAACACCGGATAGGAATAGGAGTCGTCCTTGGAGTCTTTGATGTAGTCGACAGAGAAACCCAGAATGTCCCGGTAGACGGCTAAAGATCGCTCCAGATCGGCAACACAGAGATTGATACGCTTGAACATCGGTGAGTTGGCCATGACGCTTGTCCCCCTGGGCTGTGGTGATCGAGCCAGCGATCGACTTGCCGCCTGATACGGTTGTCTGGTTGTGCCCCACGCAGGGTGGCAGCGCAAGCGAAAGAACGGCTACACTGCGCCGGATGCAGGGCAGAAACCACGATGTTAAATCCATGAGCAGCTGGGTGGCTTGAATGGAACGGCTGAGCCTGATCAGCATGGTGTGTCTCTGCGCTGCCTTGGTGCTCAGCGCCGAGCCCTTCGCCCAGGATCAAGAGTGGCGCATGGACGATCCGTTGGTCGAGATCGATGCGCTCGACCCACCCGGCGCGCCGATCCGGCGCTATGCCTTTACCGCGCGGCACGCTCCAGTGCGGGAGGTGCCAATTCCGGACTCCCAGGGTCTATTCTGCACCCTTGGTCTGGCCCACAACGTGATCCTTAACTATCACCGCGACATCGACACTTGGGCCTTTCAGGTTGAAGCAACGGAAAGCGCGCGCCTTGCGGCCGGAGGCGTCGCCACCTGCCTGGACCTGACCCAAACGGGAGCGCAACGGTGATCGGCCGCTGGCTGGCGGCTTTGGTTCTTGTCTTGTGCTGGGACGCACGGGCCGCTGAAACGGTCTTCGTTGCGGGCGCGACCGGGAGCACCGGCATCGAAGTGGTGCGGCTGCTGCACGATGCGGGGTACAGCGTGCGTGGCGGCACACGCAATCCAGACCGCGCTGCGGCAGAGCACGGCGATATTGCGGACTGGGTCGTCTTTGACGCGTTGGATACGGCGACAGTGGAGGCCGCCATCGCCGGAACCGACCGCATCATCAGTACGCTGGGGGGACGTGGTCTGACCGGGCCTGGGTCGCCCCAGTTCATCGAATATCTCGCCGTGCGCAACATGGTGGAGGCGGCGCAACGGCATGACGTAAAGCAATTTGTGATTCTGGGCGCGGCGAATACCGGACCCTTCGAGGATCACGTTCTCTCTCCCCGCACCGGTTTCCTGCTGTATTGGAAAACCAAGGGTGAGGAGTTTCTCAAGGCCAGCGGTGTGCCCTACACCATCGTCGGCGCCAGTGGCCTGCGCGATACTCCCCGCGAGGGCGCCGGGGTGCGCATCCTGCTGCGGGCCGATTATCAATGGCCGGGGTTTGTCTCACGCTATCGCGTGGCCCAGGTGATGCTGGCGGCACTCAAGACAGACGACGCCCTGAACACAGCCTTTGCGCTGATCTGGGATGAAGACGTGCCGGCGGGCAAGATTGCCGGAGATTTCAAGGCTCTCCAGGCTCCCGAACATGGCCCGCGGCGCTATGATATGCCGCGCCGCCGGTGGTAGGGTTAGCGGACAAAAACGAAAACAAGACAGGGACAGAGCCATGATCAACCATGTGAAAGCATTCGCCGTCGCGGCGCTCACCAGCGTCCTGATGATAGCGCCAGCAGCCGCGGAGGGTATTTTGCTGCTGGGCGGTACGGGCCAACTCGGCGCACGGGTGGCAAAGCTACTGGTCGAGGATGGTGAACAGGTCACCGTTTTGGTGCGCGAGAGCTCAGACCGGTCGTCGCTGGACGGCCTGGATGTGGACTTCGTGGTTGGCGACTTGATGGATGAAGCCAGCGTCAACGCCGCTTTCGATGGCAAGACCTTCCGTGCCGTCGTCAACACCGTGCGCGCGCCGACGCAGATACCGGAGTTCTATCTCAAGAGCAGCACCTACATCGCGAACGCGGCCAAAGGCGCAGGTGTGCAGCAGATCATTCACCATGGCGCTGTCGGCGCGGGGTCGAATCGCCTGCTCCATCCTGACGTGCCGTGGACCAGTGTGCCCGGCCTGGAGGCCCGGATGCTGGATCACGGCGCGGCTGAGGAAGTGTTCTTCTCATCCGGAATTCCCACCACCATCATCCGCAACAGCCGGGTTTGGCCCGACGACACGCCACCGAGCGGCAACGCCGTGATGACGGAAGACCGTGGCACACTGACCCCGATTACCCGGGCCGACCTGGCCCGCTTCACTATGGAATGCCTGGACAATCCGGAGTGTCACGGCAAGATTTATCACAACAGAGACGACAGCCTGACTTGGCCGCCGCCAAGCTTTGGTGAAGGAGAATGATCACATGCGATTGATTGGATTTGTTCTGACGTGGAGTCTGCTGACCACATCAGCCTGGGCTGACGGCGTCATGGTGTTTGGCGCGACAGGCCAGTTGGGCGCGCCGCACGTGCGCATGCTGACAGAAGCCGGTGAGACCGTGACGGCGTTCGTACGCCCGACCTCAAACCGAGAGCGGCTGGAAGGGCTGGATGTGCAGTACGCCATCGGCGACTTGTTGGACGCAGACTCCGTGCGCGCGGCGATGGAGTTGGTCAAACCACGGATCGTCATCGACACGTCGGCGCGGCGCGGCGGCAGCCTGGAAGACTACGAGCAATTCTACGCACCCGTGATGCAAAACATTGTCGACGCAGCCAAGGTCAACGGCATCGACCAACTCATCATTCACAGTTCTGTCGGGGTACGTGGCAGCGCCGAGAAGCTTCTGCGCGATGAACTGGGTTTCGACACGAACGGCGCCAACATCCGTGACAAGGGCGAGGCGGAAGTGATCGTCGAAAACAGCGGTATCCCCTACACCATCCTGCGCAACGGACTGTTGGAATTCGAGCCCGCCGAGCCGACCGGAACCGCTTATCTGACGGATGACATGGACGCGTTTGGCCGCGTGACCAGAACCGATCTGGCGGAACTGGCCATCGGCTGCATCGGCAATGCCGAGTGCATGAACACGATTCTGCACGCCATGGACCCCAGCCTGCCGGGCATCCGGCCCGGGCGCGAGGACGCAGAGTAGGTAGATCTAGTTTCCGGTAATCATGTACATCCGCACGGTCTGGGCATTGAGCGGCGCCCAGGCCTCGAAGCCGCGCCAATGCCCGTATTTCGGGCGGAGATCAGCGATAGCACGGGCGATCACTGCGTCGATGTAGAGCTCTCCTTGGGCGATGACGTCTTCGACACTGGAGGACGGGGCTTCCGTAATCTCGGCCTCGGCGCGGCGTAATGCCTCCTCCATATCCGTAAAATAACTGAGGTAGCGCTGGATCCACACGCCTGGCCCTGGGCCGCTGTGTCCGCCTAGCACCCAGTCCACCTCGAGCGCTGCGGCCTCTTCAAGAGAAGTGATGTAACCGTGCACGTTGGTGTCCGGCAGGGTGCGATAAGGCACGATACCGATTTCCATCGTATCAACGAACACCAGCATCGAGCCGGCACCGGTATCAAATTCCATAGCGATGTTGGACTGACCGTGGTTGGGCCCGAAGTAGTGAATACCGACACGCTTATCACCGATCGCTATGGCGTCGCCGTTATCCACGAGACGCGTGGGCAATGGGATATCCGGGTCACCGCGACGCTTCAGTGACTCCAACGTGCCGGGGTGGGCGTAAATCCCCGCGTCAGGTGCCAGCACATCGGCGCCGACAATGTGGTCACGATGGTCGTGGCTGTAGACGATCTTGGTGATGGGTTGATCTGTGACTTGCGCGACCGCCTCACGATACAAGGCAGCGACTTCGCGGTTGATCGGATCGACGGCGAGAACGCCATCTTCGCTGACCAGAAACGGACTGACGTAAAACCCAGGCCACCAGCGGAACAAATAAACACCGCCTCCCAGGTCCTCTACGGACGCACTCCCGTCACGGGTGCGGTAGACCTCATCGGGTTTATACTCCTGATCCGTCACCACGGCGTGAGACTGCATAGCCAGCTGCAAAAAACTGAGGGGTGGGCTGGCGCTGGCACGGGATTGCATAGCGCGAATAACGCGCTCCTCGGCTGCTGCCGGGGAATATGGCTGCAGGGTGCTCAGACTGAACGCTATCGCAAAACATAAAGCCTGCTTCATCGCTTCTACTCCCCTTAACTGCCCGGCTTGTAGTCGGGATTTTCCGGCGGCACGGTCTTGGCGTAATAGCCCCAGGTTGATCCGACGGGGCCAAGTTCCCAATCTTCAGGCGGCTCGAGCATATGGGGATAATCCTTCTCGAGCTTGCGGCGCACGGCGGGAGGAATGTCCTCCTGTGTGCCGGTGATTTTGCGGCTGTGGGAGCGGGCGAAGAGATTTGCTTCAATGCCGCTCTGGCCCATGCGCATCCACGGCAACCACGGCGTCTGGCGGAAGAACCCGGCCAGCATAGTCGCCCAAGGGCGGTCCGGGTCTTCCAGTTCCTGCGCCGGTGAATAGAAGACAAAGTGCTCGGACGGGCTGATCACCGCGCCAGTTGAGGAGTACGGCCAACCCTCTGGGTTGACCGGATTGGTGATTTCCATCGCCCAGTCCCAAGCCAGCATGTAGTAATCGCCGAGCTTCTCCCAAGGCAAGATGAATGGCTTGGGTTGCGGAATACGGCCCTGCATCTCTTCCGCCGAGTTGGCGTAGCCGACGTTGGTTTGAAAGCCGTAGAAGTTGGTATCGAACATGTGGTCCGGCCGGGTTGGACCGACTTTGGTGCGCACCTTTTCGTGAATGTAGGGCACGACCTCGCAGGTTTCGCCGGTCCACGGGTTTTTCCACGTGTCGATGATCTCGCCGGTGGCAAGGTCAGTGTAAAACGTCGCGTCCTTGCCTCGGTAAATCAGAGAGTCGCCATCCCACTTGAATTGCAGGCTACCGTAACCGACGTAGCCGACCAGGGGCACGATGCGCTGCCCCGGCATCGACGCGAAGAACACCCCGGTATGGCCGCCCCACACCGGCTCGTCGCCCAGGGTGCCCCAGATTTTGGCGAAGGCGATAATGTTGTCGCGGGTCTGGGTAAAATCGAAGGGTGTATCGATGGGCGGCATTACAGCCCGGGCGGGCCCCATGGCCAGACCGGCACCTAGTCCGGCTCCCAACCCGAGGGCCTGGCGGCGGCTGAGGCGTTGTAGACTTTCATTCATGGTGTCGATGAACATGGCGCCCTCCCCTGGCGTCTACGGTTCGATAGTGTGAAGTCAAACACGACGGGGGCTTCTGCGCGCCAGAATCCGCCCACCTGTGCGCAGAGCGGCCCGTGAATCAGGGCTACCAGCCCATGACGTAGTACGAGCGCAGGCGCGTCACCATGCCCGGAAAGGCCGTACCGTAGCCGGCGAGATGGCTGTACTGCGGCAGATCGATCTTGGCGACGATCTCATCAGTGGGTGTGCCGGCGTCGAGCTCGCGTTTGACGATGGCCATGATGTCTTCCAGGAACATACGCCGTTCGACCAGCGCCGCTTTCGGCGCAACGGCATCGGCATGGGCGCTCATGAAATTCTCGAACGGCAGCTGTTCAACTTCCTTCAATGTGCGCACCCACTCGCCTGGATCGTAGTCCGGCATGGTCGGCAGACCGATGAATCCCGGCGTGACCAGGTCGACGATGAACGGCATGTTGATTTGCGGGAACCAGGGCACCAGCAGGCAGTCGCCGTGGTTCTCGCCGTAATACAACAGCTCCATGGTGACGTCGCCGAGGATCAGGTTGGTGTTACCGCCGATTGTCTGATCGGGCATCACCAGATCGGGATGGCTGTGGCTGTAGAAGTGCTTCACGCAGGCTTCGTGGCTGATGATGGTCGCGCCTGCGTCTTTCAGCACCTGCGCGCCAAGAATGTGATCCCAGTGCTGGTGAGAGTAGATGACGTACTTGATCGGCTCATCCGTGACCTCGCGGATGAACTTCAGACCAGCCGCGGCCGCTTCTGCATTCAAGGGATCGATATAGATCACGCCCTGGCCGGTGGTGATGACCAGGCTACGCCCGGTGCCCTGACGCACGCCGTAGAAGTTCGGCGCGAGTTCCTCCCATGTGGTGGAA
Source organism: Trididemnum clinides (assembly GCA_963675345.1). Classification (NCBI taxonomy): domain Eukaryota; kingdom Metazoa; phylum Chordata; class Ascidiacea; order Aplousobranchia; family Didemnidae; genus Trididemnum; species Trididemnum clinides. The sequence continues at coordinate 372,457 of CAVLYW010000155.1, forward strand.
ACCCCCATGGGGTTCTGCGCGGCAGCGGGCCAGCACATCAGCGCGATGAGGGCGCAGGTAAGAACGCGATAGATCATGATCAAACTCCCCAGTCGGCGACACGCCAGGGGAGCCCGCGGGGGGCTCGGAAGTCAAGCCGGCCCGGAAAGTATGGGCGCCCTCGGTGAGCCGAAAAAACTCTTCGGGATTTTTCGAGGAACGAGCCCATGCACGCCACCGGTTTCTGCCGGGCTGGTCTGAATTCATTAATAGATTCAATGGCTTATTTTTGAGTCAAACGAGCCCATGCACGCCCAAATGTCCGGACAACCAAGTCTGGCCGTCTGTTATGAGACGTCAGCGGACTCGCGGTCAGGACCCGTCGCCTTGGAAAGTCACCCGCCGCGTTTTTCGGCGAGTAATTCCTCCAGATCGGTGATCAGCAGACCGTCGTACCAGTCATACTGCGCGGCACCCCGCGCCAGAGTGAGAAAGTCCGCAACCTCATCCCAGTCCACCTTTTCGTCGCAGGCTTCGAACTTCCCCTTCACGGCGAAGCGGCTGTAGGAAATCAGAGACGCGTAGCGCCCCCAGCGCGCTGCCTGCAGGTGGTGATGTGCACTCTTGCAGAAATCCTGCGGCATAAGTTCACCGAGTTCGCCGGAAGCATAGAAGTTGCCCAAAGCAAAATGAGCTTGGGCGTACCCTGTCTCCGCTGCAGCCGAGATAAGAGCGACGGACCGCGGCCAGTCGCGCCACTCGTGGTCGTAGTACAGGGCATGGCCCAGCAGATACATCAGGTGCGGGTTGTCCGGGTCGGCGGCCAGGTCACGCTCACACGCATAGATCGCGCCGCGCCAGTTGATCACCTGCGTCGACAAACCGGGGACCTGACGTTGCGGATCAGTGGGATGCCCGGCGACCCAGTCGCACTCAGTGGCATGCGCGCTTGCCGGCGGCGCCGGCAGACCCACCGCAAACAGGAACCCGGCGTAGGCCAGGGCTGATAATAGCGTTTTCATAGGTGCATCCCCTCAGTCGAGTGTCACAAGAACAGCGATGATGACCGCGGCAGCGCACAGCCACAGCCACAGCGGTGTGCCATTATTCTTGCCGCGGTATCCGGGATCGTCATCGGTCATAACGCTGAGCTTATCATCAACCTCATGCCGTACGAACCACCCTGCTGATCTACACCGCGCGCACGGACCAGTTCTCTTTTTGAAACTCGTCGACATGACCGGCGGCAAAAAGATTTGAGCATCACGCGATATAGAATATCCTTATCGCGCAAGCATGCGTGGGGGTGACAGCGTGCCAGCATTTGACGGACATCTTGGCCCGACCTTCTTAGCGCATTGGAGGGGGTTGCGCGGCGACTTACCGGCGCCGTCATTGCGGTCCTTCCTCGATCATCCTGAACCAAGTTGCGCACCGTACGTCTACATATTGGACGTCAAAAAGCGTGAACTGCGGGTCCGGTTGATGGGCACCCTGCTTGAGGAGGTCCGCAAGCGCAACATTACTGGCGATGATTATCTCAAGTTCCAGAAGCCGGTGGTGCGGGATGCCATTTTTCAGAATATGAAGGGTGTCGTTTCGTCCTGCTGCGGCTTGAGAAGCGGATACCAGACCAAATCGAACCGCGACCGCGATTTAAGCTGTGAAGTGCTGGTGCTGCCCCTGGCGGACGACAACGGCTTTATCAGATACACGGCCGGTGTGACGGAGGTCATGACCGATTTACTGGCCGGGGAAGTGCAAGTGGCATGGACCCAAGTGACGGGCATTGAATGGATTGATCTGGGATCGGGCACGCCCGCCGTCAAACCCGCCTCACCTGAACCAGATCACTCAAGATGGTCGTGGAACTCGGATGACGTAAGACTATCCGTCAATCATGAGCTGGGGTACTTCGTTGTCGTCGTCGGCGGTGAAGTCGGCCCCAACATTCCTAGATTGACCTACGAGCGCCTCGGCCGGGAACTCGAACGCGGCGAGACACTGAATGAAGTGCTCATATTTAACGGCGATGTTGACCTCTCGTTGCTCGACCACACCCAGCTTTTCGCCGCGGCGGACACGCTAAAATCAGCCTGCACCGCAAATGATGTGACCGTGAATAAAATCGCCGGATTTATACACGGGAATATCAATGACCCCGTCTTCAAGCTGTGGAGCGTGATCTGCAAGGAACGCGGCATTGCCGCGGAGTCCAATGCATTCACGGAACTTGAGGACCTTGCGGAGTGGATTGGCGTTGACGTTGCCGATCTGAAGCGCGACGTCAGCAGCGCCAAGCCTGTTGTCTGATGCCTTTTCACTAGTGCCTTTTCCAGGGCGGCCTACCGGTGCCGCCGCGACACCCGGCGCGGCCAATAAGTCGGTATAAACCGGAAACAAAGCGACCACCGCTTGAGCGGCGCGCGGGAAGAGATGGCGCTGCACCGGCTCAGCCCGTTCAATGACACGATCCATTCCCCTCTTGGAGCGCATCATGGCTGACCCAAAGATTTCTCTTCCATCCCTCTCCCGGCGAAATTTTACCGCGGCACTGGGCGTTGCCGGCGCCGCCAGCGTGTTGCCTCAGGCGGCTCAGGCCGACGGGCACGGGGCTGCGGATGACTCTTGGCACACCGACCCGGACCAAGCGCTGTTCAACTACCTGCGCATTCAGGGTGACTTGAGCGGCAAGCCCGCCCCCAACCCCTGGCGCGGGTATTACATCGCGGTGACGCGGGATGAGAATCCGAAGGTCGTGTTTGACTGCGAAGCCTGCGAGACCAAGAAGGTCATGCCGCGCGACGACGGCTCTTATGAGGTGTGGTCGAAGGTGATGACCATGTTCAAAGACCCAGAGACGGGCGAGGTGCTCAACGGTAAGACCTACAAAAATCCCTGGACCGGCGAAGAGAATCTGGTGGAGCCCAACATCATCGGCGCGCGGTATATGTACTATGTCGAGGATGGTCAACTCATTGCGGCCCAGTTCTCCCTCGACACCAACGCAGCGCCTGGCGAGAACTGGAGTGCAGAGGTCGATCCCGGCTTGAAAGCCGCTATTACCCTCGAATGGTCCGTGATGGGCCCAAAAGTGGTGATGGCTGGTCGACGCAAATATCCGGAGGTGCGTCCTATCCCGCTAGCCGAGTTCGGCACGACGACGGTCGACTTGGCTCAAGTGCGCGACCCCGACCTCACCCGTATTGAATCAACGTACGGCATCGTCTTTCTGGCGCCGTGGCAGGGCTTTTTGAAAATGGGCAACCGGCCGGGCCATTCGGTGTGGCACTGCGTCGGCAGCAAGGCGCAGAGCTTCGATGATCTGTCGCCCGAGTATTTGGAACAGGCGGAGAAGTATATTCCCGACGTGCTGGCGTGGGCGGACGCCTAAGAGGCGTGGCCCCGTCGCACGGAGTCACTTTTGAAGGAAGAATTTGCGGAAGACGTCGATCGCAATCCAGACCCCAAGGATCAGTAGAACAGCGAGAAAGACTTCAAGCATGTACTCCTGCTGAAACATCTCGACGGACTCGAAATAAGGACGATCATTTATCGTCGTATCGATCACGATAACGACGATGGGACCGGGGATCAGAAGCCAGATCAGTAGATCCACGGCGTTCCGTGCGATCTGTTTGAATTTCTCTTTGGTTTCTGATGTCATCGGGCAGCAGGAACAAGTTGCTCAAATTACGGTCAAACCTTAGCACGCTGACGGATCGTGTGGGAGGACTCGCTACTGTCCGATTTGAACCAACCGAATCAAATTCCCGCTGACGTCATCAAGGAAGGCTATTCTGTTTCGACAGGTAGCCGTCAATATTGAGTTGGCTTGGAGATTTTATGACCCGTGTACTCCTTGCCCTTTTCGCAGCGGTCCACTTTTCGGCCACGTCAGCACCGGCCAGTGGCGCATGACCTCTGACCAACACGTTGTACGTTGTGCTGCAAAACCTCGGAGAACGCCAAGGGCTGGTCCGGCTCATCCAATTTGAGGGCACAGAACAAGTGTAAATCCGCTCCAGTGCGCAAACTTGGGATACCGGGGGTTGGCTCTCGCTGTTGACCCGGTCGCGCGGTGTCGAGCAAAACGTCGACGATCTGTCGCCTGAGTATCTGGAACAGGCGGAGAAGTATATTCCCGACGTGCTGGCGTGGGCGGGCGCCTAAGAGGCGTGGCCCGGAGATAGGCGTTACTGGGGAGCGTTACTGGGGATCAAGGGGCGTTGGTGACAGATCCAGCGTGATACCCAACTGCCGGGCGAAGGCGACACGGTCATTATTGCCCCACCGCTCGACAACCTTGCCGTCCTCGAACCGGTAGATGTCAATCGCCGTGTAATGGAAGCGGTTACCCGTCGGCTCCTGGCCATAGGCCGGTGCATTCATGGTGCCTTGAACATTGGTCCGGGCGACGACGACGTCGCCTTTACAGATGATCAGTTCATTGGTGACCTTGCGATCGGGAAAGAGCGCCTGCTGCCGCGTCCAAATTCCAGCCATGTGATCCGGCGTGCGGACGGCTGCGCCAAGCCCGCCGGCGTCGGTGTTATGGCTGGTGAACTCTGCCGCATAGTAGTCCACGGCCCGGTCGGCCTGACGCTGGTTAAACAAGATGTCCGTCATCTCAAGGTAGGTCTGAAGATTCGCCTCATTGCCCTCGCATTGGATCTCGGTGGCCTGGGCGGGCGCGGTAATGGCGATGGCCGCCGCGAGAATGATGGGTGCATGAAAACGCATGTCAGGCCTTCCAGTGAGGGGAGGAGCGGTGGACTGTAGGGCAACTGGGCGAACCAGCGACCCCACCATCAAAAAATCGTCCAACAAATGAACTATCGGGCCATTGGCGGGCAGCTCAAGGATTATACAAGCGTCATACTAGGACAAGATCACGCATGCTCCTTTTGACTAACAGGTAAGACAAGCTGTCATGGCGTTTGCCTCAATTTCTAATTGCACGTCTAGATGGGGACAGCCTTAGGCGAGCCGTTCATTAACGATAAGAGAGGGGGATACGCGATGCAGCTTAAACAGAAATTCATAGTGGTGGCGGTTCTTGCCACAGCCATTGGTTCAGGGGCGCAGGCGGAGTCACTTAAAGATGATGCTGTACTCACCAAATTTGTGGAATGGCATTTGGGCTTTACCACAAACGCAAAACAACGCGATGTGGATTTGGCCGCCAAAGTAGAACCGCGTTGGGGGCTGAGTGAATTGCGCTTTCAGCGGATATGGCATGATCGTGAGGATGGCTATTGGCTTTATTATGAAACCAGCCAGCCTGATGTACGCCCTGACCGCAACCAGATTTGGCGGCTATACCGGAATGACCTCGGCGCCCTCAAAATTGATTCTTATAACTTCAAGGACCTAGATGCAGGCTTGGCATTCTGGGGCAAAGGTGATGACCCGAAGTCCTTTGATGCGGTTGATGTGAGCGATCTCGCAACGATCCCCGGGTGCAACGCCACCTATACCTGGCGTGCTGATTTTGAACGCTTCGTCGGAGCAAACGTTCATGAGGAATGCTTCACCATCGGCAAGTCCTATCTAATGCAGCAAATCGAAATCTCTAAGGCTGAGGACGGTACGCTCGTTAGAAAAGACTGGCACACGTTCTATGATGAACACGGGGTCGCCAAACAGGGTGCGATGTACAAGCAAGGCACGCATGGCCCCACCGTTCATTTGTACACGGAGCGATATGAGCTAAATTAGGTGTTGCACGTACGCGCAGTATACGTTCAGCCGCTGCACGCCTTCCAAAATGTGAACCCTCAACGGGGTAACAGGCCGGATGCCCCAAGACAAACGCCAGATCCGCTTTAATGTTCCTGAGTTGACACTTAATTAGGCCATCTCAGGAATAGAGGTGTTTGGAAGAATGGTGCGGTCGAGAGGACTTGAACCTCCACGGGATTTAACTCCCACAGCGACCTCAACGCTGCGCGTCTACCAGTTCCGCCACGACCGCATCTGGGCACTTGCTTTTGGGCATCGGCCCGGCGGGCTTGAGGCGCCCGCCTGAGGAGGCTGGTGGATAGCAAAACCCGCCGGTTAGCGCAAGCGGCCTGGGACTAGCCGGCTCCTCCATCGAGCACCGCATCTAGCCTTTTGTAGCTCATTTCCATGCCGTCGGTCATTCCGGTGGCCAAAGCGGCATCACGGTCGGCCTGAGACGCGTATTCGATCAGGGTGGTCATGGTTGTCACCCCGCCTGACTCCTCAAACGTAACGGTATTGACTGTTGCCCCCTCCCCCATGGTGCCGCCCACGTCTCCCGGATCGAACAGCTCCGTGCTGACAATTTTCTGATGGAGTACGACCTCTTTGAATTCCCCACTGAAGCCGAACTCCTTGCCGTCGTCGTCGTTGCGCCAACGCCAAAGGAAAGTGCCACGGGTGCGGACATGCATGTCGCAGACCGGCATGCTCCAACCCGGGGGGCCAAGAAGCCAACGGTGCATCAGTGCTGGTTCGGTGTAGGCCCGCCAGACCAGGTCCACGGGCGCGTCAAACGTGCGGCGAACGCACACCGCGTTCTCGGAGGGCAAGGTCACTTCGGCAGGAGGCCTGGATGGAGGCGCGGATGGTGTCATGGAGGTGGTCCCTTTAGGAGTCTTGGTCTGCTTTGAGGTCGTCGAGCACCGCATCGAGCCGCCGGTAGTTGCCCTCCCAAAGCGTGCGGTAGCGCTCCAGCCAGATGTCGAGGTCCTTGAACGCTTCGGGCCGGAGTTTGCATGGACGGGTCTGGGCGCGGCGGGTGCGGCTGATCAGGCCAGCCCCCTCAAGCACCTTGAGATGGGCCGATATGGTTGGTTGGGTTAGCTCGAATTTGCTGACCAGCTCGTTCACCGTGCACTCGCCGGTGGCGAGGTGCGCGACGATCCCCATGCGGGTGGGGTCGGACAGGGCAGCGAAGGTGTGGCTGAGTTCAGACATTTATATTGATTATCATCTATATTGATAAATAACAATATAATTAATGGGCCTGCGGCGTGCAGTTTTCAGCGCTATAAGGACGGCCATGGTGTCTGAGCCCCGCGAGATCGAGTTCCGCGCGTCTGCCGGCCCGGTGGACTACGAGGCCGCTGTGGCCGAGATGGAGGCCCGGGTGGCCGCCATTCATGACGGCACGGCGCGGGAGCTGCTGTGGTTTCTGGAGCATCCACCGCTCTACACCGCCGGGACCAGCGCCCAGACGTCAGACCTGCTGGAGCCGGACCGCTTTCCGGTGTTCAAGTCCGGGCGCGGCGGCCAATACACCTATCACGGCCCCAGCCAGCGGGTGGCCTACGTGCTGATGGATTTGCGCCATCACGGCCAAGACGTGCGCCGCTACGTGCAGACCCTGGAAGCGTGGATGATCGCCGCCCTCGCCCGCTTCGGTGTGACCGGCGAAACCCGGTGCGACCGCATCGGCATATGGGTCTCGCGCGAAGGATCAATCTTAGGCGAAGAAGACAAAATCGCCGCCGTTGGTGTGCGGGTGCGCCGCTGGGTGACGTTTCATGGTGTGTCCATCAACGTCGATCCGGACCTGAGCCACTTCACCGGCATCGTGCCCTGCGGCGTGGCCCAGCACGGCGTGACATCGCTGGCGGCACTGGGGAAGACCGCCGATATGTCTGAGGTGGATAACGCGCTGAAGGCGGAATTCGAGAAGGCTTTCAAAGTAACTCTGACAAACGAATAGCTACTCTTGCCCCGCAACTGTCATTATCCGCGAAAGCGGATAATCCATAATCGCAGGAGTGTATGGATCACCCGATCAAGTCGGGTGATGACAGGCCCGAAACGGTCTCTGTTTTGGATTATTGCGCCCACTGACGTGGACATGTCACGACAATTCCAAAGGGGCCTAGATCGTGCCGTAACTTTCTTTCAGAACTCAAAAATTTGGATTTTTTTTTAAAAGCACCTTGTCAGGCACCACAAGATGTACCTTACGATTGCCAAAATGAGATGCACAAAGTTTTTTTAAAAAGCTTCTTTCTCTATACACTCTGACAACTAGCAAAGTGATCAATCCGATCAAAGCCGTCCAAAAATTAACTACGGACGTGATGAATTGAATGCCGGGAACGGTTAGAAAAATATCCATGTCCTCATTATACCGCCTACATCGGTACTACCGCAATCAATGACATTGAGCTACTTCCACGACCTTAGTTAGACTACCTACTTCCACAGCCAATTGCCATCACGGCTGATCTGCTCGGCCAGGTCGTAGTGGGCGCCCAGTTCATGAATGGCGGTGTCGTCTTCCTTGAACTCACCCAGCGCGGCAAGCGCATCGTGCGGTTTGAGGCCGGGCACGATGGGATGATCCATCGACGGATCGGCATAAAGCCGCTGCGCCATGGGCCGGATCATGTATTCCATCAGCTGCAACGCCGCATCGCGCTTGTCAGCCTTACGGGTCATGGCAAAGCCACTGATGTTCATGTGCACGCCCCGCCCCTCCTGCTCCAGGAACACGACGCCGACCGCATCGAGCAGGCGCTTGGTGTCTGGGTCGCGCATCTGCGGAAACAGACGGCCGTAGTAATAGGTGTTGGCGATGGCGACATCGCAGATACCATCGGCGATGCCTTGCAGCTGCACAATGTCGAGATCGATAGGCTCGCGCGCGAAATTAGACACCAGCCCATCGACAAAGCGCCGGGTGGCCGCTTCACCGTCATTGGCGATCATCGACGCCAACAGCGACTGCACGTAAATCTTGTTGCTGGGGCGCACGCAGACCTTGCCATTCCAAGCCTCATCAGCGAGGTCGGCATAGGTTTGCAGGTCCGCGGGATCGACCCGGTATTTGGAATAGAACGCCGTGCGCGCCCACTTGCTGAGGCCGAACCACAAGCCATCCGGATGGCGGTATTTGGCTGGAATCGCCGCTTCCAGCGCGGCGGACTCCACCGGCTGCAACACACCGGCATTCACCAGTTTGGCGAGGCGTAGAGCCTCCATGGTGAAGATGACGTCCGCCTTCGGGGCGTCTTTCTCTTCGACCAAGCGATCCAGCAACTGACCCGCCGTCATGTATTCCACATGGACCGGTATGCCGGACTCAAAGGCGAAGGCATCCAACACCGGCTGGATAAACGCGGGCGTCAGATAGGAATAGACGGTGAGGCTTTTATGCCCGTCCGCCGCGACGGGCATCGGGGACGCCGCCAACCCGAGAGACATCGCCAGAACAAACAGAAGCTTCTTCATTGGACGTCTCCCGGCGGTTGCGTGATCAGCTGAGGAATAGCGTACCCCTACTCCTCCAGCTTGGACAGCAGCGCGACCGGATCAGAGAACACATCCGGGTGGTGCTTGTTGGTCAGCTCCACGTAGTACGGCGGATAATCTTCCACCGAGGCATAGCGCCCGCCGGTGGCGGTGCCGAACAGGTGGCCGGGATGGCCGGTCATCTTGAGCCACGGCCGCCAGCTGACGATGCCGTTAAAGTGCGTGGAATCATTGGCGATCATCACATCGGGATTGGCGACGTCTTCCATCTGCGCGCGGTAAGTGGTGACCTCGTTGTAGTGGAACTGCGGCCCGGCGAAGTCTTCCGGCGTGCCGACGCGGATTTCCTCGACCAGCACCACGGTGCCGTTCTCATTGCGCGGCGGCAGGAAGCGGTGGTTGATGTCCATCATGGCCAGGCGCGGGTTCTCGGACGGTGAGCGGCGGCCTTCCAGACTGATGAGCATGCGGCTCGGGCCCATGCGGGTCTGCGGCACTTCCACGGTTTCCCCGGTGTAGGGGTTGTCGAAGGTTTCCAGCAGCTCGCCGGTTTCCCAGTCGGTGAAGTAGGCGACCTCGAAGGACGCGCCTTCCCAGGTCCACTCGTCGAGTTGTTTGTAGCGGGCGAGCGTTCCGGCCAGCACACCATAGAGCGGCGTGACGCGGTTCTCGACCACACCGTAGTACAAGCCCTTCACCCCGCCCATGACCACGCGGTCGTCCAAAGAGCAGCGCATTTTGATCAGCGCGGTCAATTGATCCTCGCGCTTGGAGAAATCGAGGGTGCGCGCATGACCGTCAGCCAGCGTTGGCGTTGCGGCCATCAGGCCGGCACCGCCGAGACCGCCCAGCAACGTGCGGCGCGATAGGCCGCCGACAATCGGATCAATATCGGAAGGTTGGAACTTAAACATAGTGCGTCCTTTCGTAACGTTAGTCACCGCGCGGCTGCTGAAGCGCCGCGAGTGGATCGTTGATGACATCGGGATGATGTTTTTCGCAAAGCTCTAAATAATATGGCGGCAGGTCCTCGACCCGTGCCTCGGTGCGGCCGGAGCCGCGGCCCATGTTCATGGCGCCGAGGCCGTCCATCCCGGCCCAGCCGCCCCAGCCGACCAGGCTTTGATACTGGATCTTGGTGGGCACGCGCACGCGGTCCGGATCGGATAGATGCGCCAGACTGGCGTTGTAGGTGGTGAGCTCGTTGTAGCGGAACGGCTGTGGCCCGGTGGCGGGCGGATCGCCGGCAATCTTGATTTCCTCGGTCACCCACACGTCGTCACCGGCGACGATGGCCGGACGGAACATATGATTGGCGTCCATGTTGCGCATGCGCGGATTGTCGGTGAGATCGAACCCGCCGGGTTTGACCGGCACGATGCTGGGCCCCATACGCGTCAACGGCACCTCCACCGTTTTGCCGGTGAACGGGTTGTCCCAGGTTTGAATGTGCTTGCCGGTGGCGAGATCGGTGAAATAGGCCATCTCCAGCATGCGCATCTCGAACATCAGCGCATCGACGCGGGTGTATTGAAAGAACGTCGCGGCGAGGATGCCGAACACCGGCGTCGCTTTGTTGTCGATGACGGCGTAGCGGGTGCCGTAGATCCAGCCCATCGACAGGCTGCCGTCAACGGCGCCGCGCATCTTGATCATGGCGGTGAGGAACTGGGCGGGATCATCGAAATCAGGGGCTGATCCGTGACCATCTGCAAGGGCGGGTGCGCTCAGGCCGGTGGCTGCGGCGGCCCCGGCGGCGGAGCCAAGCAAGCCTCTGCGGCTGAGATGAGAAGTCCTATGCGCCATATATGGCCCCCGTGTCTGACTCTTTGATTTGGTTGGGCGCTATCAGAGCGGATCACACGCCGGGGGTCTATGGCTTCAACACGGTACGTTCCGACCAGCGGATACGGCCCTCTGCGGGCAGGTTACAGCGGGGCGCCGGAGGGATTATCGCGGCTGGGCATGGAGGTGTTCGGCAACGGCGTGGGGTCGGAGCCCGAGCGCCCGCAGTGGACGTCGCGCTCACACCAGTCCTTCACCCCACCGGCGATAAAGCGGTCGGCATCGGTGCAGGCGGACAATAGGGCCAGCGCCAAAGAGACAATGAGAAAGGCTCTTGCGGTGCTCATACTTTCTGTTTTACGATAAATTTTATTGTAAAACAATAAGCAAAATGAGGGTCTCATGAGCACTCCTGACAACCTCTCCAGCACGCGCCTGCAGCGGATTCAGCGGGTCAGCGGGCGGATCGCCACCGCCTGCGCCGTGCTGATGATCGCCCTGCCCGCCCTGCTGCTGACTCTGTCGCTGTTTTTGCCTGAGTTCCTCGCCATCCAAAGCGCGGCGCGGCGGCTAGGTGTGCAGGCAGATGAGATTTCCTGGCTGGCCCGGTTCGCGTCTTTCGTGGCCATGACGATTGGATCGGCGCCGCTGCTGTGGGGCCTGTGGATTATGCGCCGGTTATTCCAGAACTACGCCCGGGGCACGGTGTTCAGCACAGAAGCCGCCGATCAGCTCAAGCGCGTCGCCTATGCCCTGTTCGCGCTGATCGCCGCGCGGCCCATCGGCGGGGCGCTGTTTGGTCTGGCGCTGTCCATCGACGTTGTCCAACAAGGCGGTCAAGGGCAGCTCATGCTCGCTGTCGGCAGCACCGAAGTTTGGCTGGCGCTAGCCGGATCCATGGTGCTGGTGATCGCCTGGATCATGGGCGAAGCTGCCGCGCTCGCCGACGAAAACAAATCGTTCGTATAAAGAGTGCGTCAAAAAGTGCAGCGCTGATCCATGCCCATCGCCATTTCTCTCGATAAAGTGCTCGCCACCCGCGGCATGACGGCGCGCGAGTTGGCCCAAGAGGTCGGTATCACCGAAGCGAACATGTCGCTGCTGCGCACCGGCAAGGTGAAAGGCGTGCGCTTCAGCACCCTGGAAAAGATTTGTGAAATCCTTGAGTGCCAGCCGGGGGATTTGTTGAAGTATGAGGAGGGAGAGTGAACCGCCCTACCCTCCCTCTTATTCTCTTTGGGGCATCTCTGCGGGATCGAAGGTGCCGAGTTGGTCGAAGGTGGTGGTGGGGAACGCGCCGCCCTTGCCCGGCGGGTCGATGACGGTGACGGCCACGTCGTCTACCCGCGCCAGGCGCGGGCCTGTGTGGCAGGCCTCGATCATATCATCAACGAGGGCTTTGGGGCCGTTAAGCAGGGCTTCGACCGTGCCGTCGGTGACGTTGCGCACCCAGCCGGCCAGCTTGCGCGCCTTGGCTTGATCCACTGTCCAGCCGCGGTACCACACGCCCTGAACGCGGCCAGAGATGACGAGCCGGACGGTTGTTATCGTGCTCGGCACGACGGTTACGTCTCCGCCGACCAAAACGTCACTCAAATTCCATGATGACCTGATCGACGGCCAGGGACGCGCCCTTGGACTCGGGGATCGCCTTGACCACCCCATCGCGCTCGGCCTTGAGGACGTTTTCCATTTTCATGGCTTCGACGATGGCGAGGTTTTCACCGGCTTTGATCTCTTGCCCCACTTCCACCTCGACCGAGACCAATAGGCCCGGCATCGGTGAGAGCAGGTACTTGGACATATCCGGCGCGACCTTGACCGGCATCAGCTTCGCGAGTTCAGCTTCGCGCGGGGTGTAGACGGTGGCATCGGCCTGGGCACCGTTGTGGAACAAGCGGTAGCCGATGCCGTCGCGGTCGATCTGGATGCAGACCTCCTTGCCGTCGACGGTGCCGATGAACAGCGGATCGCCGAAGTCCCAATCGCTGGCGACTTCGATGCGGCGGCGGCCCACTTTGACGGAGCCGTTCACACCTTCTGCGCCCTCAGCCACGTCACACGCGGCATTGGTTTGCTTGCCGCCGATCTCAACCACCCAATCGTCGGACACTGTTTTGCCGTGGCCGCTGAGGCTGCCGGAGATCTTTGCGGCACGGGCTGAGTACGCCCGGTGCATCAGCGCGGCGACGGCGATCAGCGGGGTAGCGTCGTCGGCGGGCAGATCGGCATCGGAGAACCCGTCGGGGTATTCCTCAGCGATGAAGTTGGTGGTGAGCTTGCCGTCAACAAACCGTTTCTTGCCCATCACAGAGGCGAGGAACGGAATGTTGTGATTAACGCCGCGTATGTAATAGCGGTCGAGCGCATCGCGCATATGAGCGATGGCTTGGTTGCGCGTTTTACCCCAGGTGCACAGCTTGGCGATCATGGGATCGTAGTACATGGAAATCTCACCGCCCTCGTACACACCGGTGTCCACGCGGACGTGCTTGCCGTCTTCGGGCGGCTTGTAGCTGACCAGGCGGCCGATGGACGGCAGGAAGTTGCGGTATGGGTCTTCTGCGTAGATGCGGCTTTCCATGGACCAGCCGTTGATCTTCACATCCGACTGCTTGACCGTGAGCTTCTCGCCGTTGGCGATGCGGATCATCCACTCGACCAGATCAAGTCCGGTGATGAGCTCGGTGACCGGATGCTCCACCTGTAAGCGGGTGTTCATTTCCAGGAAGTAGAAGTTGCGCTTGGCGTCGACGATGAACTCAACCGTACCGGCGGAGACGTAATCCACCGCTTTGGCGAGTGCGACCGCCTGCTTGCCCATAGCCTTGCGAGTCTTCTCGTCGAGGAACGGCGACGGCGCTTCTTCAATCACCTTTTGGTGGCGGCGCTGAATGGAGCATTCACGCTCATTGACGTAGATGCAATTGCCGTGACGGTCGGCCAGCACCTGAATCTCAATGTGGCGCGGCTGCTCGATGAACTTCTCGATGAACACGCGGTCGTCGCCGAAGGACGATTTGGCTTCCGAGGTGGCGCGCTCAAAGCCTTCCTTGGCTTCGGCGTCGTTGTGGGCAATGCGCATGCCCTTGCCGCCACCGCCGGCCGAGGCTTTCAGCATGACCGGGTAGCCGATCTCGCTGGCGATCTTCACCGCTTCCTTGGCGTCTTTGATGATGCCCATGTAGCCGGGCACCGTGGACACCCCAGCCTCGTCGGCCAGCTTCTTGGAGGTGATCTTGTCGCCCATGGCCTCGATGGCTTTGGCGTCCGGACCGATGAAGGCGATCTTCTCTTTCTTCAGCGCTTTCTGAAAATCTTTGTTTTCCGACAAGAAGCCATATCCGGGATGCACCGCCTGGGCGCCGGTCTTCTTACAGGCGCGGATGATGCGGTCGGCCTTGAGGTAACTCTTGGCCGAGGGCGCCTGACCGATGTGCACGGCTTCATCGGCCATCTGCACATGCAGTGCGTTTTTGTCGGCATCGGAATACACCGCGACGGTTTTGATGCCCATCTTCTGCGCCGACTTGATAACCCGGCAGGCGATCTCGCCACGGTTGGCAATGAGAATTTTATCGAACATGCGTTTGTGTCCCCTGTCGCGCCGGCTTAAAGCGGAATGTTCGCGTGCTTCTTCCAAGGATTCTTCACGTCCTTGGTGCGCAGCATGGCGAGCGCGTTACAAACGCGCCGCCGCGTGCCGTGCGGCATGATGACGTCGTCAATGAAGCCCAGATTGGCGGCGCGGAACGGATTGGCGAAGTTCTCTTCGTACTCCTTGGTGCGCGCGGCGATCTTTTTGTCGTCGCCGATGTCTTGGCGGAAGATGATTTCCACCGCGCCCTTGGCCCCCATCACCGCGATCTCGGCGGTCGGCCAGGCAAAGTTGACGTCGGCGCGAATGTGCTTGGACGCCATAACGTCGTAGGCACCACCGTAAGCCTTGCGGGTGATGACCGTGATCTTTGGCACAGTGGCTTCGGCAAAGGCGAACAGCAACTTCGCGCCGTGCTTGATGATGCCGCCGTATTCCTGATCGGTGCCGGGCATGAAGCCCGGCACGTCAACGAATGTGAGCAGCGGAATGTTGAAACAGTCACAGAAGCGCACAAAGCGCGCCGCCTTGCGGCTGGATTCAATGTCGAGACAGCCCGCCAGCACCATCGGCTGGTTGGCGACGATGCCCACCGGCTGCCCCTCCATGCGGGCGAAGCCGATGATCATGTTCTTGGCGAAGTGTTCGCCGATTTCGAAGAAGTCGCCCTCGTCCACCACTTTGTGGATGAGCTCTTTCATGTCATACGGCTTGTTGGCGTTTTCGGGCACCAGGGTGTCCAGCGAGTAATCCTCGCGGTCGGGCGGATCGGACGTCGGCACCACCGGTGGCTTTTCTTTGTTGTTAAGCGGCATGAAGTCGAGCAGACGGCGCAGCTGCAACAGCGCTTCCACGTCATTCTCGAACACGCCATCGGCCACACCGGATTTGGACGCGTGGGTCATGGCACCGCCGAGGTCTTCATGACTGACGGTTTCATGTGTAACGGTTTTCACCACGTCCGGGCCGGTGACGTACATGTAAGAGGTGTCCTTCACCATAAAGATGAAGTCGGTCATGGCGGGGGAATACACTGCCCCGCCCGCGCACGGGCCCATCACCATTGAGATTTGCGGCACGACGCCAGAGGCCAACACGTTTTGCAGGAACACATCCGCATACCCGGCGAGCGACAACACGCCTTCCTGAATGCGCGCGCCACCAGAGTCATTGAGGCCGATCACAGGCGCGCCGACCTGTACCGCCTTTTCCATCACCTTGAGGATCTTCTTGGCGTGATATTCCGACAGCGACCCACCGAACACGGTGAAGTCCTGGCTGAACACGAACACCGGGCGGCCATTGACGGTGCCATAGCCGGTCACCACGCCATCGCCGGGCACCTTCTGGTCGGCCATGCCGAAGTCCGTGGTGCGGTGCTCGACGAACATGTCCCACTCTTCGAAGGAGCCCTGATCGAACAGAATTTCGATGCGCTCGCGGGCGGTCAGCTTGCCCTTCTTATGCTGGGCATCGATCCGCCGCTGGCCGCCGCCGAGGCGGGCGTCCGCGCGCTTTTGCTCAAGTTTCTGGATGATATCGCTCATGAGGTCCCCTTCGCCGGTGTCCGGCTCTGGAGGCGGCCGGTTACGGTTTCTTGACGGCTAGGGGATAGCACACCGGAGGGCTGCGGAAACGAAAAAATGTCCGATTTCAGCGCCTTTCCGCCGTTTTCCGGTAAATTTCACGGCCCTGGCATAGACAATTCAGGCCCAACCTCCGTATACAGCAGGCCATGAACCCGTTGCTCAAGATGACCCTCGAAATCGGCCCGCTGGTGGTCTTTTTCGTCGCCAATTCCCAGCTGGGCATTTTCAACGCCACCCTTGCCTTTATGGCCGCGACGGCCATCGCGCTCGCCGTCTCCTACGCCCTGACGCGCACGGTGCCGACCATGCCGCTGGTGACCGGCGTGTTCGTGATGGTGTTCGGCGCCCTGACGGTGTGGCTGCAGGACGAAACCTTCATCAAGGTCAAGCCGACCATCGTCAACATGCTGTTCGCCTCGATCCTGACCTTCGGGCTGGTGACCGGGCGGCTGTTTCTGAAAATGGTTTTGGACTCCGCCCTCATGCTGACGGACACGGGGTGGAAAATTCTCACCCGGGCGTGGATCGGATTTTTCATCAGTCTAGCGTTGATCAACGAAATCGTGTGGCGGATGTTCTCGACCGACTTTTGGGTGAGTTTCAAATTGTTCGGCATCATGCCGATGACAATCATCTTCTCCATCGCCCTGGTGCCGGTGATTATGAAGCACTCGATAGAGACGACACCTGAGGGCGAAGACGGAGCGGCGTGAGTATCAACAGCGCTCCACCCTTCTAGGTGTCATTGACGATTTTTGTTCGCCGTTACCGACGTGCGGCAAATGCGGACTGAAAACCCAGTGCACCTTCCGTGGTCCGGTATACGGTGAAATTTGGGTACATAAGCGCATTTCTTCCAGACGTGAACACCGTGGTAGTGTCGAATGGAAAGCTATGCTTGTATTCCGTGTTGCATACGGGCTTGTGCTTAAAGATCATCGCTGCTTCGGCCCGTTTACGAGCACCTGCAGGTGTGATCAACGCGGCATTAAAGCAAAGCTGCTCTCCGTGTAGAAGTTCACGGCGCCATTCGGACCACTTTTCATGTCCTTCAATGCGTGCATTCACGTCTCTCGCTTCGCCAATATAGATTAGGCGATTCAGGGTCACGGTTTCAGCCTTTGAATAGTAGGTGCAGGCGTAAACGCCATATACAGCGGACCCACGCGGAAGCCCTGAAATATTCGGTTCACGCCAATACCCGTCAAACTCAAGTGTGTAGGTTTGCTCACTCATAATATCCTTGCCTTTCTAAACTAACACCCATACGCCATCGCGGACGTTCGTTCATTATACTGAACATTTGCTGCTCGTCAATTCTACTGGTATGATCGTTCAAAATAATGAACGATTCCAATAACTAAGGAGGGACTGTGTCTCTAGGAGCTAAACTGAAAGAACTGCGACTCCGGCGGGGGCAGTCGCTGCAGCAAGTGGCGGATGCTATCGGTGCGTCAAAGGCCCATGTCTTCGGACTGGAAACCGAACAAGTCAAGAACCCGTCTTTCGGCATTCTGAAACGTCTTGCAAACCACTTTAAGGTCTCCGTCGAAGATCTCGTTGAAGATGAGTTTGACGCACAGGAGGAAGACGGTTCGCTTGTCGCAATGTTCAGAGACTTAAAAACACTGAACGAAGACGATCTTCAAATCGTCAAGTCCGTGCTGGAAAGCATCAAAATGAAGACGAAGGCAAAACTCAAGGATAAGTGATGGCACTCACCCGAATGGACCTTGCGGATATCGGCAATCCTGATGACTTGGCCAAAGCAATTTTTGAAATGTGGCCTGACATGCCCATCCCAGTTCCAGTCGAGCAAGTTGCCGCAGAGTTAGATATTTCAGACATTGAAGAGCTAACGACCGATGGCTTTGTTGGCGCGCTAGTCACGGATACTGCGCGATCATTTGGTGCAATACTTGTTGCCAGCGGAATGCACAACGTCCGGAGAAGGTTCACAATCGGTCACGAACTGGGTCACTTTCTTTGCCCATGGCACAAACCGAGACATGGCGACAGGTTCCTTTGCTCAACAGCTGACATGGTCAACGCTTCGACGGCCAGACGCGACGCAGCTCAAAGAATGGAAGTCGAGGCCAATCGCTTCGCCGCAGGTCTGCTACTTCCGGAGAAGTCATTCTTGCAAAATATTCGGAAGAAGAGCGGCCCTGATATCGAACATATTCTTGAACTTGCTATCAAATACGACACGAGCAAGGAAGCGACGGCTCGTCGGTACGCCGAACTTCACGATGGGCCTTGTGGTGTGGTGATCTCACAAAACGGAAAGGTACTTCGCTTTTATAAGAACCCAGACTTTCCGTGGATTGAGCCATACAGGAAAGGTAGTCCGATACCGAATGGAAGCATGTCCGCAGCCAAGGACCAACCCATCGGACTTGTTTCCGACATTCGAGAGATTCCTGCCGAGGTATGGTTTCCATCCGGCCCTGGCGAGATTGGTCCGAATACCTATGAGCAAACTCTACCGCAAAGAAATGGCTACTTACTTACCTTGCTGACCGTAGACGAAGACGAAGAAGAACTCGATGAAGAGATAGAGGAAGCGTGGACGCCACGCTATTGACTCTAGTGACACCATCGAATTGTGAAATGGAACGACTGCGTTGTTTAACAACTAGCCGTGCAGGCTGAGAAAGGTCTCGACCGCGAGAATGTCGCCCTTCAGTCCGTCGATACGTGCCGTGGCTTCAGCATCCTCGCCCCACTGTTCCATCTGCCAGGTTTCGTCCAATACGGCTGCAGCGGCCACCTCCGCGCCGCTGAGATGACGGTGTGCGAGGGCAAGAGACAAAGCCAGAGAACTGGTGAGCGACGCCGTGGCCTGAACCGCTGTCAGACGGTGCGCGTCGAGACTGAGAAGCAGGGTTTGCATCTTCCCCGGCACATCTTCGGACTGAGCGATGGGCATCAGCCCCTGCCCCACATCCAGATGCACGCCGTGTTTAGCTTCCAGCCAATCCAACACCGGCTGCCACACGGCGGCTTGGCGCTCGGCTAAGGTGGCGGGTGACTGAGCGCGGTAACATAGCAAGTCACCATAGGCATATTTGATGAGCTCAGCGGCGATGGCGCCGGGATCTGGGGCGATGCGATCAAGCTCCGTATTGAGCAGCTTGGTCAGCGGCATGGTGTGGGGATCAATGTACTCCGCTTGGGCGTCCCACTCCCCGGCGATGGCCTCCGCCAGCGCCCGGGCCGGGGTCTCGAGCTTGGCGCGCCCAGGGGTGTGCAGAGCGCGGCCATCCAGAGTGACGGCGAAGCCCGCCTCGCCCTCCGTGACCGCGACGCTTTTGTAAACCCGTTTGCGGCGGGTTTCTTCCTTCGGTGCGGCGACCTTAACGGGTTGCGGGTCAGTTTCCGGCAAGGTGCCAGGTCCGTGCCGTTTCGCAGGTGTCGCCGGCAGCCTGCCCGCGTTCGAGCATGCCTTCGGCAAGCAACGACGCACCGCCGGTGGCAAACGCGCCGGCGATAGACCCCAGCGACCGCACTGCACCCGCCGCATCGAGGCCGATGCCGGGCGAATTCAGCGGACCGGACACTTTGACCATCTGGGTGAGCTTGCCCATGCCGACGCCCAGGCCCTCTTTGGCTTTGGGGCGGATATTGAGGTTGAGCTTCTCCTCGGCGAAGTTGATGTTGCCCGAGGATGTGATCTCCATGCGGTCGGAGACAAAGGCGATGCCCTGTTCAGTACGGGCGACGCCATCTTGAACACGCAGGTTGACCACCGCGCATTGGGCCACGGTGAACTCCTCCTGAGCGACGAACGGATTGATGGAGCTGATCAACTGCGCCAGAAAATCCGCCCCGGCGAGGTTGATCGCGTCGTTGCGGATGCGCGCCTCGCCCATGCCACCGACAATAGCGCCATCGAGACTGGCCATCATCGCCGCAACACTTTGGCCGCTGCCTTGCAGATCAACATCGAAATCCAGCGGGCCTTGGGTGATTAGATCGGTGGCATCCAAATCGACGGCGATTTGCTGCGCCTGCATGCCGCTGCCACTGGCCTTGACCGACAGCGTGCCCGCCGGCGCGGCCAGGGTGATATCTGAGCTGATTGATCCACCGGCGAGCTCCGCGGCCTGGGCATTGGTCAGGCGGCCGTCTTTGAGCGTGATCTTGTTGGTCAAATTTGTCAGCGCCAGGTCTTGCTGGAGGACCAGACGGTTTACTGCGACATCAAGATCGACATCGGCTGCCGTCAACGCATCCATGGGGAGCGGGTCAGACGAGAAAAGCTTGGCACCCGTTTCCTCTTCAGCGGGAGGTAGAGCCGTGAGGTCGATTGTATCGGCGGAGACTGAACCGGTGAGCGACGGGCGCGCGCCGGACATATCGACCATCAAGTCGGTCGCGAAGGCAAACGGGCCAAATTCAATATCCAGCTTCGCCGGAAATTCGCCGTTCATGCCGATGATGTTCGATAAGGCGCCGAGTTCACCGTTCGCCGTAACGGCCTGGCCATCAAGCATCGCGTCAAACGCAATGTCAGTGCCCCCGGAAACCGGTGACATCTCCAGCGACGATACGGTAATTTCCGTGCCGTCTGCGACCGCGTTCAACCCTTGCAGGGTGAGCTGCCGGATATCCGGAGCGGTCAGATCACCAGAAATACTGACGCGCAATTGTTCGAGGGTCGCGGCGAGGTCGGTTCCCGCTTGGGCATCCTTAAACGCGAAGGCGCCGTCATCCAATTCGATCGACGAGACCGCGAGCGGACTGGACGCTCCGTCGGTTGCCTCTGAGTCAACGGACTCTGCAGGTGTAAACTCCCAATTGGCCGCGCCTTGCGCGTTGCGCTCCAACAGGATGTCAGGACCAACCAGTGCAAGCCGAGTCACCTGGATGTTGCCGAACAGCGCGGGGATAAGCTGAATAGAGGCCTCGACCCGTTCGATCACCGCCATGTCATCGCGCGAGCCCCACTCTGCGTTCTGGAAGCGCACACCGTTGATGACGATTGCCGGACTGAGCGACACAGCCAAGTCCATATCGCCTTCAATTTTGAGCGTGCGGCCCGTTGCGGCTGCAGCCTGTTCTTCAATCAGGCCCTTGTATTGATTGACATCGAGGGTGGCCAAAACGATGAAAACACCGGCGCAAAGTATAACAACGACGGAGCCGGCGATGAGGCCGATCTTTTTCATGGGTGTGTCCCCTGCGCTAATAGTTCCCCAATGACCTGAGGCAGGTCATCCATACGCTGTACTATATGGTGTGGCGCGGCGGCCTCAAGGTCGCCGGTGGGGTGATTTCCCCAGGTGACGCCGACGCCGAAAACATCGGCGTTCCGTGCCATCTCTAGGTCGAAAACCGTGTCACCCACCATCACCGTGCGGTTGCGCTCGGTGCCGGTTTCGGCCATCGCCGACTCAATCATGCCGGGATAGGGTTTGCCGGGATTGGTATCCGGGGTTTGGATGGTATCGAACCAGCCTTCCATGCCGTAGCGGGCACAGAAGTGCAATGCGCCGCGCCGGGCCTTGCCCGTGGCAATGCCCAGCAGAAAACCAGCGGCGCGCAACTCAGCGACCATCTCGCGCGCACCATCGAACAGGGTCTCTGCGTCTTCATCCGTATCGCGGATGCGCAACGCCTCCTTGCGGTAAGCCGCCGCCAAGCGGTTGAAATCTTCCGGGCCGTGGTTGGGATAAAGCCGCGCCATAGCCGGCTCAAGCGACAAGCCAATGATGCTCGCAACCGCGTCCTCTTCCGGAACAGGCAAACCGATCTCCCGCGCCGCGACCTGGGCAATGCGGACGATCATGCCGCGGCTATCGACGAGCGTTCCATCAAGATCGAGGAGGATCAGTGGAAGGCGTGTGTTATCACTCTGCATCGGCTTCCGACTCTGAAAATCCGAAGTACGAGAATGTTTCCTGCATGTGCGGTGGCAAGGGTGCACTGACTTGAATGTCAGGTTTACCGTCGCGGGGCAGACGAATTTCGCGGGCGAACAGATGCAGGTTTTTCGCTTCGGGTAAATCAGCAAGGAAGGCGGCGCGGCCGCCGTATTTACCATCGCCGACAATGGGCGTGCCCATCGCCTCGCAGTGCACCCGGAGCTGGTGGGTGCGGCCCGTCAAAGGCTTGAGCTCAAGCCACGAGACTTTACCCGCGGCACTGGAAATCACCCTGAAATCGGTAATGGCGCGCTTGCCGTCCTCGGGATCGATCTGGACGCGCTCGCCTTTGGCGCCGGCGCTCTTGGCCATGGCCGCTTCGACTTGCCCGTCGGGCACCTCGGGACTGCCGATGACCACGGCCCAATAAATCTTCTCGGTCTCGCGATGGCGGAAGGCCTTGGTCAACTCAGCCGCAGCCTTGGCCGAGCGGGCCAGCACGAACACACCCGCCGTATCTTTGTCGAGCCGGTGCACCAGGCGCGGACGTTCTTTGGCGTCGAATGTGAGCGCATCGAGCGCACCATCGACGTGTTGGGTCACACCACTGCCCCCCTGCACCGCCAAGCCGGCCGGTTTATTGATGACCAGGACGTCTTTGTCTTTGAACAGAACGGACTCTTGCAACGTCTTGACCAAATTCGGATCAATAGGCTGAGCTTTGACCGGCGGCGCAGGTGCATCTTCTGGCAGCGGCGGCACGCGCACTGTTTGCCCTGGTTCCAGGCGCTGATTGGACTTCGCCCGCTTACCGTCGACGCGCACATGCCCCTTGCGCAGAAACTTCTCAAGGCGGCCGTGGGAGAGCTGCGGGAAATGACGTTTAAACCAGCGGTCGAGCCGCAGGTCCGCCTCGTCGGGCGTCACGTCGCGATGTTGAACACCGGTCATGAAAACAGGGTGCGGCTCAGCGCCATGCCGGCGAACAGCGCGCCGATGCTCAGCACCACCGAGGCGATCACATACGCGGCGGCAGCGCCGGTCGCATTGCGTTCGACCAGGGTGGCGACATCCAGAGAGAAAGCCGAAAAGGTGGTGAAACCGCCGAGGACACCGATCATGAGAAATGCTTGGCCGGTCTGCCCCACCGACCAACGCAACGCGATGGCGCTGACGATGATACCCATGATCAGCGACCCGACGATGTTGACGGTTAAGGTTCCCCACGGAAAACCGCTGCCAAGCAAGCGTTGCATGAGCACTGAGACCATGTAGCGCGCCGCCGATCCGGCAGCACCCCCAGCCGCAACCGCGGCGACAATGCTCCAGTTCATCCGTTTTCGTCCTTTCCGCCGGTGTTTTTGGCGCGGCGCAGTTTATCCCAGTAGGCCAACCGTTTGTTGATTTCCCGCTCAAAGCCCCGCTCCGGCGGCTGATAGAAGGACTCACGCGGCATGTCATCGGGGAAATAATGCTGACCGGAAAAGCCGTCCTCGGCATCGTGGTCATAGGCGTAGCCGTCGCCGTAACCAAGATCCTTCATCAGCCGCGTCGGCGCGTTGAGGATGTGTTTGGGCGGCATCAACGACCCGGTCTTGCGGGCGGCCTTTTGCGCCCGGCTGAACGCCCGATAGGCCGCATTCGATTTCGGCGCCGTGCCCAAATAGATGACCAATTGGGCGATGGCAAGGTCGCCTTCCGGCGAGCCGAGGCGGTCATAGGTGTCCCAAGCGGCCAACGCCTGGGTGATGGCCTGGGGGTCTGCCAAGCCAATATCCTCGACCGCGAACCGGGTGAGCCGGCGGAGGATGTAGATGGGGTCCTCGCCGCCATCGAGCATGCGCGCGACCCAGTACAGCGCGGCGTCGGGATCGGAGCCGCGCAGGGACTTGTGCACGGCGCTGATGAGGTTGTAGTGGCCTTCGCCGTCCTTGTCATAGGACGGAGCGCGGCGCTGCAAGGTCGCCGCCAGCTCCGCCGGGGTGAGCGGTTGCGGCGGGTCGAGGACGAGAAGTTCATCCGCCAGCGACAACATGTGACGGCCATCGCCGTCGGCCATGGCGCGGAGTGCCGTGCGGGCATCGGCATCAATGGGCAGCGGCTTGCTCGCCGCCGCTTCCGCCCGGGTGAGCAGTGTTTCTAAGGCTTCATCATCCAGGCGATGCAGCACCAGCACCTGACAGCGCGAGAGCAGCGCGGCGTTGAGTTCAAAGGAGGGGTTTTCGGTGGTGGCGCCCACCAGGGTGATCACCCCCTCCTCCACCACAGGTAAAAAGGCATCCTGCTGCGCTTTGTTGAAGCGATGGATTTCATCGACGAACAGCAAGGTGCCCTGCCCTTTAGACGCACGGTCACGGGCGGCCGCGAAGACCTTTTTCAGATCGGCGACGCCGGAGAACACGGCAGACAACGGTTCGAAATGCAGATCAGTTTGCCCGGCAAGCAGGCGCGCCATGGTGGTTTTGCCGCATCCAGGCGGTCCCCACAGCACGATGGACGAAATCCGCCCTGCTTTGAGCATGCGGCCCAAGGGGCCTTGGTCATCCAGAAGGTGATCTTGGCCGACGACATCTTCCAGTTTGGCGGGGCGCAGCCGGTCCGCCAGCGGTTGGCCGGGCGCCGGTGCTGCTGGCGGAGCGGCGTCGTCCAGGTCTTCAAATAGCGAAGACACGGCCTGTCCTACAGGCCGATGGAGCGCTCAATCACGCGGCCGTTACGTCGGATTGAGAAGGTCCATTGGCGGGCCGATCTGGACAGCGCCTGTTCAAGGTCATCGACGGCAGCAATGGTGCTTCCGTTGATGGCGAGTATGTAGTCGCCGGGCCGCAACCCGGCCTGGCGGGCAAAACTGCGCCGCTTCATGCGCAACACGATCACGCCTTCATCTGCTTCCACTCCGAGTTCCTCGGCCAGCGCCGGGCTCATGTTGGCGACGGTCGCGCCGCCAAAGGGCGGCAGGCGGTCAGAGAGTTCGGTTTCATCCCGGGGTGGGTCTTCGGGCGGCGGCACCAGATTGACCCGCACCTGACGTGGCGTGCCGTCACGATAGAGATCGATGGTGGCGCGATCCCCCACGGCAAGCGTGGCGAGGCGATAGCGCAGGTTTTCGGCATCAAGTATCTCGCGCCCATCGACGGCAGCAAGAACATCACCCACTTTTATGCCCGCATCATCGGCAGGGCTGTCGTCATAGACCGTGTTGACGATAACGCCCATGGGCCGCGGCAGACCGAGAGCCTCGGCGATTTCCGAGGTCACGGATTGCCCAGACGCGCCCAACCACGCACGCACCGCGCGGCCTTCCTTAAGGATGCTGTCGAGCACGGCCCGCACCATCTGCGCGGGAATGGCAAAACCGATCCCGACGCTGCCGCCGTCCTGGGAATAGATAGCCGTGTTGACGCCGACCAAACTGCCGTCGACGGTAACCAAGGCGCCACCCGAGTTGCCGGGGTTGATGGCCGCATCGGTTTGGATGAAGGAGCGGAAATCCGACACGCCCACGTTGGAACGCGCGACGGCGGAGACAATGCCGCTGGTGACGGTCTGGCCGACGCCGAAGGGATTGCCGATGGCCAGTACAAGATCGCCGACTTCAAGGGCGTCTGCGTCGCCCAACTGAAGCGCCGGCAGGTCTTCCGGTGCGCGGTTGATGCGCAGCACGGCGAGATCGGTGCGTTCATCGGTGCCGACGATTTCTGCTTCGAACTCGCGGCGGTCAGACAGGACGACGGTGATCTCGTCTGAGTCGGCGATGACGTGGTTGTTGGTAACGACGATACCGTCCTCGCGCACGATGACGCCGGAACCGAGCGAGTTCTGAATGCGCTCGCGCGGCATGCCGAAGCGGTTGTTGAAATCGTCCCCTAAAAACCGCCGGAAAAACGGATCGTTGAACAGGCTGGGCACGCGTTGTTGCACGACGCGGCGGGTGTAGATGTTGACGACGGAGGGGGCCGTGCGCTTCACCACCGGCGCAAAAGTGAGTTTGATCTCACCGTCTGACGCCGGCACACGGGTGAGCTGGGCCTGCGCGCTGAGCGGCGCGAGGCCTATGAAGACCGTCAAGACTGCGAATACCAAACTGCGCACGTTTGAACTCCTTTGCGGCCCGTCCCGGTGCCACTGACTGGGATTGTTCATAGCAGAATGTGGAGCTGGACG
This sequence comes from Trididemnum clinides, assembly GCA_963675345.1. Classification (NCBI taxonomy): domain Eukaryota; kingdom Metazoa; phylum Chordata; class Ascidiacea; order Aplousobranchia; family Didemnidae; genus Trididemnum; species Trididemnum clinides. The sequence goes on from CAVLYW010000155.1 coordinate 398,685, forward strand.
GGACCGGCGATATAGTCTGATTTCTGCGGCCTGCAAGGAAAAAGGCGGACCCGAAAGCCCGCCTTTTTGTTCATTCGGTGAGTGTATCCGCGCACTTTAGAGCTCAGCGGGCACGTCCTCTTCGACCTTCTCCTGAACCGGACCGGAATCCAGCCCTTTGGCGTCTTCATCGCGATCGATCAGTTCGATCACCGCCATCGGCGCAGCATCGCCGTAGCGGAAACCGGCCTTCAGCACACGGGTGTAGCCGCCGGGACGGTCGGCATAGCGTTCCGCCAAAGTGGTGAACAGTTTGGAGACGACAGTTTCGTCGCGCAGTTTTGACATCGCCTGGCGGCGGGCATGCAAGTCACCCCGTTTGGCAAGGGTGATGAGGCGCTCCGCGTAGGAGCGCAAATCTTTCGCCTTCGGCAGCGTGGTGGTGATCTGTTCGTGTTTGAACAGCGCATTGGCGAGATTGGCAAACATCGCGCGGCGATGTTGGCTGGTGCGGTTGAGCTTGCGACCGCTCATTCCATGACGCATGGCACGTTCTCCTTACCGTCCGGGGCCTCGCGCACGAGACCGGTTTTCAATGCCCCCTGCCAGTTGCCCGGCGTCTATTGCCTTGGGTCATCCTGTACAGGCGGGGTGGGCCGGATTGGCCCGAGCGTTCAAAATACTAAGTGCTAGAACGGCTCTTCGAGTTTCTTGGCCAGGTCTTCGATGTTCTCAGGCGGCCAGTTGGTCACTTCCATGCCGAGGTGCAGACCCATTTGCGCCAACACTTCCTTGATCTCGTTCAGCGACTTGCGGCCGAAGTTCGGGGTGCGGAGCATTTCCGCTTCCGTCTTCTGTACCAGATCGCCGATGTAGATGATGTTGTCGTTCTTCAGGCAGTTGGCCGAGCGCACCGAGAGCTCGAGCTCATCGACCTTGCGCAGCAGATGCTTGTTGAACGGCAGATCCTCTTCCGGACGCTCGTGGAAGGCCTGGGTCGGTTCTTCGAAGTTGATGAACAACTGCAGCTGATCCTGGAGAATGCGTGCAGCGAGCGCGACGGCATCGTCCGGCGTGACTGACCCGTTGGTTTCCACCTTCATCGACAGCTTGTCGTAGTCGGTGACCTGACCAACACGGGTGTTGTCGACGGAGTACGATACGCGGCGCACCGGGCTGAAAATGGCATCAACCGGAATAACACCGATGGCATCGTCTTCCTTGCGGTTTTGCGAAGCCGGTACGTAGCCTTTGCCGGTGGTCACCTCAAGTTCGACGTCAAGAGACGCACCATCGTCGAGATGGCAGATTACCAGCTCGGGGTTCATGATCTCGATGTCGGACGGCGCGTCGATTTGGCCGGCCTTCACTTCACCTGGACCCTGGACCGAGAGCGTCATGCGCTTCGGCCCTTCAGCGTGCATGGACAGGGCGATCTGCTTGATGTTCAAAATCAGGTCGGTGACATCTTCACGCACGCCGGGAACTGACGAAAACTCGTGCAGAACACCGTCAATGCGGATCGACGTGATAGCCGCACCCTGAAGCGACGACAGCAGAATACGGCGCAGGGCGTTCCCAAGGGTGATCCCGAAGCCGCGTTCCAGCGGCTCGGCAACAATGGTCGCGACCCGGCGGTTGTCCTCGCCAGCTTCTATGTTGAGCTTGTTCGGCTTAATCAGCTCTTGCCAGTTCTTCTGTATCACGGCTTGATCCCGCTTCTTTTAAAGGTGAAGGGCGCACACTGTGGAGCGCCCAGAAAGCCGGACCAAGATGGACCGGCGACCTGGTAACCGTTCTAGACCCGGCGGCGTTTGCGCGGGCGGCACCCATTGTGCGGAATGGGCGTAACATCCTGGATCGACGTAATGTTAAAGCCGATCGACTGCAGAGCACGCAGCGCGGACTCACGGCCGCTGCCGGGGCCCTTCACCTGGACCGACAGGGTTTTCATGCCGTGATCCATGGCTTTGCGGCCAGCATCTTCCGCCGCGACCTGTGCGGCATACGGGGTCGACTTACGCGAGCCCTTAAAGCCCTGCCCGCCCGCAGACGACCAGGAAATAGCGTTGCCCTGAACATCGGTGATGGTGATGAGGGTATTGTTGAACGTCGAGTTCACGTGCGCGATGCCGGAACTGATGTTCTTGCGCTCTTTTTTGCGCGTCTTCGTTGCTGGCTTAGCCATGGGTGCGTCTGTCCGTTACTTAGTGACTTTTTTCTTGCCGGCGATCGCCTTGGCCGGGCCCTTACGAGTGCGTGCGTTTGTGTGGGTCCGCTGACCACGTACGGGCAGGCCCTTACGATGGCGGAGACCGCGATAACACCCAAGATCCATGAGGCGTTTGATGTTCATCGCCGTTTCGCGGCGCAAATCGCCTTCGATGACGTAATCCTGATCGATGATGTCGCGCACCCGCGTGACTTCTTCGTCCGAGAGCTGGTTGACGCGCAACGCTGCGTCGATGCCAGCCTTTTGGCAAATAGCTTCCGCACGGGTCCGGCCGATGCCGAAGATGTAAGTCAACGCAATCGGAACCCGCTTATTCGTCGGTATATTAACGCCTGCAATACGCGCCAAAGCCCGTACTCCTTCTTCGCGATCAATTGTCTTCGAGAGCGCTCGGCCCAGCCGGAAAAGCGCGCCATTATAGGCAGGCTCTTCCCCCTGTCAACACGCCCTCAGCTGTCCAAAATCCTTTTAATTTCAGTACTTACGGCTTCCATGTCCTGGTCGCCGTCGACCACCGAAAGCAGTCCCTGACTCTCGTAATACGGGAGTAAGGGGGCTGTTTGCCCGTGGTATGCCTTGAGGCGGGATTTCACCGTCTCGGCATTGTCGTCAGCGCGGCGGGAAAACTCGGTTGCGCCGCATTTGTCGCACACGCCGTCCTTTTCAGGCAGCTTGTACGTGTCGTGATAACCCTCGCCGCACTTGGCACAGGTGAAGCGTCCGGTGATGCGCTCGACCAGCTTCTGATCGGGCACCCGCACCTCAATGACCGCATCCAGGGCCAGGCCCTTTTCCTTCAACATGGCATCCAGACCTTCGGCCTGGGCCACGGTGCGCGGAAAACCATCGAGAATGAAGCCGTTGGCGCAGTCGGGCTCATCAAGGCGCTCGGAGATCATGCCAATGACGATCTCGTCGGACACCAGCTTGCCGGCGTCCATAATTTCCTTGGCCTGCTTACCCAGGTCTGTGCCCGCGGCAACGGCGGCACGCAACATGTCACCGGTGGAGAGCTGGACGATGCTGTACGCATCCACCAAAAACTTCGCCTGGGTGCCTTTGCCGCCGCCGGGCGGGCCCATCAGGATCATCTTAGGGCCGCTCATCGATTTCGCCCCCTGATCTTGGATTTCTTGATCAGACCCTCGTACTGGTGGGCAAGCAGGTGTGATTGAATCTGCTGCATGGTGTTGAGCGTAACGTTGACGACGATCAGCAGGCTGGTACCGCCAAAGTAAAACGTGACGTTCATGCGCGAGATCAAAAGCTCGGGCAGCAAACACACGATAATGAGGTAGATGCTGCCGACCGTGGTCAAGCGGGTGAGCACGTAGTCGAGATATTCCGCTGTGTTCTTACCGGGCCGGATACCAGGTATAAAACCGCCGTACTTGCGCAGGTTTTCTGCAGTGTCAGCAGGATTGAACACCAACGCGGTGTAGAAGAAGGCGAAGAACGCGATCCCGGCGGAGTAGAACAATAGATAAAGCGGCTGACCCCGGCCCAACAGAACGGTGATGGTGTTCATGAACCCGCCCTCGGCGCCAGGGTCGATCGTGCCGCCCTGCAAACCGACAACTGTGAGCGGCATCAACAGGATTGAGCTGGCAAAGATCGCCGGGATAACACCGGCAGTGTTGATCTTGAGCGGCAGGTGAGAGTTCTCACCGCCGAACATTTTATTGCCGACTTGACGCTTGGGATACTGGACGATGATGCGGCGCTGGGCGAGCTCGATGAAACAGATGAAGTAGATCGTTGCGACGATCCCGACACCGAGTCCGACGATCAGCATGGGTGACATCGCACCGGTGCGGCCAAGTTCCAGCGTCTGCGCGATAGCACCGGGAAGACCGGCGATGATGCCGGCGAAAATCAGCATGGAGATGCCCTGCCCGATCCCGCGTTCACTGATTTGTTCACCCAGCCACACCAGGAACATAGTGCCGCCGACCAAGGTAATAACGGTGGTGAACTTGAAGAACAGGCCGGGGTTGAGCACGGCTGGCGCGCCGGTGGAACTGGTCGCGCCCTCCAAGCCAGACGCGATACCGAGCGCCTGCAAGATACAAATACCCACCGTAAGATAGCGGGTGTACTGATTCATCTTGATGCGGCCGCTCACACCCTCTTTTTTCATTTGCTCCACGGTCGGGTTCACCGCCGCCAGAAGCTGCATGATGATGGCCGCAGAAATGTAGGGCATGATATTGAGCGCAAAGATGCTCATGCGCGACAGCGCGCCGCCGGCAAACACATCGAACATGCCGAGCACACCGGCGCTCTGTTGGGCCATGATATCGTTCATCACCTGCGGGTCGATGCCCGGCAAGGTAATAAACGTACCCATGCGGTAAACGATCAGCGCGAAGAGGGTAAACCAGATCCGACGCTTCAGGTCGGTGGCTTTGGCAAACACGCCAAAGTTAACATTGGCGGCAATCTGATCGGCAGCTGAGGCCATAGAGGTTACTCACCACCCTCTTCGGTTTGGGACTCGCTCTTAGCCTTTTTGTCTTTCTTATTGGTTTTTTGGGGCTCTTTCTCAGGCTTCGGTGCGGCCGTCACGGTGACACTGCCCCCCGCCTTTTCGACCGCTGCCTTCGCGGCTTCGGAGGCATAATCAACCGTGATGGAGACCTTTGCTTTCAACTCGCCGGTGGCCAACAAGCGCACGCCGTCACGGCGGGTCCTTACCAAACCGGCGGCTTCAAGTGCCGCACCGTCAACCGGCTTGCCGCCATCCAAGCGGCCATCATCAATGGCTTTTTGAATACGGCCAATATTGACCACAGCGTATTCCGCCCGATTCATGGCATTGAAACCGCGCTTCGGCAAGCGGCGGTAAATGGGCATTTGCCCGCCTTCGAACCCGGTAATGGATACACCCGAGCGGGACTTCTGGCCTTTGTAGCCACGTCCGGCGGTCTTACCTTTGCCAGACCCGGCGCCCCGGCCGACGCGCGTGCGCTTCTTGGTTGCGCCCGGCTTATCCCGTAATTGATTCAACTGCATTTCGTACCTTCCTGATGCCGCACCCCGGCACCTTGATTAAGCGGCGGCCCTAGTATCCCGGTGCCCTAGTCCGCCGTTTCAACCCGAACGAGGTGTTGGACCTTATTGATCATGCCGCGAACCGACGGGGTATCTTCCAGCGTCCGTGTGCGATGCATTTTATTCAGGCCCAGGCCCTTGAGTGTTTCGCGCTGTGACTTGTGACGGCCGATCGGACTGCCGATCTGCGTAACTGTGACGGTTGCACTCGCCTTTTTCTTGGCTGCCATTACGAGGCCTCCTGAGCGGCTGCTTCATCACGGGTTTGGGCCGCGTCTTCACGGCGCCCGACGATGTCAGCCACCTTCTTGCCGCGCTTGGCCGCGATCATACGGGGTGACCGGAGACCCTTCAGGGCCTCGAACGTCGCCTTCACCATGTTGTACGGGTTGTTAGAGCCCTGGCTCTTGGCAACGACATCCTGGACACCCATGGTTTCGAACACCGCGCGCATCGGACCACCGGCGATGATGCCAGTTCCCGGCGGGGCCGTGCGCAGCACGACCTTGCCAGCACCGTATTTGCCTTTGATGTCGTGATGCAGCGTGCGCCCCTCACGCAGCGGGACACGAATCAGCGTGCGCTTGGCCTGCTCGGTTGCCTTGCGGATCGCTTCTGGCACTTCACGGGCCTTACCCGAACCGAACCCAACACGGCCTTTCATGTCGCCGACGACCACAAGCGCGGCGAAGGCAAACCGGCGTCCGCCTTTAACCACCTTGGCGACACGATTGATGTGGACCAGTTTATCGACGATATCGTCGTCTTTATCCCGATCACGCTTGTCGGCGTTTTGTGGTGAACGTGCCATATGTTTAGTCCTTTCTGGGCCAGCCGTTAGAACGACAGGCCACCTTCACGCGCGGCGTCAGCCAACGCCTTAACGCGTCCGTGATATTTGTATCCACCGCGGTCAAACACTACAGAGGTGACGCCAGCAGTCTTAGCCCGTTCGGCAACGGTTTTGCCGACGAGCTGCGCGGCTTCCATGGTGCATCCCTTGGGCGCCTGCTTGGCAACATCCGCTTCCACCGAGGATGCGGCGGCGACGGTTTTGCCGTCGACGTCGTTGATCACCTGGGCGTAGATGTGCCGTCCCGAACGGAACACCGACAGACGCGGCAACTTCGAGCGAATCTTGCGGATCTTCGCACGATTGCGCTGCTTGCGGCGATTGAACAGCTTGAGAGCGTTTGTCATCTTGCGTGCCCTTACTTCTTCTTACCTTCTTTGCGCAGGATGTATTCGCCGGCATACCGCACGCCCTTGCCCTTGTAAGGCTCGGGTGGACGATAGGCACGAATTTCCGCCGCAACCTGGCCGACCTTCTGCCGATCCGCGCCAGTGATGTCGATCTGGGTCGGCTGTGGCGTCTTAATCTCAATGCCCTCAGGCACCGGGAAATTGACGTCATGGGAGAACCCAAGGCTGAGAACCAAAGTCTTGCCTTGCGCCTGCGCGCGATAGCCAACGCCTTCGATCTCGAGTGTTTTGGTGAACCCTTCACTGACTCCGATCATCATATTCTCGATCAGCGAGCGTGTTGTGCCCCACATGGTGCGCGCCAGCTTGCTCTTGGTGCGCGGCTTCACCGTGATCTCGTTATCAGCGATGATGGCCTCGATTTCATCGGACGTCAGGTAGGACAACTCGCCGCGTTTACCCTTGGCGGTGAGCTTGTTGCCATCCTGCGTGACGGTGACGCCGTCAGGGATAGAGACCGGATATTTTCCAACACGTGACATGACAGCTGCCTCTAGAAGATCTGGCAGAGCACTTCGCCACCGACATTCGCGTCGCGGGCTTCGTGGTCTGACATCACGCCCTGTGGCGTGGACAGGATGGAAATACCAAGACCGTTGTACACGCGCGGCAGGTCCTTGATCTTGGCGTAGACACGGCGGCCCGGCTTGGACACACGCGTGATACGGCTGATGACAGGCTCGCCTTCGTTGTACTTCAGTTCGATACGGAGTTCGTCGACACCGGGACGCACGTTGTAGCGCTCGAAGCCACGGATGTAGCCTTCACGCTGCAGCACGCCCAAAACGTTCTCGCGCAATTTGGACGCAGGCGCAGTAACAGCGCTTTTGCGCGCCCGCTGACCGTTGCGGATACGTGTCAGTGTATCGCCGATGGGATCGGATAAAGCCACGGTTATCTCTCCTTACCAGCTCGACTTAACCATGCCGGGAATCTGACCCTTGGAGGCCAGCTCACGCAGCATCACGCGGCCAAGCTTAAACTTGCGATAAACACCGCGCGGACGACCTGTCACTTCGCAGCGGTTGTGAATACGGACTTTCGAGCCGTTGCGCGGCAACGTCGCCAGCTTTAAGGACGCTTCGAAGCGTTCCTCCGGCGACGCATTGCGGTCCATCACCAGCGCCTTAAGTTCGGCGCGGCGCTCGGCCTGCTGCGCTGCCATGCGGCGGCGTTTCTTATCTCTTTGAACTGCGCTCTTTTTAGCCATGTTAGCGAGCTCCCGGCTTACGATTGACGGAACGGCAAGTCGAACCCTTCGAGAAGCGCCTTAGCTTCTTCGTCGGTCTTTGCCGTCGTGCAAATGGTGATGTTCATGCCCCGGACCTTATCCACTTGGTCATAGTCGATTTCAGGAAAAACGATCTGTTCCTTAAGACCCATGTTGTAGTTGCCCTGGCCATCGAAGGCCTTGCCGTTCAGGCCGCGGAAATCGCGCACACGCGGCAGCGCGATCGTGACCAGACGATCAAGAAATTCGTACATGCGGGCACGGCGCAGGGTCACGGAGGTACCGACCATCATGCCGTCGCGCAGCTTGAAGCCGGCAATCGACTTTTTAGCGCGGGTGATGACCGGCTTTTGTCCGGCAATCTTGCTGAGATCAGACACCGCCCCTTCGATCTTTTTACGATCCTGCGAGGCCTCGCCGACACCCATGTTGATGACGATCTTCTCAATCTTCGGCACCTCCATGGCATTCTTGTAGGAGAACGCTTCCCGGAGCTGCGGCTTGACGACGTCGTTATAATGTTGACGCAAACGCGGTTCGGTCATGACCAGCCTCAATCAATCACTTCGCCGGAACGCTTGGCGTACCGGACTTTGTCGCCGTTCTCGAGCGTGCGGAAACCGACGCGCGTGGCAACGTTATCCTTGGGGTCGACGATCGCGATGTTGGACACGTGGATCGACGCTTCTTTCTCAACGATGCCGCCGGCAGCCGTGGCCGAGGGGGCCTGGTGGCGCTTAACAACATTAACGCCCTGGACAATGACGCGATCTTCCTGCGGCAACGCCTTGACGATATCGCCGGTCTTGCCCTTATCGCGGCCGGTCAACACGACGACCTTGTCGCCCTTTTTGAACTTACTGGCCATTACAGCACCTCCGGCGCCAATGAGACGATCTTCATGAACGCCTTGGAGCGCAGTTCGCGGGTCACCGGTCCGAAGATACGCGTGCCGATCGGCTCATTGGTTTTGCTGATCAGCACAGCGGCGTTGCGGTCAAAGCGGATCGCCGTGCCGTCCGGACGGCGCACTTCCTTGGCCGTGCGTACGATGACGGCGCGATGGATATCGCCCTTCTTGACGCGGCCACGGGGAATGGCCTCCTTAACGGAGACCACAATCACGTCACCAACACTGGCCCAGCGGCGCTTCGACCCGCCCAGGACCTTGATGCACTGAACCCGCCGCGCCCCTGAGTTATCGGCAACGTCCAGATTTGTTTGCATCTGAATCATGACATTACGTCCTTAAACTACGTTCTTCGGCCTGGTTACTCGGCTGCGTCCGCAACCAATTCCCATGACTTGTTTTTCGAAATCGGCGCACACTCACGAATGCGAACAATGTCACCGACCTTGCAGGTGTTGCTTTCATCGTGCGCCGAGTACTTCTTCGAACGCTTGATGAACTTCTTATAAAGCGGGTGCTGAATGCGGCGCTCGACCTTCACGACAATCGTTTTGTCTTGCTTGTCGCTGACAACGACCCCTTGCAGAATACGTTTCGGCATCGTTCTCTCCTTAGGCCTGCGCACCGGCAGCGTCGCCGCGGCTGTGCAGAATAGTTTTGATCTGCGCGATCTCGCGGCGGACCTGGCCAAACTGCGCCGTGTTTTCCAACTGACCCGAGGCCTGCTGGAAACGCAGGTTGAACTGTTCCTTCTTGAGCTCAAGCAGACGATTGGACAGCTCGTCATCGCTCTTCGCGCGTAGTTCTTCAGCTTTTGCCATGGCTTAGCCCTCCGCCCCGATACGGGCGACGAATTTGGTTTTGATCGGCAGCTTCGCCGCAGCGAGTGCGAACGCTTGGCGCGCCACGTCTTCGGACACGCCGTCCACTTCAAACATGATGCGGCCGGGCTTGACGCGGCAGGCCCAGTATTCCGGCGAGCCTTTACCCTTACCCTGGCGGACTTCCGCCGGCTTCTGCGACACAGGCACGTCCGGGAAGACGCGGATCCAGACGCGGCCTTGACGTTTCATGTGACGGGTCATGGCCCGGCGGGCGGCTTCGATCTGGCGCGCCGTAACGCGTTCCGGCTGCAGCGCCTTCAACCCGTAGGCGCCGAAGTTCAGCTGGTTGCCGGACTGGGCAACACCCCGAATGCGTCCCTTGTGGGCCTTTCTAAACTTTGTACGCTTCGGACTTAACATCCCGAACCTTCCTTCAACACATCTGCCGCGTTAGTTGCGGGCAGCTTGATCCTGCGACCGACGATCCTGGGCCATCGGGTCGTGTTCCATGATGTCGCCTTTGTAGACCCACACCTTGACGCCACAGACGCCGTAGGTGGTGTGCGCACTGCCCTCGCCGTAATCGATGTCGGCGCGCAGGGTGTGCAAGGGCACGCGGCCTTCGCGATACCATTCCGTGCGGGCGATTTCCGCGCCACCCAGACGGCCGGCACAGTTGATACGAATGCCACCGGCACCGAGGCGCATGGCTGCCTGCACAGCACGTTTCATGGCGCGGCGGAACGCGACACGGCGCTCAAGCTGCTGGGCGATGTTCTCGGCCACCAACTGGGCGTCAATCTCGGGCTTGCGGATCTCGACGATGTTCAGGCTGACCTCGTTGCCTGTCATCTTCTGCAGATCCTTGCGCATGTTCTCGATGTCCTGGCCTTTCTTGCCGATCACCACACCCGGGCGGGCCGTATGAATGGTGACGCGGGCCTTTTTGGCCGGACGCTCGATAATGATCTTGGCCACGCCGGCTTGGGCCAGGCGCTTGGTCAGGTATTTGCGGATCTCCAGGTCTTCGTGCAGCAGTCCGGCATAAGTGTCCTTACCGGCGTACCAGCGCGAGTCCCAGGTCCGGTTGATACCCAACCGCAGACCAATCGGATTAACTTTCTGACCCATTAAACGGCCTCCTCGCGCTCACGCACGACGATTGTGAGATTGCTGAACGGCTTAACGATACGGCCGACACGGCCGCGGGCGCGCGGACGCCAGCGTTTCATGGTTAAACTTTTGCCGACGAAGGCCTCGGCGACGACCAGGCTATCAACGTCGAGCTGATGATTGTTTTCAGCATTGGCGATGGCCGATTCCAGCACACGCTTCACGTCCTGCGCGATGCGGCGGGTCGAGAAGCTGAGTTGCGCCAAAGCCGCTTCCGCTGACTTGCCGCGGATGCTTTGCGCAACCACGTTCAACTTTTGAGGGCTGACGCGAATGGAGCGGGAGAAGGCGCGCGCTTCGGTGTCGCTGAGACGGCGCTCTTTGCTGGGCTTACCCATACCTAACCCCTCTTCGCTTTCTTGTCGGCGGCGTGGCCGTAATAAGTCCGCGTCGGAGCGAATTCGCCAAACTTGTGACCGATCATGTTTTCGGTCACCAACACGGGCACGAACTTATGACCGTTGTGAACGCCGAACGTCAGGCCGACAAACTGCGGCAGGATCGTTGAGCGCCGCGACCAAATCTTGATCACGTCATTGCGGCCAGACGCACGCGCAGCTTCTGCTTTTTTCAGCAGATAGCCGTCGACGAACGGACCTTTCCAAACAGAACGAACCACGAGCGCCCTCCGTTACTTACGCTTTTTCTTCGCCAGGTGCCGACTGCGCATGATGAGTCCGTCCGTGCGCTTGTTGGACCGCGTTTTCTTACCTTTGGTCGGCTTGCCCCAAGGGGTGACGGGGTGACGGCCACCCGAGGTCTTGCCTTCACCGCCACCGTGGGGGTGATCGACCGGGTTCATCACCACGCCGCGCACGGTTGGGCGGACACCCATCCAGCGCTTGCGGCCAGCCTTGCCGAGTTTGACGTTTTGATTGTCCGGGTTGGACACGGCACCGACCGATGCCATGCACTCACCGCGCACGAGGCGCAGCTCGCCCGACGACAAGCGCAGCTGTGCGTAGCCACCGTCCTTACCGATGAGCTGCGCGTAGCAGCCCGCGGAACGGGCGATCTGAGCGCCCTTGCCGGCTTTCATCTCGACGTTGTGAATGATTGTGCCGACCGGCATGTTCTTCAGCGGCATCGCGTTGCCCGGCTTGATATCGGCCTGCTCAGAGGCAACCACCTTGTCGCCGACCTGAAGACGCTGCGGCGCCAAAATGTAGGCCTGCTCGCCGTCGTCATACTTGATAAGCGCAATGAATGCGGTGCGGTTGGGGTCGTACTCCAAACGCTCTACCGTTGCAGCGACATCGAACTTGGTGCGCTTGAAGTCGATCTTGCGGTAGCGGCGCTTGTGGCCACCGCCGATATGGCGCGTGGTGATACGCCCGGTGTTGTTACGCCCACCGGACTTGGTCATGCCTTCGGTCAACTGCTTGACCGGAGCGCCCTTGTACAGATCAGACCGGTCGACGAGGACAAGTCCCCGCATCCCGTTGGTCATTGGCTTGTAGGATTTAAGTGCCATGAGTCTACAGTCCCGTCGTCACGTCGATTGAATGGCCTTCGGCCAGCGTGACAATCGCTTTCTTGGTGTCATTGCGCCGTCCAATTTCGCCGCGGAAGCGCTTCACCTTGCCCTTGTTGATCAGGGTGTTGACGCTCTTCACATCGACTTTGAACAGCGTTTCCACTGCCTTTTTGATCTGCGGCTTGGTCGCCCACATCGGCACGCGAAACGCGACCTGATTGAATTCGGACGCCATGGTCGCCTTTTCGGTGATCAGCGGCGCTTCAATCACGTCGTAGAGTTTTTCCAGCTCTTGCTTTTCGGCGCTCATTTCAAACGCTCCTCAAGCTTCTCAACCGCGGCTTTGGTCAGAACCAGTTTCTGACGGCGCAGGATGTCGTACACGTTGGCGCCCTGCTCAGGCAGAACATCGACGCCCTTGATGTTGCGCGCAGCCAGGCAGAAGGCATCGTTCAACTCAGTGCCGTCGATGATCAGTGCCGAGGTCCAGCCCAGCTTTTTGATCTGCGCGGCCAGACCTTTGGTCTTTCCCTCAGCCTTGGCGTCTTCGATCACGATCAGGTCGCCCGACTTGGCCTTGGCGGACAGAGCCGTCTTCAAGCCAAGCTTGCGTACTTTTTTCGGCAGAGCATGCGCATGGCTGCGCACTACTGGACCGAAGGCCTTGCCGCCACCGCGCAGTTGCGGGGCGCGGATCGAACCCTGACGGGCCCGGCCGGTACCCTTTTGGCGGAACGGCTTGGCGGTTGACCCGCTGATTTCGCCCAGTGTCTTGGTCTTGTGGGTGCCGGCCTGGCGCTTGGCCAATTGCCAGCGCACCACGCGCTGCAGCAAGTCTTCGCGGACGTCGACGCCGAACACGGTGTCCGACAACTCAACCGAGCCAACGCTCTTGCTATCTAGGTTGATGATATCGCACTTCATTATTCTGCGTCCTTCTTATCCGCGTCTTCGGCTGGCGCATCTTCAGCAGCAGCTTCTTCGGCGGGGGCGTCCTCAGCCGGCGCAGCCTCTTCGGCCGGAGCGTCCTCGGCGGGCGCGTCTTGCGCAGGCGCATCGCCGGACGACTTGAGCGCGGCGGGCAACGGCAGACCGTCGGGCATCGCCTTCTTCACAGCGTCCTTGATGAGAACGTAAGACTGGTCAGAGCCCGGTACCGCGCCCTTAACCAAAATCAGACCCCGATCGGCGTCGGTGGAAACGATTTCCAGGTTTTGCACGGTGGTACGCTGGTCACCAAGATGACCGGCCATCTTCTTGCCTTTGAACACCTTGCCCGGGTCCTGACACTGACCGGTGGAGCCGTGGCTGCGGTGAGAGATCGACACACCGTGGGTGGCTTCCAGGCCGCCGAAGTTGTGCCGCTTCATGCCGCCAGCGAAACCCTTACCAATGGACGTGCCCGTGACATCGACCATCTGGCCCACAACGAAGTGCTCCGCGGACAGTTCAGCGCCGACGTCGACTAGATTTTCCGGGTCGACACGGAACTCAGCCAGCTTCTTGCGGGGCTCAACCTTCGCCTTGGCAAAGTGGCCACGCAGAGCCTTGGGCATGCGGCGGGTTTTGGCCGCGCCGAGACCGAGCTGGAGGGCCGAGTAACCATCCTTATCGGCGGTGCGCTGGGCAACAACTTGAACCCCATCGACCTTCAAAACGGTGACAGGCACGTGCTGTCCGTCGTCGTTGAAGACCCGGGTCATTCCCAGCTTTTGTGCAACAAGACCGGTACGCATCAGTCTGATCCTAAAGCTTGATTTCCACGTCGACGCCAGCCGCGAGGTCCAGTTTCATCAACGCATCCACGGTTTGCGGCGTCGGATCGACGATGTCGAGAAGACGCTTGTGGGTACGGATTTCAAACTGCTCGCGCGACTTCTTGTCGATGTGCGGAGACCGGTTAACTGTAAATTTCTCAATTCGGGTAGGCAGCGGAATGGGCCCGCGGACCTGGGCACCCGTTCTCTTAGCTGTCGACACGATCTCACGGGTCGACTGATCGAGCACGCGATGGTCGAACGCTTTGAGGCGGATGCGGATATTTTGACTGTCTAGCATCGGTCCATTCCTGAAAGAAACGGCACCCCACCATTGGGGTGCCGCGGCTTACGTTTCCTACTCGATAATTTTGGCGACGACGCCGGCGCCGACGGTACGGCCACCTTCGCGGATAGCGAAGCGCAGGCCGTCGTCCATGGCGATCGGCGCGATCAGGTTCACCGTCATGGAGATGTTATCTCCCGGCATCACCATCTCCGTGCCGTCCGGCAGCTCGATCGTCCCCGTCACGTCCGTCGTGCGGAAGTAAAACTGCGGACGGTAGTTCGAGAAAAACGGCGTGTGACGGCCGCCCTCGTCCTTGGTCAGGATGTAGCACTCACACTCAAACTTCGTGTGCGGCGTGATCGAACCCGGCGCCGCCAGAACCTGGCCGCGCTCAACTTCCTCACGCTTGGTGCCACGCAGCAGGCAGCCGACGTTGTCACCCGCCTCCCCGGTGTCCAGCAGCTTGCGGAACATCTCAACGCCCGTGCAGGTCGTCTTCTGGGTGTCCTTGATGCCGACAATCTCAATCTCGTCGCCGACATTGACAACACCGCGCTCAATACGGCCCGTCACAACGGTGCCGCGCCCGGAGATCGAGAACACGTCCTCAATCGGCATCAGGAACGGCTGATCCTTGGGACGGTCCGGCTGCGGCACGTCCTTATCAACGGCGGCCATCAGTTCCATGATCGCGTTCTTGCCGATCTCGTCGTCACGGCCCTCAAGCGCGGCCAGCGCCGAGCCCTTCACGATCGAAATGTCATCGCCCGGGAACTCGTAGGACGACAGAAGCTCGCGGATCTCAAGCTCAACCAGTTCCAACAGCTCTTCGTCGTCAACCTGGTCGACCTTGTTCATGAACACCACAAGGGCCGGAACGCCAACCTGGCGGGCCAGCAGAATGTGCTCGCGCGTCTGCGGCATCGGGCCGTCAGCCGCAGAGACAACCAAAATCGCCCCGTCCATCTGCGCCGCACCCGTGATCATGTTCTTCACGTAGTCCGCGTGACCCGGGCAGTCCACATGCGCGTAGTGACGATTGTCCGTCTCATACTCAACGTGAGACGTCGAAATCGTGATCCCGCGCTCCTTCTCCTCAGGCGCCTTGTCAATCTGGTCAAAGGCCTGAAACTCAGCCCCGCCAGCTTCCGCCAAAACCTTCGTAATCGCTGCCGTCAACGTCGTCTTGCCATGGTCAACGTGACCAATCGTCCCAATGTTGCAGTGCGGCTTATTACGCTCAAACTTCTCCTTAGACATGGCTTAACCCTTTCTGCCTCTTTGTCTCTTCGTTCCTAGGTAGCCAAACCCGCTTAACCGGCGGCCTTGGCTTTGATCTCATCCGAAACATTGCTCGGCACTTCTTCATAGTGATCGAAGTGCATGGTGAACTGCGCCCGGCCCTGACTCATTGAGCGCAGCGTGTTGACGTACCCAAACATGTTGGCAAGCGGCACCATGGCATCGACAACACGGGCATTGCCGCGCTGATCCATGCCGCTGACGTTGCCACGGCGGCTGTTCAAGTCGCCGATGATATCGCCCATATATTCTTCCGGCGTTACGACCTCGACCTTCATCACCGGCTCTAGCAGCCGCGGCGATGCCTGCGGCAGCCCCTCACGCACAGACGCGCGGCCAGCGATTTCAAAAGCCATCACGGAGGAGTCAACGTCGTGATAGGCGCCGTCATACAGCGTGGCCTTGATGTCAGTCATCGGGAAGCCAGCGATCACACCGGTTTCCAGCTGGGAGCGCACACCCTTCTCAACACCGGGGATATATTCGCGCGGCACATTACCGCCGACCACGGTGTTGTCGAATTCGATGCCCGAACCCGGCTCAAGCGGTTCGAACTTGATCTTCACGCGGGCGAACTGACCGCTACCACCCGTCTGCTTCTTGTGGGTGTAGTCGCAGTCGTATTCCTTGCCGATGGTTTCGCGGTAAGCCACCTGCGGCGCACCGACGTTGGCTTCGACCTTGAACTCCCGCTTCATGCGGTCGACCAGGATTTCCAGGTGAAGTTCACCCATGCCCTTGATGACCGTCTGGCCGCTTTCCTCATCAGAGGTCACGCGGAATGAGGGGTCTTCAGCGGCGAGGCGCGCCAGCGCCATACCCATCTTTTCAACGTCGGCCTTGGACTTGGGCTCGACAGCCACCTCGATCACGGGATCGGGGAACTCCATCTTTTCGAGCGCCACCGGATTGGCAGGGTCGCACAGGGTATCCCCTGTGGTGGTTTCCTTCATGCCGACCAGAGCGACGATGTCGCCGGCCGAACACTCTTTGATTTCCTCGCGATTGTTGGAGTGCATCAACAGCATACGGCCAATGCGCTCTTTCTTGCCCTTCGCCGTGTTGAGCACGAACGCGCCACTGGAAATTTTGCCTGAATAGACACGGGCAAAGGTCAATGAACCGACGAACGGGTCGTTCATGATCTTAAACGCGAGCGCCGCAAACGGCTCCTTCGGATCGGACTTGCGGACCACCGCTTCGTCGGTATCCGGAACCACGCCGTCAATCGGCGGCAGTTCAAGCGGTGACGGCAGAAAATCAACAACCGCATCCAACAATGGCTGCACGCCTTTATTCTTAAAGGCAGAGCCACAGAGCACGGGCACGAATATACGGCTGATCGCGCCCTTGCGGATGCATGCCTTCAACGTCGCCTCATCGGGCTCGTTGCCCTCGAGGTAGGCTTCCATGGCGTCGTCGTCGGCTTCGACCGCGGTCTCGATGAGTTTTTCACGCAGCTCGTTGGCACGGTCCTGCAAGTCAGCCGGGATATCAACGAAGTCGTACTTGGCACCCAGGTCTTCACCCTGCCAGACGATGGCTTGCATGCGGACCAAGTCCACCACGCCCTCGAACTCGGCTTCCGAGCCAATTGGGAAATTCAGAATGAGCGGATTGGCGGCCAGACGGTCGACCATCATTTCGACGCAGCGGTCGAAATCGGCACCCATGCGGTCCATCTTGTTGACGAAACAGATGCGCGGCACTTTGTACTTATCGGCCTGACGCCACACCGTTTCCGACTGAGGCTCAACGCCGGCGACAGAGTCAAACACGGCAACCGCGCCATCCAAAACACGAAGGGCACGTTCTACCTCAATGGTGAAGTCGACGTGCCCCGGTGTGTCGATGATGTTGATGCGGTGATCGTTCCAAAAACAGGTTGTCGCGGCGGACGTAATGGTGATGCCGCGCTCTTGCTCCTGCTCCATCCAGTCCATGGTGGCATTGCCGTCATGAACTTCGCCGATCTTGTGCGAACGGCCAGTGTAATAGAGCACCCGCTCGGTAGTCGTGGTTTTGCCGGCATCGATATGCGCCATGATGCCGATGTTGCGGTAGCGTTCGAGAGGGGTATCAGGAGATGACATTGTTCAGTACTCGTTTGATGTTGCCCGGCATTACCAGCGGTAATGCGAGAACGCCTTGTTGGCTTCAGCCATGCGGTGGGTGTCTTCGCGCTTCTTCACAGCACCGCCACGATTTTGCGAGGCGTCCATGAGTTCGCCGGACAGGCGATCAACCATGGTCGATTCACTGCGGGAGCGTGCAAACGAGACGAGCCAGCGGAACGCCAGCGCCTGACGGCGATCCGGGCGCACCTCAACAGGCACCTGATAAGTGGCACCACCAACGCGGCGGGAGCGCACCTCAACGGCAGGCTTGATGTTATCAACGGCTTCGTGAAACAGCTTGACTGGGTCCTGACCCATCTTGTCCGAAATTTTATCCAAAGCGCCGTAAACGATGCGCTCGGCGGTGGACTTCTTGCCCTGTTGCATCACGGAGTTGATGAACTTGGCCAAGACGAGATCGCCGTATTTGGCATCAGGCAGAACTTCCCGTTTTTCGGCAGCGTGACGACGCGACATAGTAAAAGGCTCCCTTCTTCCCGACCGTTACTTAGGCCGCTTGGCGCCGTACTTAGAACGGCGTTGGCGGCGGTCGTTGACGCCCTGGGTGTCGAGGGTGCCGCGGATGATGTGATAGCGCACACCGGGAAGGTCTTTCACACGGCCACCGCGGATCATAACAACGGAGTGTTCCTGCAGGTTGTGGCCTTCGCCCGGAATGTAGCTGGTGACTTCGAAACCATTGGTGAGGCGGACACGGGCCACTTTACGAAGCGCCGAGTTCGGCTTCTTCGGCGTGGTGGTGTAGACGCGCGTGCACACGCCACGCTTCTGCGGGCACGCCTGCATGGCAGGCACCTTGTTGCGCTTCACTGGACGCGTGCGCCCTTTGCGCACCATCTGGTTGACCGTTGGCATACGCCCGATCCCTTTTTCAAGTTCAACACTGCCGCCCCGAGGTGCCGAAATATGGCCCTCTCAGGCAGCAACTAAGCCGAAACACAAAACAGGGCACTGAGTGCCCCGCTGGGTTCCGGCTTTTCTCAAGCGGTCCGCAAGGACCTATGTAATACGCTTAATTAGGTTGCTACCCGCGTTTAGACCGCATTTGGGGCTACCACCGGGCGCCTGATAAAGCGGGGCGGAATATATGGGCGGCCCTATACCCCGTCAACCCCAGAATCCGCTGAAATATTGGATTTTTTTCGGGTTTCGCAGCGGACCCCGTTCGCCCCTCCAGATGGGGGGCAAACGGGGGTTTTTGATCACTCTGCGGTTGCTTCGGCCTCTGCGGGCTCCGCCTCAGCGAGGGCTGCCGCTTCAGCTTCCTTGGCCGCCTGCAACTCTAGGTCGCGAGATGCGGCAACACTCTTCAAATGGTTCATCAAGGAGCCCGTGCCCGCCGGAATCAAGCGTCCGACGATGACGTTTTCCTTGAGACCAATGAGGCGGTCGACCTTGCCGGTGACGGCCGCTTCGGTGAGGACGCGGGTGGTCTCCTGGAACGAGGCCGCCGAGACGAACGACTGAGTCTGCAGGCTGGCTTTGGTGATGCCCTGCAGCACCGGCAGACCCTTGGCAGGCTTGCCGCCATCGTCCTTGGTGCGGGCGTTTTCGTCATCGAACTCAAGGCGATCGACCAGTTCGCCAACCAGGAAGGTGGTATCACCGGGCTCGGCGATTTCAACCTTCTGCAGCATTTGGCGGACAATCACTTCGATGTGCTTGTCGTTGATCTTCACGCCCTGGAGCCGGTAGACGTCCTGGATTTCCTTGATCAGGTAATCAGCCAGCGCTTCGACACCCATAACCCGCAGGATGTCGTGGGGCACCGGGTTGCCATCCATCAGCGCGTCGCCCTTTTGGACGTAATCGCCTTCTTGAACGGCCAGGTGTTTGCCCTTCGGCACCATATATTCGACCGGATCACCGTCATCGGGCTTAACGATAATACGGCGCTTGGACTTGTAGTCCTTGCCGAACTCAACCCGGCCCTCGCCTTCGGAAATGATGGCGTGATCCTTGGGTTTGCGGGCTTCGAACAGTTCCGCCACACGCGGCAGACCCCCGGTGATGTCACGGGTCTTCGAGCCTTCACGCGGGATACGCGCGACCACGTCACCGGCATGAACCTTCTGACCGTCATCGACGGACAGAATGGCGTCCACGCTCATGAAGTAGCGGGCTTCCATGCCGTTCGCGAGGGTGATGACCTCGCCGCCCTTATCCTGCGCCTTGTTGCGCAGGGTGATGCGCGGCTTGAGGTCGGACCCCCGGGCCTGCTGCTTCCAGTCGACCACCACTTTAGAGGCGATGCCGGTGGCTTCGTCGAGGACTTCGCGTACAGACAGGCCTTCGACCAGGTCCATGTAGTGCACGACACCGGCTTTCTCGGTGATGATGGGCACGGTGTACGGATCCCATTCGGCGAGTTTGTCGCCTTTGGAAACCTCTTGCTTATCTTTGACGAACAGCTTGGCGCCGTACGGAATGCGGTGACGCGCACGCTCGCGGTTGTTGGCGTCGATCAGAACCACTTCGCAGTTACGCGACATGACGATGTCGATCTTGTCGGAGTTCTTCACGACGTTCTTGTTGACCAGCTTGACCTTGGAGTCGAACGCCGCTTCGACGCCGGACTGCTCGGCGCCACGTTGGGCCGCCCCACCGATGTGGAAGGTCCGCATGGTCAGCTGCGTGCCCGGCTCGCCGATGGACTGAGCGGCGATGACACCCACAGCCTCGCCGGTGTTCACCGTCGTGCCCCGGGCCAAGTCACGGCCGTAACAGGTGGCGCAAATACCGGAGACCGTTTCGCACGTCAGCGGTGAACGAATCTTGATCCGCTCGACCTGAGCCTTCTCGATGACTTCAACGTCGGCCTCGTCAAGCAAATGTCCCTTCTTGAACAGGACATCGCCCGACTCCGGGTCAATCACCTCCTCAAGGACCGTCCGCCCGAGGACACGCTCGCCCAAAGAGACGACCACGTCGCCGCCTTCGATTAGCGGCAAGGCATCGATACCGATTTTGGTCTTGCAGTCATCCTCGACGATGATGGCGTCCTGCGCCACGTCGACCAGACGGCGCGTCAGGTAACCGGAGTTCGCGGTCTTGAGCGCCGTATCGGCCAGACCCTTACGGGCACCGTGGGTCGAGTTGAAGTACTCGAGCACGGTCAGGCCTTCCTTAAAGTTCGAGATAATCGGCGTTTCGATGATCTCGCCCGACGGCTTGGCCATCAGACCGCGCATACCGGCAAGCTGCTTCATCTGCGCCGCGGAACCACGCGCCCCAGAGTGGGCCATCATATAAACGGCGTTGATGATCTCGCCGTCCTTGACGGTGGAGATCTCGCCCATCATGGCTTCGGCGACGCGCTCCGTGCAGTGCGACCAGGCGTCGACAACCTTGTTGTACTTTTCGCCCTGGGTGATGAGACCGTCTTGGTACTGCTGCTCGAATTCCTTGACCTGCTTTTCCGTCTCTTCGACCATCTTGACCTTGGAGGCCGGAATAACCAGATCGTCCTTACCGAAGGAGATGCCGGCCATGGCGGCGTAGCGGAAGCCCAGCGACATAATGTGGTCGCAGAAAATCACCGTCTCTTTCTGGCCGCAGTGGCGATAGACAACATCGATCACGTCAGTGATGTCTTTCTTCCGCAGCAAGCGGTTGATCAGAGAGAACGGCACCTTGGGATTACGCGGCAACTCTTCCGACAAAATCATGCGGCCCGGCGTTGAATCGACGGTCAGCGTCACTGGCTCACCGTTTTCATCAACCGTGTCAAAGCGCGCCTTAATCTTGGCGTGGACCGAGACCTTGCGTTGCTGCAGGGCGTGTTCGATCTCCGCCAGGTCGGTGAACATCATGCCTTCGCCGAGTTCGCCATCCCGCTCCATGGAGAGGTAATACAGGCCGAGAATCATGTCCTGCGTGGGCACGATGATCGGCTTGCCGTTGGCTGGGCTGAGGATGTTGTTGGTGGACATCATCAGCACGCGGGCTTCGAGCTGCGCTTCCAGCGACAGCGGCACATGGACGGCCATTTGGTCACCGTCAAAGTCCGCGTTGAACGCCGTACACACCAGCGGATGCAGCTGAATGGCCTTGCCTTCGATCAGCACGGGCTCAAACGCCTGGATGCCGAGACGGTGAAGCGTCGGCGCGCGGTTGAGCAGCACCGGATGTTCGCGGATGACCTCTTCGAGGATATCCCAAACCTCCGGACGTTCTTTTTCAACCATGCGCTTGGCGGCCTTGATGGTGGTCGCCATGCCGTAAAGCTCAAGCTTCGAGTACACAAAAGGCTTAAACAGCTCGAGCGCCATCTTCTTCGGAATACCGCACTGGTGCAGCTTGAGCTCGGGACCGACCACGATAACCGAACGGCCCGAATAGTCGACGCGCTTACCGAGCAGGTTCTGCCGGAAGCGGCCCTGCTTGCCCTTAAGCATGTCAGACAGTGACTTGAGCGGACGCTTATTAGCACCTGTAATGGCGCGGCCACGGCGGCCGTTGTCGAACAGAGCG
This sequence comes from Trididemnum clinides, assembly GCA_963675345.1. Classification (NCBI taxonomy): domain Eukaryota; kingdom Metazoa; phylum Chordata; class Ascidiacea; order Aplousobranchia; family Didemnidae; genus Trididemnum; species Trididemnum clinides. The sequence continues at coordinate 420,788 of CAVLYW010000155.1, forward strand.
TCAACGGACTCCTGCAACATGCGCTTTTCATTACGGATGATGATTTCCGGAGCGCGCAGCTCGATCAGCCGCTTCAAGCGGTTGTTGCGGTTGATGACGCGACGGTACAGGTCGTTGAGGTCGGACGTCGCAAAGCGGCCGCCGTCCAACGGCACCAGCGGGCGCAGCTCGGGCGGAATTACCGGCACGACTTCGAGAATCATCCACTCCGGACGGGCGCCGGATTGCAGGAACGACTCAACCAGCTTCAAGCGCTTGACGTATTTTTTGCGCTTGGCTTCAGAACCGGTTTCACGCAAATCGACCTTGAGCTCCTCACGCAACTCTTCCAGGTCGATGGCTTGGAGCATGACGCGAATGGCTTCGGCACCGATGCCGACTTCAAATGCCTCATCACCGTATTCATCCAGCAGGCGCTGATACTGCTCTTCGTTGACCAGCTCGCCCTCTTCCAGCGGTGTCACGCGCGGATCCATGACGATGTAGCTCTCGAAATAGAGAACACGCTCGAGGTCTTTGAGGGTCATGTCGAGCAACAGGCCAATGCGGCTCGGCAGCGATTTCATGAACCAAATGTGCGCAACCGGCGCGGCGAGCTCGATGTGGCCCATGCGGTCGCGGCGCACCTTGGAGAGCGTGACTTCAACGCCACACTTTTCACAGATGATGCCTTTGTACTTCATCCGCTTGTACTTGCCGCACAAGCATTCGTAATCCTTGATCGGCCCGAAGATGCGCGCACAGAACAAGCCGTCCCGCTCCGGCTTGAAAGTCCGGTAGTTGATGGTTTCCGGCTTTTTGATTTCACCGAAAGACCAAGACCGAATCTTCTCTGGGCTGGCAATTGAGATTCGAATTTGATCGAAGGACTCAGTGCCGGCCGGCTGTCCGAAAATCTTAGTTAGTTCATTCATCTGCGCTTCTCCTTGGTTCCGCTGCGGTCTCCGCGACAACCGCAAGGAACCGTGTTCGTGTGGATCTCTTGTCTGTGGCCACGTGCGTCAGTGGCCAGTGCCAAGAGCCCGTTACGACGTTCCGCTGTGGCTTAACTCCACATCCAAGCCGAGCGACCGCATTTCCTTCACAAGCACGTTGAAGGATTCCGGAATGCCCGCCTCGAACGTATCGTCACCACGCACGATGGCTTCGTAGACTTTGGTGCGGCCCGACACGTCATCGGACTTCACCGTCAACATTTCCTGCAAGGTGTAAGCTGCGCCGTAGGCTTCCAGCGCCCACACTTCCATCTCACCGAACCGCTGTCCGCCGAACTGGGCCTTACCGCCGAGCGGCTGCTGTGTGACCAGCGAGTACGGACCAATGGAGCGGGCGTGGATCTTGTCATCAACCAGGTGATGCAGCTTGAGCATGTAGATGTAGCCAACGGTAACCTTGCGGTCGAACTCCTCACCGGTGGTACCATCATACAGCGTCACCTGTCCGGAGGAGTCGAGTCCGGCCTTTTCCAGCATCTCGGCGATGTCACTTTCATGAGCCCCGTCGAACACCGGCGTGGCAATCGGCACACCGTTGCGCATGTTGGTCGCAAGTTCGATCAGTTCACCTTCCTGCAACGACTGAATGTCGGAGCGGTAATCCTTATCGCCATAGACGTTCTTGAGGAACGAGCGGATGTCCTTATCCGAACGGCCCGCATTATAGGTCTCAAGCAGATCACCCAATTGGACGCCGAGGCCACGGCACGCCCAGCCCAGGTGCGTTTCAAGAATCTGCCCGACGTTCATGCGCGATGGCACGCCCAAAGGATTGAGCACGATATCGGCTTGCGTGCCATCCTCCAGATAGGGCATGTCCTCAATCGGCACGATCTTCGAGATCACACCCTTGTTGCCGTGACGGCCGGCCATCTTATCGCCTGGCTGAAGCTTACGCTTCACGGCGACGAAGACCTTGACCATCTTGAGCACGCCTGGCGGCAGTTCGTCACCGCGCTGAAGCTTTTCGACCTTGTCGTCGAACCGTTGCTCGATCATGGCAACGCTGGTCTCGAAGGATTTCTTCAGCTCTTCAACATCGGCCATCACCTGATCGTTGGCGACAACGATCTGACGCCACTGACCCGACGTCAGACTTTCCAGCACTTCGTCGGTGACCATCTTACCGGCGTCGACACCCTTCGGGCCCGACACGATTTTACGGTTGGAAATCAGCTCCCGCAGACGGTCGTTGAAAGAGCGCTCCAGGATCGCTTTTTCGTCATCCCGGTCCTGTGCCAGCTGTTCGATCTCCATCCGTTCGATGGCAAGGGCACGTTCGTCTTTGTCGATGCCGCGGCGATTAAACACGCGCACTTCAACGACGGTACCGGTCGCGCCCGGCGGAACCTTCAACGAGGTATCGCGTACGTCGGAGGCCTTTTCCCCGAAGATGGCTCGCAGCAGTTTCTCTTCCGGTGTGACCGGGCTTTCCCCTTTCGGCGTGACCTTACCGACCAGAATGTCACCTGCCTGAACTTCGGCACCGACATAGACAATGCCCGCCTCGTCCAGATTGCGCAGCGCTTCTTCCCCGACGTTCGGAATATCGCGGGTAATTTCTTCCTGACCCAGCTTCGTATCACGGGCCATGATTTCGAACTCTTCGATGTGGATGGACGTAAACACGTCATCCCGCACGATGCGTTCGGAAATCAGGATGGAGTCTTCGAAGTTGTAGCCGTTCCACGGCATGAAGGCGACAAGCACATTGCGGCCCAGCGCGAGCTCACCCAACTGAGTGGACGGGCCGTCAGCGATGATGTCGCCCTTGGCTACGATGTCGCCCACCTTCACCAGCGGACGCTGGTTGATGCAGGTGTTCTGGTTAGAGCGCTGGAACTTCTGCAGACGGTAGATGTCGACACCCGGGGTCGCGGCGGACGTTTCCTCCGTGGCGCGCACGACAATACGGGTGGCGTCGATCTGCTGCACCACGCCAGAGCGGCGCGCGGTGACCGAGGCACCGGAGTCCCGGGCAACCACGTCTTCAATGCCTGTGCCGACCAGCGGCGCTTCGGCGCGCAACAACGGCACAGCCTGACGCTGCATGTTCGAGCCCATCAGCGCGCGGTTCGCATCATCGTTCTCGAGGAACGGAATGAGCGCCGCCGCCACCGAAACCAACTGCTTCGGCGAGACGTCCATGTAGTCGATCTCTTCCGGCGGGATCATGACGAAGTCACCAGCCTTACGGCAGTTGATGAGGTCTTCTTCAAAGCGGCCAGTTTTCTCGACGATTGGCTCGTTGGCCTGGGCGATGTTGTAACGCCCCTCCTCCATGGCCGAGAGATACACAACCTCGTTGGTGACCTTGCCACCGGCGACTTTGCGGTACGGGCTTTCGATAAAGCCGTACTTGTTGACGCGGGCAAAGGTCGCCAGGCTGTTGATCAGTCCGATGTTCGGACCTTCTGGCGTTTCAATCGGGCAGATGCGGCCATAGTGAGTCGGGTGCACGTCGCGCACCTCGAAGCCAGCGCGCTCGCGGGTCAGACCGCCCGGGCCAAGGGCCGACAAGCGGCGCTTGTGGGTGATCTCCGACAGCGGGTTGGTCTGGTCCATGAACTGGGACAGCTGCGACGAGCCGAAGAATTCACGCACCGCAGCCGCCGCCGGTTTGGCGTTGATCAGGTCATGCGGCATGACGGTGTCGATCTCGACCGAGCTCATGCGTTCACGGATGGCGCGTTCCATGCGCAATAGACCGACGCGGTACTGGTTTTCCATCAACTCACCGACGGACCGGACACGGCGGTTGCCGAGGTGGTCGATGTCGTCGATTTCACCGCGGCCGTCTTTCAGCTCGACCAGGACTTTGACGATGTTGAGAATGTCTTCCTTGCGAAGAACGCGAATGGTGTCCGGCACGTCCTTGTGATCGAACTCAAGACGGGCGTTCATCTTCACACGACCGACCGATGACAGGTCGTACCGTTCGGAGTCGAAGAACAGGCCATGGTACATGGCTTCCGCCGTGTCCAATGTCGGCGGCTCACCGGGACGCATCACCCGGTAGATATCCACCAATGCTTCCTCGCGATTGGTGTTCTTATCCAGCGCCAGAGTATTGCGGATGTACGGACCGACGTTGACGTTGTCGATCGCCAGCACTTCCATGGAATTAATCCCGGCTTCCAGCAGCGCTTCGAGCAGCTCTTCGGTGATTTCGTCGCCGGCTTCGGCATAGATTTCGCCGGTCTTGGTGTTGACGATGTCACGGGCCATGAACTTGCCGAGCAACTCTTCGGTAGAGATGCGCAATTCCTTGACGCCGTCTTTTTCAAGCTTGGCTGCGACGCGGGTCGACAGTTTGGCGCCGGCTTCAACCTTGGTGCGTCCGGACTTGGCATCGACTAGATCGAACTGGAGCTTCATGCCGCGCATGCGCTCGGCATCGAACGGGCACTTCCAGCCCTTCTTGTCGTGAGTGAACGTCACTGCGTCGTAGAAATAATCCAGGATCTCTTCCGAGCTCATGCCGGTGATTTCTGCCGGATCAAGGGGCTGACCCTTCTTGGCACGGTCCGCGCGCACTTTGGCGGACTCTTCGCTGTCGAGCGAATAAAGCAACGTGGTCACCGGCAGCTTGCGGCGACGGTCGATGCGCACGTAGACAAGGTCCTTGGCATCGAACTCGAAATCGAGCCAAGAGCCGCGATAGGGAATCACACGGGCTGCGAAGAGGTACTTGCCGGACGAATGAGTTTTGCCCCGGTCATGATCGAAAAACACACCAGGCGAACGGTGCATCTGTGAGACGATCACGCGTTCGGTGCCGTTGATGATGAACGTACCATTGTCGGTCATGAGCGGCATGTCGCCCATGTAGACATCCTGCTCTTTAATATCGCGGACCGAGCGGGCACCGGTTTCTTCGTCAACGTCCCACACGACCAAGCGCAAGGTAACTTTCAACGGCGCGGAGAACGTCATGCCGCGTTGGCGACACTCGTCCACATCGTACTTGGGTTCCTCAAGCTCGTAGGACACGAACTCAAGTTCGCCTTTACCGCTGAAATCCTTGATCGGGAAAACCGACTTGAAGACTTCCTGCAGACCGGACACCTCGCGCTCTTCGGCGGTCGCGCCGGCACGCAGAAAAGTATCGTAGGAACTTTTCTGAACCTCGATCAGGTTGGGCATGGTCGCGACGGACGGAATGCGTCCGAAGTTTTTGCGGATCCACTTACGACCGGTGAACGACTTCGACATACGTGATCCTCACTCGTTTACGCGTTGCCACCTGGATTGCGGACCAAGCAGCACGTTGAAAAGATGCAACACCAATGGCGACAGGGGCCTGCGGCGGATAGGCCTGCCCCTCTCGTCATCGGTGACGCGTGTCTCCAGCCCACCCTGAGGTGGCCAGATGCGGGCCCGAAGGGCAGCACACTCTGGCGCCACCCTTCGCTCCCATATGTATCGCCGAAGCTTGAATTACTTGAGCTCCACCTTGGCGCCAGCGTCTTCGAGCTTCTTCTTGATCTCTTCGGCTTCGTCCTTCGGCGCGCCTTCCTTGACGGGCTTCGGGGCACCTTCGACGAGATCTTTCGCTTCTTTGAGGCCCAAGCCGGTGATGGCGCGGACTTCTTTAATTACGTTGATCTTCTTGTCGCCGGCTTCCGCCAGAATGACATCGAACTCGTCCTTGGCTTCAGCAGCGGCTTCGCCACCACCTGCAGCGCCACCGGCAGCAGCGACGGCAACCGGCGCGGCAGCTGAGACGCCCCACTTTTCTTCCAGCATCTTGGACAGTTCGGCCGCCTCAAGGACGGTCAGATTGGAAAGGTCATCGACCAGTTTTTCTAAATCAGCCATTGATTGGCACTCCTGTTGAGTTTGAACGGTTAACGTTTCGGTTCAGCTTCAAGCGGCTTCGCCCTGCTGTGCTTTGGCATTGAGAACCCGTGCGAGCTGACCGCCCGGTGCTTGCAGCACTCCGGCGATGCGTGTCGCAGGCGTAGAAATCATGCCGACGATCTTGGCGCGCAATTCATCCAGGGACGGCAATTTCGCCAAGTCATTGACCTGATCAATGGTCATGACTTCTCCGTCCAAGGCTCCGCCCAGAATCACCAGATTCTCGTTGTCCTTGGCAAAGTTCGAACAGACCTTCGCGGCTGCCACCGGGTCAGACGAATACGCAATCGCCGTCGGACCGGTAAACAGATCGCTGAGCCCCTCGAACTTGGTACCAGCAAGGGCAAGACGCGTGAGCCGATTTTTGGTGACGCGGAATCCAGCTCCCTCCTCGCGCGCCTTGCCACGCAGGTCTTCCAGTTGCTTGACCGTGAGCCCCTTGTAGTGGGTCACGGCGACAAACGCCTGGTCCTGGAGCAAGGTGTTGAGAGAGGAAATCAGATCCTGCTTTTGCTCTCGGTTCACATCCGTCTCCGCTACAGTGACTCGGTGCAGCGCCTGCCGCGCCGAGCCCGTTGCACTTGATGCCGGCCAAAACACACTTCCGACCGGCACCGCTCATGTCCTGCCCCAGAAGTGCATGCCGTAGACGGGCCACGCGGACCCAAAACGACCGTTCACTCCCGTCTATGATGGCGGTTTCCCATTAAGCCCGCCGGTTACCCGGACGAACGCCACCAGTCTCGGACAGGTACGGAACTCCCGAACATGCTGGGGAAGTTCCGCAACCCGGACCGCCCAACAAAGGACGGACCCGAATTCCTTGCGTCAGCTCGCGACTGCTTCGCTGACGTTTAACTTCACGCCCGGTCCCATCGTGGAACTGAGCGAAACCTTCTTCAGATACGTGCCTTTGGCGCCGCTGGGCTTGGCCTTGACGATGGCCCCCACGAACGCCCGCACGTTTTCGCTAATCTGCTCTTCCGTAAAGCTGGCCTTGCCGACACCTGCGTGCACGATCCCTGCCTTTTCGGCACGGAACTGCACTTCCCCGGCTTTGGCATTCTTCACAGCCGTCTCGACATCCGGTGTCACAGTGCCCAATTTCGGGTTCGGCATCAGGCCGCGCGGACCGAGCACTTTACCCAGCTTGCCGACAACCCCCATCATATCGGGAGTGGCGATCACACGGTCGAAGTTCATTTCGCCGCCCTGGATTTTCTCGGCGAGGTCATCGCCGCCCACCAGGTCAGCCCCGGCGGCCTTGGCTGCGTCCGCTTTGTCGCCCTTGGCAAAGACAGCAACGCGCATGCTTTTGCCAGTGCCATGCGGCAACGCCACAACACCACGCACATTCTGGTCGGCGTGGCGCGGGTCGATACCCAGGTTCATCGACAACTCAATGGTCTCGTCAAACTTCGACGTGGCGAAACCCTTGATCAACTTCACCGCTTCCTCGACCGGATAGGTCGCTTCGCGGTCCAAGCCCTCGTATGCGGTCTTGAGGCGTTTACCCTTCCTAGACATATCCGTTACCCCACTACCTCAAAGCCCATCGACCGCGCCGACCCTTCAACCTGAAGCATGGCGGATTCAATGGTCGAGCAATTCAGGTCAGGCATCTTGGCTTCTGCGATTTCACGCACTTGCGCCTTAGTCACCGTCCCGCCAATATCGCGGCCTGGCGTCCCGCCACCTTTCTTTTTCTTTGCCGCTTTGATCAGGAAGTAGCTGGTCGGCGGCGTTTTGGTCTCAAACGTAAAGGACCGGTCCGCGTAGACGGTGATGGTGGTGGGGATCGGAACCCCCTGCTCCATCTGCTGCGTCGCAGCGTTAAACGCCTTGCAGAATTCCATAATGTTCACGCCGCGCTGACCCAGCGCCGGCCCCACGGGCGGAGACGGGTTCGCTTGTCCGGCAGCGATTTGCAGCTTGATATAGCCGTCAATCTTCTTTGCCATGTCTTACCTCAGCATCTGCGCCGACATACCCTCCGGCGCGCCGGGTCCGCGGTTCGGTTCTCCGAGGTCTTTCGGAGACAACCTCCCGCAGAATTAAAGTTTCTCGACCTGACTGTATTCGAGCTCCACCGGCGTCGACCGGCCAAAGATGGAGACAGATACCTTCAAGCGAGCTTTTTCCTCGTCGATCTCTTCAACCAAACCGTTGAACGACGAGAACGGACCATCGCTGACCCGAACCTGTTCGCCCACTTCGAACACCACCGACGGTTTCGGCCGTTCGATGCCCTCCTGGACCTGGCGCATGATCTGCTGCGCCTCGGCTTCGGATATTGGCGAGGGCTTGCCTTGGCCACCGAGGAAACCGGTGACTTTCGGCGTATTTTTGACCAAGTGCCAGGACTCGTCCGTCAGATCCATTTTGATCAGGACGTAGCCTGGGAAGAACTTGCGCTCCGCATTGACTTTGGCGCCACGGCGCATCTCAACCACCTCTTCGGTGGGCACCAAAACCTCTTCGATCTTGTCGGCCATGTCATGCTGCACGGCCTGTTCGCGGATCGACTGAGCGACCTTGCTCTCGAAGCCGGAATACACATGCAGAACGTACCATTTTGCAGCCATACCGCGCCCCTTACCCAAACAACCAAGAGACGCCGAAGCTGAGAATGCGATCGACGATAAGGAAGTAAATGCCGAAAATGGTGCTGAAGATGAACACCAGCAGCACGGAAATAGACGTGTCGCGGCGGCCGGGCCACGTCACTTTCGACATTTCCTGGCGCACTTGCCGGACAAATTGACCTGGTGTCGTTCGTGCCATTGTCGTTTTCGAACCTTTATTCAGCCGCCAGCAAAGCGTTCTGCCGGCGCCCGCCCCTAGTCCGGTAGAGAAAAACAATTCAAATATATCAAAGGCTTAGCCCGCTTCAGGGGTGGCAGGGGTGATAGGACTCGAACCTACAGCCCCCGGTTTTGGAGACCGGTGCTCTACCAATTGAGCTACACCCCTAAACAGTGGCCGCCCTTATGACCGGTGCCGTCCCGCAAGACCGTGCGTACACCCCACCGACTTTTCTGCCTAACGCGTTGATATATTTGACTTATTTTAGCTCTGACCGTTGCCCTAGGGCATAAAAAACAGGTCCGGTCGACACAGCTGTGCCGACCGGGTGCGGTCGTATAGCGCGCTCCGGCAAGGGAAATCAAGGCCTTTTAAGCCCTTTCCTTGCGCGACAACGCCCCCGGAAACGGGGGCCGGACCGAAATAACGGCCCGGCGCTTTCAACCCAATTTACTCGATAATTTTGGCGACGACGCCGGCGCCGACGGTACGGCCACCTTCGCGGATAGCGAAGCGCAGGCCGTCGTCCATGGCGATCGGCGCGATCAGGTTCACCGTCATGGAGATGTTATCTCCCGGCATCACCATCTCCGTGCCGTCCGGCAGCTCGATCGTCCCCGTCACGTCCGTCGTGCGGAAGTAAAACTGCGGACGGTAGTTCGAGAAAAACGGCGTGTGACGGCCGCCCTCGTCCTTGGTCAGGATGTAGCACTCACACTCAAACTTCGTGTGCGGCGTGATCGAACCCGGCGCCGCCAGAACCTGGCCGCGCTCAACTTCCTCACGCTTGGTGCCACGCAGCAGGCAGCCGACGTTGTCACCCGCCTCCCCGGTGTCCAGCAGCTTGCGGAACATCTCAACGCCCGTGCAGGTCGTCTTCTGGGTGTCCTTGATGCCGACAATCTCAATCTCGTCGCCGACATTGACAACACCGCGCTCAATACGGCCCGTCACAACGGTGCCGCGCCCGGAGATCGAGAACACGTCCTCAATCGGCATCAGGAACGGCTGATCCTTGGGACGGTCCGGCTGCGGCACGTCCTTATCAACGGCGGCCATCAGTTCCATGATCGCGTTCTTGCCGATCTCGTCGTCACGGCCCTCAAGCGCGGCCAGCGCCGAGCCCTTCACGATCGAAATGTCATCGCCCGGGAACTCGTAGGACGACAGAAGCTCGCGGATCTCAAGCTCAACCAGTTCCAACAGCTCTTCGTCGTCAACCTGGTCGACCTTGTTCATGAACACCACAAGGGCCGGAACGCCAACCTGGCGGGCCAGCAGAATGTGCTCGCGCGTCTGCGGCATCGGGCCGTCAGCCGCAGAGACAACCAAAATCGCCCCGTCCATCTGCGCCGCACCCGTGATCATGTTCTTCACGTAGTCCGCGTGACCCGGGCAGTCCACATGCGCGTAGTGACGATTGTCCGTCTCATACTCAACGTGAGACGTCGAAATCGTGATCCCGCGCTCCTTCTCCTCAGGCGCCTTGTCAATCTGGTCAAAGGCCTGAAACTCAGCCCCGCCAGCTTCCGCCAAAACCTTCGTAATCGCTGCCGTCAACGTCGTCTTGCCATGGTCAACGTGACCAATCGTCCCAATGTTGCAGTGCGGCTTATTACGCTCAAACTTCTCCTTAGACATGGCTTCCCTTTACCTCCAGCGGACCGCGCGATGCGGCTTTAGTGCACCGCGTATCGCGGCTTTGTTTCTTAAACCGTGCTGGGGATGTAATCCCAACACGCGGGAGTTGGAGCGGGTGGACGGGATCGAACCGACATAACCAGCTTGGAAGGCTGGGGCTCTACCATTGAGCTACACCCGCATAACTTCAAACCTGCGGCTTCGACCGGCCGGAACACCCGGCCTAAAACCAGGATGGTGGAGGGGGTAGGATTCGAACCTACGTACGCTATGCGGCCAGATTTACAGTCTGGTGCCTTTAACCACTCGGCCACCCCTCCAAATCCCAAGGCTAGCCTAGGCTGCAGGGGCCCCGACGTATGAAGTTTGCTGTGCCTTGTCAACTTTAAACGTCAACTTTAAACCGCCCGCAGCCCTTGACCTGCGCGGCCTTTTGGCCGATGCGGGCGGCATGGTTCACAAACACAAACACCGGCGCGGCTCTAAACAGCCGACTGGGGCCGGCACAGATCGATCCCAGCAGCACGGACGCGGCAACAAGACGCGCCCCAACGCCGGACGCGCGGGATCACATGACCTCTGGCTGTTCGGCACCCATGCGGTAGAAGCCGCACTGAAAAATCCCGAGCGCAAGATCCTTCGTCTTTTGGCAACACCGGAAGCGGCCAAGCGGATCGAAGCGACAGGAGTGCCGGCAGCCCGCCTTGCCACGCTGGAACCGGCTGACCGGGCTGCCATAGACGTGATTGTGGGCGATGACGCAGTCCATCAAGGGATAGCCGCGCATGTCGCGCCCCTGCCCGATCTAGCGGTGGAGGATGTCATCGCTGCGCGTACCGGTCACAATAAAAGTGTGATTGTCGCGCTAGACCACGTCACCGACCCCCACAATGTCGGCGCCATTCTCAGATCGGCAGCCGCCTTCGGGGCCACCGCCCTGGTGGTAACCAAACACAACGCGCCGGAGGAAACAGGCGTCCTCGCCAAATCCGCGTCCGGCGCGTTGGAACATGTCCCTATCGTGCGGGCGACAAACTTGAGCCGCGCCATTGAAACACTTCAGCAGGACGGTTTCTGGGTGGTTGGTCTGGACGCCAGCGGCGACAGCGACATCGACACCCTCGACCTGCCCGAGAAATGCGTTCTGGTATTGGGCGCAGAGGGAGAGGGTGTGCGCCCAGGCGTGCGCAAGGTGTGCGACTTTATGGCGCGCCTTCCGATGACGGGGCGGATGGAGAGCCTGAACGTGTCCAACGCCGCCGCGATTGCTTTGTTCGAGTGGCAGCGCCAAAAACGAGGCGACTAAGCCTGCTAAAAAGACCAATACGGCGCTTGCCCTTTAGCATCCGCGGACATAATGTCGCGCGCTTGCCGGGCGAGTCCTAAAGTGCGGCATGCCGGGCCGGAATAGCTCAGCTGGTAGAGCATCTGATTTGTAATCAGGGGGTCGGGGGTTCGAGTCCCTCTTCCGGCACCATTCTTCCATGTTTTTCAGAGACTTTAATGGCTGCCCTTCAAACCACCCTCGCCTGGATCCAAAGCAACGGCTGGATGGTGTTGGGCTTGGCCTTAACGGCGGGATACATCGTCGTGCTCGGCATCATGGCGCGCAAGATTTTGCGGGACCGCGCCCTGCCTGAAGACCAGCGTCCGGGGCCACGCCCATTGTTCTACCTCGGCCAAGCCTACCTGGCGTTTATTTGGCCCGTCCCCTTGTTTCTTGTGCTGGAAGCGCTGGACGTTCTGACCCCGTCCTAGAGACACGGGACCAAAAGCTGCGATGCGGTTTAGTTCACGGCTTTGAATTCAGTCATCAGCTCGACGAGACGTTCGTAGAGGCAAGCATCCTTTTCAGGAGATGGATCTTGCTGGCGCTCGTCCAAAGCCAGCTCCGCCCGGGATGCGGCTTCGCCGATGGCGGCAAAACCAAAAAGACCGCTCGCCCCGGCGAGCTTATGCAAAAGTTCGCGCAACTCTGAAAAGTCGGTGGGCCGAAAGGTGCCGGCGAAGGGGTCGTACTTATTCATGGTTCGCTCCACTTCGGACCTGCTGACGCTGACCCGCTGGCGGTACGCGGACTGAAGTGCGAGCGGCGGCCCGGCATCTTCCTCCTCCGAGACATCGGCTCGCTCATGTCCAAGGTACCGGCCCGCGATTCGGCGCAAATCGTCAACGGTGAGCGGCTTAACCAGCCACTCCGTGATGTATGCCAGTGCGCCGGGACGGTCACGCATGGCTGACTTGCGGGTCGCGGTCAGAACAATGACGGGGGTCTGCTCCCGCAGCATGGCTTTCAGCTTGGGGGCGGCCTCTAAGCCGTCCATGCCGGGCAGGTCCAAATCTAGGAATACCAAATCAGGGTCGAGTTCCGGACAGGCCTGCAGCGCGCTTTCAGCGTCGCCGAACGTATATACCTCGACACCGGGTAGGGTTTTGGTCAGCCCCGTGGCTGCCGTAGACAGCACAAACGGATCGTCATCAATGACCATGACCTTATTTGTTGTGGATACCCGGCGGGTTACAACTGTTTGTCTTTCCCGACCCAAAGGCATCTTTCCGTCCCTGCCCCCTGAAAGTGGCCAACACCACTGTACGCCCGGCTGCTGATAACTGTAGATTACGGTGGGTTAAATATATAGACCCCCGCTAAACCTGCGGGTGATATGAAAAACCGGTTCAGATATGCGTCAGGTGTCCAGCACTTCGGATCTTGTTCTCGTCGTTGAAGACGACGACTTAACGCGTGACGGACTACGTGCGCTGCTTGCGGGCGAAGGCTTCACTGTGGATGTTGCGTGCGACGGCGACGAAATGCGCACACGGATGGAAGAACGTGTTCCACGAGTTGTCCTGATGGATGTTCGCCTGCCGGGAGAAGACGGATTTGAACTGACCCGGTACTTGCGCGCTCATTACGAAGTGGGCGTGATTATCTTGACAACGAAGACCGAACTTATTGACCGCGTCGTCGGCCTAGAGATCGGCGCGGACGACTACGTCACCAAGCCTTATGAACCCCGCGAACTCATGGCGCGGATCAGATCCTTGATGCGGCGTATGGGCGCGTCCGAAGGACCGTTGGGCGCCGCAGAAAAATCTGCCGACGGTGTATCCGCCAGCAATCGCCGCATCGAACTACCGGGTGGCGTTTTCGATGCGACGAGCCGCAAACTCATCGGCGCTGAGGGCGAAAGCGCCGACCTGACGTCGAGTGAAATTAAGGCGCTACGAGCACTGGCCGACAATCGGCAAAGTCCCATTAGCCGCGCCTCTCTCATGAAAACCATCTTTAACCGGGACTGGGATCCGACGGACCGCAGTGTCGATGTCCTCGTCGCAAAACTGCGCAAAAAAATTTCAGATGTGATGGGCGATAAAACGGCGATACGGTCCGTTCGTGGCGTTGGCTATGAACTCTCGGTCGATGAGTCTGAAATGGACGCTCACAAGAATCCGACGAGCCGTCAAAGTCCGGCTGCAGAGTAGCGCGGGAAAGAAAAAACCCCGCGCCTAGTTAGCGCGGGGTCATCAATTGCTGAGTAGTTTCGGTACTAAATCCGAAAAAACGGCTGGAGCACTTTGGCAATCATGCCGGTCGGTAAAAGCTGACCTTCCGTCACGACCAGGCAGACGCAGTCTTCGCCGGCATCGGCTATCGGCTGATGAACCATGTCGTCATCCGCCGCTTCAACGTCACCGCGGACAAAATGTCCCGTGTCATCGGAATAGCCCCCGGCCAGCACCATCGTCATTTCATGGCCGCTGTGGCCGTGCATCGGCACTTTGGTTCCTGGCGCAATGCGCAGCAGTCCGACCTTAGGCCCCTTCGTTTCAGGCGCTATGGCAGCGTAGTGCACACCCGGACCCAACCACCGCCAGGGCAGCGACTGAACAGAACCTGACACATAATCCTTGAGCGGTTGCGGCAAACGGATGGCATCGTCATCTGGGGCAACGGATTGTTTGACGACCGGCGCGGACGCCACCTCTTCACCCTCATCAAGGCGCGCCATAACAGCATCCAGCGCGCCACCGTCCAGGGCAACCGGCGCTACGTCATCGAATAGCTCGCCGCCGACCTGTTCGGCCTTGGCTACGACAGAACGGCATTGCGGACAAAGCGCCAAGTGGGTCGCGATCAGGATTGACGACGGCTCGTCAAGCGAACCCGCGGCATAAGACCACAACAGATCGTCACTGGGATGATGACTGGCGTTCATTCTTCTTCTCCTAGCGCCGTGCGCACTTTGCGCATGGCGAGTCTTAGTCTCGATTTAACTGTTCCGAGCGGCAACCCAAGCTCTTCGGCGATTTGCCCATGAGCTTTGTCCTCGTAAAAAGACAGCCTAATAACCTCGGCTTGTTCTTCGGGGAGGTCGGCAATTGCCGCCCTCACCTGCTTCTGGGTTTCTCCTAGTTCGACCGCATCGTCCGGCGCAGTTTCTGCCTCTGGTACGAACGCGGGGTCTTCTGGATCAAAGTTAGGTCTATTTTCCTTACGCAAGGCATCGATGCGCAGATTACGGGCGACCGTAAAAATCCAGGTCCCGGCAGATGCTTTGTCCGGATCGAACTTCTCGGCTTTCCGCCAGACGGTCACCATCGCCTCTTGGCTCAGTTCCTCCGCGGACGCGATATCTGCGCCTTGGCGCATGAGATAGGACTTAACGCGAGGACCGTAGTGGGCAAAAAGTTGGGAAAAAGCCTCTTTGTCCCGCCGCTGGGCCACGGCGACCAGCAATTCGGTCATGACCGCAGTCTCTGAAACAGCCGTAGAGACAGGCTTGTCGTTGGATACCACTTTTCGTTCGCGCCTGCCGCGAGGCGCACCTCTCATGAGGACCGCTGGCGAACTTTGAACATCAACCTGTTCTTGGACACCAAACACCAGATTCCCCCGACCTGTAATCCAAAATCTACTTCTGTTCTAGATCGTTACGGCGGACCTGGGCCCTTGGATCACAGGGTGATGACGATATTTTTGGCCTCGCAGCCCTTTATCCCCTTTCAGATAAGGGGTTTTGGCGGCGTGTGAACCGGCACACGCCGACAACCGTATGCAGAACATTCTCTCCACAGAGTGGGCATCTTTGTTGGAGGCGAAACCTTGGGTTGATGTCGGACCTTCGGGCACGTCACCGGCTTGAGTGCCACCGGCGGGCACGTCCGCAGCAGAAGTAAAATTTGTGTCGTAACTGAAATGTTTCTGTGTACGCTGGTCCGGCGTCCAGGGTTATCGGCGGGGGATTTACGTTGAAGATTGCCGTTGTTGGAACGGGCGTGGCCGGACTTTCGGCCGCCTGGCTGTTGAACCGATGCCACGATGTTATCGTTTACGAGAAAGACGAACGCATTGGCGGACACTGCAATACTGTCGATGTGCATGTCGGCACTCCATCGGACCCGGCCGCGATTCCGGTCGATACCGGTTTCATCGTCTACAATGAACGAACCTATCCAAATTTAACCGCGCTGTTTGATCACCTCGGTGTCGAGACGGAAGATAGCAATATGTCGTTTTCCGCATCGGTGAATGACGGCCGCTTCGAATATTCGGGCTCAGGCTTAAAAGGGCTACTTGCGCAAAAACGCAATCTGGTGCGCCCGCGCTTCTGGAACATGGTGTGGGATATTTTGCGGTTCTACCGCGAATGCGTCACCGATGCCGCCTTGCCGGAAAACGCAGACCTCTCTTTGGGCGAATACTTGGTAAGGTCCGGGTACAGCGAAGGATTTCTGCGCGATCACATTTATCCGATGGCGAGTTCGATTTGGTCGGCCTCCTTCGACGAAATCCGAAGTTATCCTCTGGCCGCCTTTGTGCGTTTCTTCTCAAATCATGGGCTACTGGAAACCAAGAAACACATGCGCCCGAAATGGCGCACCGTCTCTGGCGGTAGCCGAACATACGTCAATAAGATCGCCGCCACGCTGAAGCATGACGTGCGCTGCGGCGATCCGGTTGTGGACATATCGCGCAACACCTTTGGCGTGACGGTAAAAACGGCGTCCGGACAGGAAGACTCGTTTGATCATGTCGTCATCGCTGCGCATTCCAATCAGGCGCTCTCGATGCTGGCAGACGCATCCGATGCTGAACGCGATCTGTTAAGCGCCATCAGGTATGAGACCAATCACGCGATTTTGCACACCGACACGACAATGATGCCCCGCCGGCGGCGAGCTTGGGCGAGCTGGAATTACGTTTCTGCTGCCGAAGATGATAGGGAGCGATTGGTCTGTCTTACCTATTGGATGAACTTGCTGCAAAACATCGACAACAGTCATCCGGTGTTTGTCACCTTAAATCCCCATCGCGAGCCCGACCCCAACACGGTCATCGACCGGTTCGATTACGAACATCCGATCTTCGATCAGGCAGCCCTCAATGCGCAAAGAGACCTTTGGGCCGTGCAGGGCAATAACCGCACTTGGTTCTGCGGTGCCTACTTCGGCTACGGGTTCCACGAGGACGGTCTGCAGTCAGGGCTAGCCGTTGCAGAGGCGCTGGGCGACGTCCGGCGCCCCTGGACCGTTGCCAATGAGTCAGGCCGCATCTGCATGGCCGGCGCATTGCCGCCCGCCGTAGCGGCTTAGGCCATGACCGCCCTTTCCTCCTGCCTTTACACCGGAACGGTGATGCACCGGCGCACCCGTCCGCGGCGGCATCGGCTGGTCTACAAAGTGTTCGCATCCCTGCTCAATATCGACGAACTTGAGCAAACCGCCCGCGAGGTTCGAGGATTTGGATACAACCGCTTTTCACTGCTGAGCTTTTATGACCGGGATCATGGACCGGGAACCGACGCGCCCCTAAGGCCTTGGGTGGAGGGCGTCCTCAAGGACGCCGGCGTCGATTTACAAGGTGGGAAGATCGAGCTGTTGTGTTACCCGCGCATCCTTGGTTACGTGTTCAATCCGTTGTGCAATTATTTCTGTTACCGACCGGACGGCACGCTGGCCGCGATCTTGCACGAGGTGTCCAACACCTTCGGACAACGCCACTGCTACCTGTTCCGGGTACCCGCGGCTGGCGGCGCTAATGCCGACCGGTCCATTATTCGCCAGACCATCGACAAATGTTTCTACGTGTCGCCTTTCATCGAAATGGATATGACCTACAATTTCCGCATCATCCCTCCGGGTGACGAAGTCGCAGTCTCTATTCATGAAACAGATGACCAGGGCACACTGCTTTACGCCTCCTTCAGCGGATCACGAAAACCGCTCGAAAAATGGACAATGGTCAAGGCGTTCTTGTCATACCCGCTGATGACACTCAAAGTGATAGGCGGAATTCATTGGGAAGCACTGAAACTGTGGCGCAAGGGCGTTCCCCTAGTAAAACGGCCTGACCCGCCACCGCATTTGGTCACCGTTGCTCAGAACTAAGAAACGTAACAGAGGGCGACATGGACGACACGTCACCGGACTCCAATCCGGAAAATCTTGAGTCACCAACTGCCGTACAGCGCGGCAAACATGTGCTTGTTGGCAAGGTAGTTGGGGTCCTGAGCAAAATCTCAATCGGCCGCCTGACCCTCACCCTGCCCGATGGTTCGCATCACGAACTTGGACCGGGAGGCGAACCACAGGCGTCAATGGTCATCAATCGATGGCGTGCTGTGCGCCGCTTGCTGACCCAGGGCGACATGGGTTTTGTGGAGTCCTATCTGGACGGCGACTGGGATAGCCCTGACCCATCCCGGGTGGTCGAGATCGCCGTGCTCAACCGCCCAAGCGCCAAGACTCACGAGTTGGATGGGTTTTGGCACAGACTGCGGAATCGGATTATTCACACCCTGCGCGCCAACACCAAACGTGGTGCGCGGCGCAACATTTCCGCGCACTACGATCTTGGCAACGCGTTCTATGAGCAGTGGCTCGATCCGACGATGACGTACTCGTCCGCAATTTACACGGACGCCAACCTGCCACTGGATAAAGCTCAGGAAATGAAATACCGCCGCATCGCTGAAATGCTGCGCCTGCAGCCGAACCATTCGGTGCTGGAAGTCGGTTTCGGTTGGGGCGGGTTTGCCGAGTTTGCCGTGAAAGAGTACGGCTGTTCGATCACCGGCCTCACACTCTCCCGGGAACAATTAAATTTCGCTGGAGAACGGCTGCACAAAGCTGGATTGTCGGAACGGGTCGATCTACGGCTGCAAGATTACCGCGACGTGGATGGACAGTTCGATCGTATTGCCTCGATTGAGATGTTCGAGGCCGTGGGCGAAGCCAATTGGCCGCACTACTTCAACATGATCCGTGACAGACTGATCCAGGGCGGCGAGGCCGCGCTGCAAATCATCACCATTGATGACGATCATTTCGAGCGGTATCGCCGCAGCGCCGATTTCATTCAGCGCTACATCTTCCCGGGTGGGATGTTGCCGTCTGTGACGGCGTTAAAACAGGAAGTCGACCGCGCCAAACTCCAGTTCGTCGACATGACAACATTCGGCGACAGTTACGCCAAAACGTTGCGGGAATGGCGCGAGAGATTCCTGGGCGCCTGGGCCAATATCGAGCCACTCGGGTTCGACGAACGGTTCCGCCGCATGTGGGAGATGTACCTGGCCTATTGCGAGGGTGGATTCCGGGCCAGATTGATTGATGTGGGCCAGTTCAAGATTGCCCGCGTATAAGGATTAAAACCGCTCCCTTTCATCACGCGGCACCCCGCTCCATGCCCGCATCGTCTTCAGACCTGACCTATCGCCGCCTGTTCGCCTATGGCGGTCCGGCTTTCGCCCTCGCGATGCCCACCATTCCGGCGTTCGTGTATCTGCCGGCGCTTTATGCCGAAGGACTAGGTCTCGCGGCTGCTGGGCTTGTCCTGCTGGCCGCGCGCGCCATCGACGTGATTTCCGATCCCATCATCGGCGTCGTCAGCGACAGATATGAAACGCGGTGGGGCAGGCGCAAACCCTGGATCGCCATCGGGGCAGTGCTCGCCGGTTTTGCCTTGATACGGCTGTTCCAGCCGCCAGCAGACGTGACGGCTCAGTACCTCCTGATCTGGGCTGTTGTGCTTTACGTGGGCTGGACCTTTATCGCCGTGCCCTACACCGCTTGGGGCGCAGAACTAAGCGACGACTATAACGAACGCTCGAAGGTGACTGGTGTCCGCGAAGGTTTGACCCTCATCGGCATCCTGGTCGCCGGTGCTATCCCAGCGGTCGCCGCTGGTGCCGGCTGGTCGGAAGCAGAGGGTTTAGCAGCGGTCTCTTGGACGGCCATTGCCCTTGGCGCGCCGGCCATTGCGATCCTTCTCTGGCGCGTGCCTGAGACCCAAGACAAGTATTCGAAGTCCGGCCGCGCACCACTCAGTATGGCGTCTGCTGTTCAAGCCACGCGCGTGTTGGGGTCCAACAAGCCCTTCATACGTCTGTTGTCGGCCTGGTTTATCAACGGCATGGCCAACGGCATCCCCGCCGCGCTGTTCCTGCTCTACCTGGAGTTCTCGCTGGAGGCCAGCGAAGCCCAGCGCAGCACTTTGATCCTCGCCTATTTCGTCAGCGGCGTGCTGTCCATTCCGCTGTGGGTGCCCCTGAGCCGGCGCTTCGGCAAGCACCGGGTGTGGTGCTGGGCCATGATTCTCACCTGCTCGGCCTTCATCTGGGTGCCATTCCTGGAACCCGGCGATATCGCGGCGTTCGCTGTCATATGCGTCGTGACTGGAATCGGGCTCGGGGCCGACCTTGCCCTGCCCCCAGCCCTGCAGGCCGATGTGGTCGACTTTGACCGCTTGCGCAGCGGCAAGGCCAGGGCTGGCGTGTTTTTCGCCTTGTGGAGTATGGCGACCAAACTGGCTCTGGCCCTGGGCGTGGGCATCACCTTTCCGGTTCTGGAGGCCCTAGGGTTTTCCGCTGATGGCGGAAATAGCGTGTCCGCATTGCGGTCACTCGCAGTGATCTACGCCGGTGTCCCCGTCGTATTCAAACTTGTAGCAATTGGAGTTGTTTGGTCGTTTCCAATTACGCAGACGCGCCAGGAGCTCATTCGCAAACGGCTTGACCGCCGAGCTTCGCAGTCAGCTTAGGAGGCTCTTTATGTTTCGGACCATCCTGCTGAGCGTCTTGGCCACGGTGGTATTAACGGGATGCAGTGGAACAATGAAACCTGAAGACTTTGCCAATCGCGAACCCAGGTTTGTTCTTGAAGAGTATTTCGAAGGCAAGACCAAGGCCTGGGGCATGTTCCATGACCGCTTTGGGAAATTGCGCCGCGAGTTCGTCGTGGATATCACCGGAACATGGGACGGCGAAACCCTGACACTTGATGAAGAGTTCGACTACGCCGACGGCGAAAAAGACCGCCGCGTTTGGACGATCCGCAAGATTGACGACAATACCTATGTCGGCACGGCTGGTGACATTATCGGTGAAGCGCAGGGATCACTTTACGGCAACGCGCTGAACTGGACGTATGACATGAACCTCAAAGTCGGCGACGGCACCTGGAAAGTGAAGTTCGACGACTGGATGTTCCTGCAGCCGGGCGGCGTATTGCTCAACCGCGCGTCCGTCTCAAAGTGGGGATTTGAATTGGGTGTGGTCACGCTGTCGTTCTCGCGTGCCGACAACCAAAGTGACGCCGCAAATTTTAGTCTACAGCAGCGCGCCGCCGAATAAGGCGGAGCAGTCCTCCAACAAGAGGTATGCGCTCGTAGAACTGAGCCGCAGCATCCCAAAAATCGATATGTGACGCGACCCGGCCATCCTGGGCAAAACGAAGTTCACTCATGCCCTGTACGACCCACGGCTCCCGGCCAAGCGCTTTGACTGTGGCGCGGCTTTCCCAACGCAAGAAGCAAACGTCTCCATCATAAGAACAGTGCAACACACGGAACGTAATGTCCGGGGCGGCCTTGAACATATGCGCAAGCACCGCTTTGTACGCATCAACGCCACGAACATCGTTGAACGGATCTTTGAAGTGGACATCGTCGGTGACGACGCCGGACAGATGATCCAGTGACGCGGGCTGGAGTGCCTCATAAAACGCGATATAAGCCGAAGCTGGGTGGGACGCCCTTTCCATCGGACCGGTCAGACCTTGGTCATCTTCTTAACCAAAGGAAAATAGAGCCGATAGGGCAGCGTTCTGAGGAACTTGAGAATGAGCACGAAGGGTGTTGGGAAGGCGATTTCGAACTTGCCTTTCGCCATGCCGCCGAACACCGCTTTGGCCGCGTCCTCAGGTTCCATCAGGAAAGGCATCGGAAAATCATTCTTGTCAGTCAGCGGGGTCCGCACAAACCCTGGATTAATAACGCTTATCGTTACGCCGAGAGCATCGAGCTGGGTTTTTAGGGACTCACACATGTTGATCAGGGCAGCCTTGGTTGCTCCATAAGCGGCAGCATTGGGTAAACCGCTATACCCTGCGACCGAGGCGACAATGGCGATGTGTCCTTTGCGCCGATCGATGAAGGTTGGCAGCACCGCCTCAACCCCATTTATCGATCCGAGGTAATTCACCTCCATCAAAGTGCGAAATGCGCCAACCGAAAAATCCTTTGGATCAGTCGGAATATGCGTGCCCGCATTGAAGATAACTTGATCGAGCTGGCCGCGGTCGTTCTCGATGGCCTTGAATGTCTGCTTCACGGCATCGTGGTCTGTCACATCGAGTGGGTAAGGATGTATTTGACCGGACAGGTTTTTGTCCACCGCTTCACGCGCGACATCCTTGAGGTCGGACTCGGTCCGGGCACTGATCGCGACCTGCCACCCGTGCGCTGCGTACTCAAGGGCGATGGCCTTGCCAATCCCCTGTCCCGCGCCCGTTATCCAGAGAAGACCGCTCATTGCGGTGCGGCTGAGATTTGCTGCGCCTCCTCCGGCAAGCCGCATTCACGGCAGACGTGTTGGAGCGTTTCACCCTGCTTGGTGGTAAACCGCATGCCAACCCATCGGCCATCCCGGTCATACCAAACCTCGGTGTCGCGAAGCTCACCGGTGTACTCGAAACGCTCGGCCGCAATTGGCCCAGATTTCGTTTCGATGGTCTCGATCCCGCGGCCCAGAACTTCGACCTTTGCCAATTGCCCGTTAATACTGTTCAGCACCACCGAACTGTCGACCGCGCGTACATTCCAGTGGTTTGAGGGATACACCCATTCATCACCGACGAACGTTCCCTTCCGGCCTGTTGAGTAAAATGTGCCGTCCTCGGCGCGGTACGCCTCGACCGAGGATTCCTCGCCATTGTCATTGGTCTCGGACGTCAGAGACTGCAACACGCCATCGCGCCAATAGGCGATGGCTTCAAACTCATACTTGTATGCGGTGATAAACAGTAATTTGACCTTGAGCTTGAAGTGACTGCGCACCCGAAGCTGGCCGTCCTCCATCTCAAATTCGACTTTGTGGCGCCCGACCCGCGTGCCTTTGCGATAGACATCGAATTCTAGACCGTCGGGATACAACGTCAGTGGATCAATGTCCTTGTGAGGCTGCTTCGGCCCGACTTGAACAATGACGGGATCTTCGGGCGTACCCTGAACGGCCTCTTCACCGCCCTCACCCACCTCCTGAGAGGACGCAGGTCTTGGCGTAGCCAGAATGATTAGACCGACAATGATCGCCAGCCACAGAACAAATACCCAAACCCGGTTCGTCGGCTTCTTTTGACTCATCAACATCACCGCACACAAATCCTGGCGTCTTTACAACCCGTTGAGCTATCTACGTTTATCCCATCTAAACGGATGCATGACGGCGGGTCTGCGCCTGACTAACCCCTATCTGAAGAGGGGTTAGTCATATACAGAAATGTGGCAAAAAAGCGAGATATGCGGCTTTGCCTCGGACGTATTGCGACCAGAGAATCGAGGGTTTCTGGGATTTTTCGCCCCGAGAAGGCTGTGCCTACTCGCCGCCCTCCAGCGGTGTCATGGACAGGTCCACTTTCAGACCAAGCTGGCGGATCATGGCGATGCTGTCATTGTTGCCCCACCGTTCCACGACTTTACCGTCCTCAAAGCGATAGATGTCGATGGCCGAGGTTTCGAACCGCCGGCCGTTGGGAGGATTGCCTTCCATCTCACCTTTGACGCGCGTTCCAGTCATGGTTACACGGGCAACAACCAAATCGCCTTGGCAAATGATGAGGTTGTTGGTCAGAACGCGGTCTGGCGAAACCTCTTCGGAATGCTGCCAAATCCGGGTCATGTGATCGGGCGTGCGCACGGCGGTGCCCAGCCCACCTGCATCCACATTGTGACTGACAAACTCATCGGCATAGTACTCTCCGGCTCTGTCGCCTTGACGCTCATTGAAGAGGATCTGCGTCATCTCGAGGTAGGTGTTGAGGTTGGACTGATCGCCGGGACACACGATTTCTGTGGCCTGAACAGGCGACACAGCGAGTAAACCGAAGATTGATGCTGAAACCAGGGTTGTCCTGATCATTTTTGCCTCCGCTGTAAGTTTTTGTTTTTCGTGATTGTGGGTATGTAGGCGTTTGTCTACGGAATTCTAGAACGGAAGAGTCACGTTCCGGTCAATAACGATGGCGATGAAAATCCCGGCGAGATAGTTCATCGAAAAGAAGAAGGTCTTCCGCGCCCATGCCTTGGTCGGCTCTTTGACGAGACGCCAGTTGAGCCATAAGAACCAGCCGCCGAGCAGGGTGCTGACTGCGAAGTACAGTAGGCCGAGCTCGCCAAAGAGCGTGGGCAACGCAGCAGACGCAACCAGGAGCACGGTGTTGACCATCATGTACTGCGCGCACTTCTTATCACCGACCAGAACCGGCAGCATGGGCACGCCCGCCCGGGCATAGTCATCCTTGATCATCATGGCCAGCGCCCAGAAATGCGATGGCGTCCAGAGGAACAGCGTGATCGCCATCAGCATTGGCAGGGTAAACGCGGTCGGATCGGCCGCAGCGGCGCCCGCAAGCACGGGGAAGCTTCCAGCCGCGCCCCCAATCACGATGTTCATCCAGTGCCGGCGTTTCAGCCAAATCGTGTAGATCACCATGTAGGTAAACGCGCCCAAGGCGAGGTGCGCGGCAACGATCCAGTTGAGGGCCGCCGCGGCGAGAGCACAGCCGGCAATCAACAGGCCTCCGGCCATCCAGAGAGCAATCGAAGGATGCTTGAGGTCACCCGAGGCCAGCGGACGGTTCTGCGTGCGCGACATTTTGCGGTCGATATCGCGGTCGTAAAAGTGATTGAAGACCGATGACCCGGACGCACACAGCATCATCGCGGCCATGACTGCGATCAGGGCACCCCACTGGACGGTTTCAGCGACGGCGAAATATCCAGCCATAGCCGTAATCGTCAGCAAAACGCCGATGCGTAGCTTCAGCAGTTCTATGTAACGGCGCACGGTCACGGATTACCCACACTGATGTTCTCAAGGTCCGGCTCATCAGGTGAGTCTGAGGAGTGGGACTCTGAGCCGGGTTTTAGCAAAAGACATCTGATCGCCAAAACAACAAATATGACGCCGCCGATAACGGCGATGAGGCCTCCTGCGCCCATCAATATCATCGAGGCGAGCTTATCGGCACTGTCCAGCCCTTGCTCTTCGCCAGCGACTTTGCGCGCCACCCCCTGCAGCCCGGCCAGAAAAAGACCGAGGGAATGCAGCGCTTGTCCCGTGCCGAGTAGCACATATGACGCCAGACGCCATTTCCGTTTCGGCATCGGCAACTCGAGAAGCGGGAAAAACAGCCCGAAATACAAACACATAAACACCAACGTCACGCCGATAAGTTCTGCGTGATAGTGCGCGGGTGTGCGCGTATCGACGGAACTCTCGAAAAATCCGATCAGCCCGCCCAGAGAGAACAGGATCAGCGCCACCCACAGGCCGTTGATTTCCGGCGGTTGAATTTTGAAGGCCGTAGCCCGTCGCGCAAACAACCAAAACGTCGCAATCAGGAAAAGGCCCATGGGAAGCGGCAGGACATACCAGTATAGATCGGTAAAGGCGTTGACCTGGGCCGCATCGTCAGCGGGCAAAGAAAGGTAGAGCAACGGCCCGATGGCCGCGCCGCCAACCATAAGCGCCGCTAGACCTTTGAACACTTTTTCGGAGACCGGTGTCTGTCCGAGCGACATGCGGCTCAGAAGATACATGCCAATCATCAATAAAAGCGTGTTGGCGAACTGCAGGACATGGCCCATGCCCCAGAAGGCCCGTTCGGCCACATCCGTCGCCGGCAAGCCTTGAGGCATCGTCACCCATGCCGCTGCCAAGCAGATGAGTGCCGTTAGAAAGATGAGTCCCGCGGCTGCAACGGCGAACACCACCGCCTCACTTGACCGGGCGCGGAACACGATCATCAACAATCGTAAGACCGGCAAAACCAAGCCAACCGCTAACAAGGTGAGCCCCGCGAAGAACAGCGGATGGATCAGCACCGGGATGTAGTTGTTAGGCGATGCGTCCCCGAGGTTGAGTAGGACGGGCGTCAGGGTCACGACAAAACTCAGTCCAGCGGCGGCCAGGGCCGTTCGACCGACGAAAGCGGCACCACCGGACAACGGACCGGCAACGCTGGTCGCCAAAACCGTCAACGCACCTTGCACGCCGAGATACCAAATCACGAAGGCAAAGGTCACATGAGCGATGAGGCCTTTTTCAAAAAAGGTTTGGCTGTTCCACGGCAGCACCACTTCTGCACCCGGAACGCGCAACACCGCGACCAGGATCGCCATCAGCCCGGCGACCGCGAGTGCGGCAATAGGGAGAGTGACCCACCCTTTCAGCTCCCACGCCAGGTCGGGGGTGAGCCGGCCCGCAAAATGGCCGTCGACCGCCGCCTCAGGCGTCTCGACCCCATGTTCTGGCGGTGGCGGGAGGTGAAAGTCCATGGTCCGTCCGGTTCCGGTTCTGGTCGACGTTAAACGGTGGGTGCCGGATAGACATGGTACAGGATCGCGTAGACCGCGACTCCTGAAATCGTGACAAACATCCAGACCGGCCAGGTCCACCGGGCGATCCGCTTGTGGCGGTCGAATTCTCCCTTGTAAGCCCGCCACACCGTATAGATGACCATCGGTGAAACCACAGTCGCAAGCACGACATGCGAGATGAGAAGCGTGTAGTACGCCGGCACAGCCCAACCCGTGCCGGGAAATACAAAAATGGGCGCGGTGAAGTGGTAGGTCAGGTAAGAAATGAGAAAAAGAGCGGAGACACAGATCGCGGCGATCATCACCTTGCGATGACTTTCCTTCCGTCCTGCTTTGATGAGAATGAACCCGATCAGCAGCAGGATCGTGGATATCGAATTCAAAGCCGCATTAACGTGGGGCAGAACGGTCGCTGTTGTCATGGTGCTCCGGTATCAGATGGAAGTGCGTGATCTGCGGTCATAAGGCAGCGCCGTTATGGGCCCTGGAACGCGACCTTCGCGATAAAACTCACATACATGAACAGCGACAAGGCGCCGACACCTAGGCCGAACAGGATGAGCTTTTTTCTTTGCTGAGGAGTCTCAGTCATTGCGGTCTCCCAACTATTATCCCGCCGGTTAGGGGCTTAGTCCGGCGGCGGGGCGGTGAGTACCACACCGCAAACGGGGTGTCATGCACTGTCGCGTCAATCTGCGAGGGACCAGTCGGCAACACGCCGCAGGTGCGACTCATTCGCAAACCCTTAGTTTTCAACGGTTTTCTTTACCCCTTGGGGGTGTTGAGCTATGGTCGGTGCCAATTGGGTGAGGGTCCAGTTGCAAGTGTCCGCGCGCAAGCCTGACAGGCAAGTCAGCTTTGCACCGCTTAAGCTGAAAAATCGGTTGAAACCAAGACCCTGGCCCCTTAAACGATTGTCCGTTCGCCAGCGGAAGGGAGATATAAGTGTGACCCGCATTTCAGCGTTCTTTACAGGTGTGATGGTGTCCGTGATGACAGCCTCCACCGCGTCGGCCCAGGACTTGCCGACACCCTCATTCCCCGTTCCCTGGCAGCTCGGCCTTCAGACCCCCGCGTCCCCGGTTGCGGAACGTCTAGTCGAGTTTCACGATTTTCTGATGGTGATCATCACCGCCATCTCGCTGGTGGTGTTAGCGCTGCTGATTTGGTGCGCTGTCCGTTACAACGCCAAGGCCAATCCGGTCCCGTCCAAGAATTCGCACAACACCCTGTTGGAGATTGTTTGGACGGCCATCCCAGTCATTATTTTGGTGGTCATCGCGGTGCCGTCATACCGGTTGCTTTACTATATGGACCGGATCGAAGACCCCGAACTCACGGTCAAAGTCATCGGTAACCAATGGTACTGGACCTACGAGTTCCCCGATGACGACATTTCATTCGACTCCTTGCCGCTCACCGACGAAGAAATTGACCTGGCTGCCGGTCAGCACCGCCTGCTCGAAGTCGACACGCCGCTTCTGCTTCCGGTCGATACTGACATCCGTATTCTCTTCACGGCGACAGACGTGTTGCACGCTTGGACCATTCCGGCGTTCGGCGTGAAGCTGGACAATGTTCCGGGCCGCACCAACGAGACCTGGACGCGGATTACCGTGCCGGGCAAATACTACGGCCAGTGCTCTGAGCTGTGCGGTATCGACCACTCGTATATGCCGATTGTGGTCCATGCCGTGTCTAAGGAAGAATTCGAAGCATGGCGCGCTGATCAGTTGGCTGACGCAGGCATCGCCATTGAATCCGAAAACCGCCTCGCCGCCCTCACTCAGGAGTGACCAGCATGTCTTCATCGGCGACTCACGCTCACGACGATCATCATGACCACGCGCCAGCTGGGATTACCCGCTGGCTGTACTCCACCAACCACAAGGACATCGGCACGATGTACCTTGTGTTCTCGGTTATCGCCGCGCTGGTTGGCGGTGGGATGTCGTTCCTGATCCGAATGGAACTGGGTGAGCCAGGCGTTCAGATATTCAACGAGCTGAGCGACAATCCCAAGCAGTTCTATAACGTCACGGTTACGGCGCATGCGCTGTTGATGGTGTTCTTTGTGGTCATGCCCGCCCTGATCGGCGGCTTCGGCAACTGGTTTGTCCCGATGATGATCGGTGCGCCTGACATGGCCTTCCCGCGGATGAACAACATTTCGTTCTGGCTGATGCCACCCGCTCTGGTGCTGCTGATCCTGTCGGCAGTTATGGGACAAGGCGCCGGTACGGGCTGGACCCTATATCCGCCGCTCTCAGGCTTGGCTGGACAACCGGATATGTCGGTTGATTTCGCTATTCTGTCGCTCCACGTGGCCGGCGCGTCGTCGATTCTGGGGGCGACCAACTTCATCACCACGATTTTGAACATGCGCGCGCCCGGCATGACCATGCACAAAATGCCGTTGTTCGTCTGGTCCATCCTCATCACCGCGATTTTGCTGTTGCTGGCTCTGCCGGTCCTCGCGGGCGCGTTGACCATGCTGTTGACCGACCGCAACTTCGGCACGGCGTTCTTTGATCCGCGCGGCGGTGGTGACCCGCTGTTGTGGCAGCATCTGTTCTGGTTCTTCGGTCACCCCGAAGTGTACATCATGATCCTGCCGGCCTTCGGCATCATCAGCCACATCGTCTCGACGTTCTCCAAGAAGCCGGTCTTCGGCTATCTGGGCATGGCTTACGCCATGGCTTCGATCGGTTTCGTTGGCTTCATCGTGTGGGCTCACCACATGTACACCGTGGGGATGGGGGTCAATTACCGCGCGTACTTCGTCGCGGTGACCATGGCCATCGCGGTACCAACGGGCATCAAGATCTTCAGTTGGATCGCCACGATGTGGGGCGGATCGATTGAGTTTAAGACGCCAATGGTGTGGGCAATTGGCTTTATCTTCCTGTTCACGGTCGGTGGCGTAACCGGCGTGGTGCTGGCGAATGCCGGCATGGATATCGCCATGCATGACACTTACTACGTGGTTGCCCACTTCCACTATGTGTTGTCGTTGGGCGCTGTGTTCGCGATCTTCGCGGCATTCTATTACTGGTTCGACAAGATGACCGGAAAGTCCTTCCCTGAATGGGCGGGGCAGCTTCACTTCTGGACCACTTTCATCGGCGTGAATGTGCTGTTCTTCCCGCAGCACTTCCTTGGCCTCGCGGGCATGCCACGGCGTTACATCGACTACCCGGACATCTACGCCGAGTGGAACTACGTCTCGACCATCGGCGCGTATATCTCGATGGGCAGCACCGTGTTCTTCTTGGTCATGGCCTTGATCGTGATGATCGGC
Organism: Trididemnum clinides; assembly: GCA_963675345.1. Lineage (NCBI taxonomy): Eukaryota > Metazoa > Chordata > Ascidiacea > Aplousobranchia > Didemnidae > Trididemnum > Trididemnum clinides. The sequence continues at coordinate 450,276 of CAVLYW010000155.1, forward strand.
GGCAAGAAGTCGGTGGCCAATCCTTGGGGTGAAGGCGCGACGACGCTCGAGTGGACTGTTCCCTCACCGGCGCCGTTCCATACCTTTGAGGATCAGCCCGACATGAGCGGCTCTCAGCCCATCGCTCAACCTCAGCCCGCTGAGTAGGACGGTAACGCGTGTCGGATCAGAACAACCTATCCCAGCGCAATGCGCGCACCGCCATCACAGCGTTTGCCGTGGTGGCTGGGATGGTGGGCCTGTCGTTTGCATTTGTGCCGTTGTACACCCTGATCTGTCAGGTCACGGGCCTGGGCGGCACCCCGCAAACGGCTGACTCAGCCGGCTCCGTTGTTCTGGAGCGCGAGATCACGGTACGCTTTGACGCCAACGTGGATCGCGGATTGCCGTGGGCTTTTTCACCGAACGACCGGTCGGTCACGCTGCGTCTGGGTGAAGAAGGAATGGTTTCATACACCTCGTCCAATATGTCGAACGAGCCGGTCACCGGGATTTCTACCTTTAACGTCACACCAATTAAGGCGGCTCAATACTTCACCAAAATCGAGTGCTTCTGTTTCATTGAACAGACACTCGAACCAGGCCAGACGGTCGATATGCCCGTGACGTTCTACGTCGATCCGGCACTGGTGGAGGATGAACTGGCCAACGACGTCCAGACCATCACCCTGTCATACACGTTCTACCGGACCTTGGACGACATCCCCGAAGAGGGTGACGATGCCATGTCTGCAGTCGAGCCCACTTTAAGTCATGACTCCGCCGCAATTGTCGGTGGGAATTGAGCAACATGCGTAACTTGCGAGGACGCGAACTATGAGCGCACAAGCTAATCACCCTTATCACATGGTCAACCCGAGCCCATGGCCGGCACTTGGCGCTTTGTCCGCTCTGACCCTAACTGTTGGCGCCGTCTTCTACTTTCACGATGAACCCCTGTTCGGCGTAAGCGGTTTTGCCAAGCTCATTCCCGGGTTCGCCCTTCTCTTCGCAACGATGTATTTTTGGTGGCGTGACGTGGTCAAGGAGTCGGTCGCCGAACGCGCACACAGCAACGAAGTGAGCACGGGCCTACGCATGGGCATGGTGCTGTTTATCGCCTCCGAAGTGATGTTCTTCGCCGCATTTTTCTGGGCGTTCTTCCACCATTCTCTTGGGTTTTCCACCGCCACGCTGCAGTGGCCGCCTGAAGGCATCGAAACGCTCGCGGCATGGCACCTGCCCTTCTACAACACCGTGATCCTGCTGACGTCGGGTGTGACAGTGACCCGTGCGCATCTCTACATTGAAGCGGGCATGAACGACAAAGCGGCGAAGTGGACCTGGATCACCGCTATTCTCGGCGTTCTGTTCCTCGGCCTGCAGGCTTTTGAATATGGTCACGCCGCCTTCGCCCTAACCGATGGCATCTATCCGTCGACGTTCTACCTGGCCACCGGCTTCCACGGCTTCCACGTGTTTGTCGGCACGACCTTCTTGATCGTCTGCGCCGTGCGCGCCCAGCGCAATCAGTTCCAAGCTGAAAAGCATATCGGCTTCCAGTCGGCGGCCTGGTACTGGCACTTTGTCGACGTCGTGTGGCTGTTCCTGTTCGTCTGGGTCTACTGGCTCCTCGGCGATCCGGTCCGCACCTTCGGATAAGTTATCGGATTGGCCGGGCGTAAAACCCCGGCCAATTTATTTACGATGTCAGGCGTCGAAGATAACCAGCCATCAGCACCGCTGTTTACGGTCGCCCTCGGTGGACGATGCCCCCGCTGCGGCCAAGGCAAATTGTTCCGGACGTTCCTAGGCGTCGCTGAACGATGCGACGTCTGCGGCCTGGGTCTGGCGGGACACGATTCAGGCGACGGTCCGGCTTTCTTCATTATGTTGCCGCTTTGTATTCTCGTCGCCGTCGCCGCACTGGTCTTGGATATGCGTCTGCAACCGCCCATGTGGGTTCACATGACGCTTTGGCCGCTGGTGATTGTGCTGGTGGTGTTGCTAACGCTGAGACCGGTGAAAGCGACGATGATCGCCCTACAATATAAGCACCGCGATACCGAGAACACGGACTCCTCGAATCAGCAGTAAGTCAGGCCACAGCGGTCTTTCCCTCAGCCGAATGAGAGGCTAGCGTTTCTCCTCAATCTCACCTGGGAGACCGCCGCGATGGACCACCTCACTCACATCAATCCGCCAACCCTTTCGGACAGCCTTGCCGTCGGCTACTCGCAGGTGATCCGCGCCAGCCCCGGCGAGATCGTATTCATCGCCGGCCAGGTCGGATGGGATACGGACAGCAAAATCGCCGGCGACGGGTCCTTCGGAGCACAGGCCCGCAAGGCGCTGGAGAACGTTCGCACGGCGTTGGATGAAGGCGGTGCACAGCCCGACGATGTTACACACATCAAGTACTTCGTCGTCGGTTGCACGGAAGAACGGGTCGCTGAACTCAGCGGAGCTATTAGGGAGTCCCAGCTCATTCATCCGGACCACCCGCCGACAGGGACGTTGATCGGGGTTGAGAAACTTGCCCGTGATGAATTGCTGATTGAAATCGAAGCCATTGCGGTTGTTTCGGCGTCGACTTAGGACCGGATATCCCCCTAGAATTTGTCCAAACCGCTCAAACGATTGATAAGGGCTCACATATGACGACGCTGCCTCCCGATCAGATCTATTACGTCTCACCGGAGCAAATCAAAACCTGGCGCGATGAAGGCTCCGCCATCATCGTTGATGTGCGGGAACAAAACGAATGGGACGAAGCGCGCATTCCGGGCGCGACCTTGATCTCCCTTTCAACGTTCGATCCAGGTGCGGTGCCCGACCCCGGCGACAAGCATTTGGTGTTCCATTGCCGGTCCGGGCGGCGCTGTGGGTTGGCCTCCGAGAAAATGGTTGAGGCCGGTTACACCGGTGTGATCAAACGCATGGAAGGCGGCTTCCTAGCGTGGGATGCTGCCGGGTACGACAAGGAAGACGGCTAACACAGGAAGGCGCGTGATGAGCACCGCTGCCATACGCCATGAGCCGGATTTAATCGGCCGGGAACGTGATCGGGTTTTCCTGATTGTCGTCGATGACTCCGAGGAACTCGCCGCCGTGATCCGCTATGCCTGCAATCGCGCCCGGCATACCGGCGGACGCGTCGCCTTGCTCTATGTGATCGATACGGAAACCGGGAAGGATTTCCAGCACTGGCACTTCGTCGGCAACCTAATGGAGGAAGAGGCGGAGCAACAGGCGCGAGACGCCCTCAGCCGCTTCAGCGCGCAAATCTTCAAGGACTCCGGCACCAAGCCAGACCAGTACATCCGCAAAGGCAACCAGCGCGAAGAACTGTTCGCCCTGGTCAACGAACACCCCGAAATCTCAATTCTGCTGCTGGGGTCGGCGCCGGGGGAAAAACCGGGACCCCTGGTCGAAGCGGTGACTGGCAAATTTGCAGGCCAGATCGGCATCCCGGTGACGGTCATTCCGGGGTCCCTGTCCCAGGAGGAAATCGACCGTTTGACCTGAGCCCTGGAACGGTTAAATTCCCAAAACCAATCAGTATTTAGGCTGCTGTTTTATAAAGCGGCAGCTTTGGAGAACGTTCATGCCCTTCCCCGCCCCTGCGGAGAATGACGGGGTCGAGACGTCGCCGGCGGTCGCAGACGAGGTCAAGACAACCACATGCTACATGTGCGCCTGCCGCTGCGGCATACGGGTGTTTCTGAAGGACGGACAGGTCCGTTATATCCAGGGCAATCGCGACCACCCCGTCAACAAGGGTGTCCTGTGCGGCAAGGGCGCCGCCGGGATCATGAACCATCTGTCCCCAGCCCGGCTGCGCAAGCCTCTGAAACGATGCGGGCCGCGCGGCTCGGGTGACTTCGAGGAAATCGAGTGGGACGAAGCTCTGTCCATCGCGCAGTCCTGGCTGGGTGACATCCGCAAGAATGATCCAAAGAAACTCGCGTTCTTTACCGGGCGTGATCAAAGCCAGTCCCTGACAGGCTGGTGGGCGAAGCAGTTCGGCACGCCCAACTACGCCGCCCATGGCGGTTTCTGTTCGGTGAACATGGCAGCGGGCGGGTTGTATTCGATCGGCGGATCCTTCTGGGAATTCGGCGAGCCCGACTGGGAGCATGCACGGATTCTCCTGATGTTCGGCGTCGCTGAGGATCATGACTCCAACCCCATCAAGATCGGCCTCGGCAAACTCAAGGAGCGCGGCGCGAAAGTGATCGCGGTTAACCCGGCCCGCACGGGCTACGCCGCGATTGCCGATGAATGGCTGGGCATCCGGCCCGGAACCGACGGTCTGCTGATTCTCGCTCTGGTGCATGAGCTTTTAAGAGCGGGCAAGATCGACCTCGACTACCTGGCCCGCTTCACCAACGCCGGTTGGCTGGTCCGGCAGGCCCCGGGCACCGCCACGGACGGACTGTTTTTACGCAATGACTCCGGAACGCCGTTGGTGTGGGACCGCAAGACCGGTGCCGCCGTTGCCCACACCGACACCAACGCGGTAGCCGATCTGACATCATCGCATAACGTGAACGGCGCAACTGCGGTACCGGTGTTTAAGCTGATCGCCGAACGCTACAGCGATTCGCAATACGCCCCGGACGCGGTGGCCGACCGCACGGGCATCCCCGCGGAGACCATTCGCCGGATTGCCGCGGAAATCGCCGACGCCGCGTTCAATCATCCGGTGACCTTACCGGTCGCCTGGACGGACGCTCACGGCAAGACCCATGCGGAAATGACCGGCCGCCCGGTCGCCATGCATGCCATGCGCGGCATATCCGCGCACAGCAATGGCTTTCAGACGTGCCGGGCGCTTCATCTGCTGCAAATGCTGATCGGCGCGGTCGATACCCCGGGGAGCTTCCGCTACAAACCGCCCTACCCCAAGCCGATCCCGCCCGGGCCGACGCCGTCCGGTAAAAACGCGGCGGCAAACACGCCGCTGGATGGCATGCCGCTTGGATTTCCGGCCTCGCCCGATGACCTGCTGTATGACGACGACGGCACGCCGGCGCGCATCGATAAGGCTTTCACCTGGGAAAGCCCCATGTCGGCGCACGGGGCCATGCACCGGGTCATCGCCAACGCGGCGGCTGGCGATCCCTACACCATCGACACGCTGTTCCTGTACATGGCCAACATGGCTTGGAATTCATCGATGGATATCCAGGGCACGCTCGACGCGTTGACTGCGACCGACCCCGCAACCGGCGAGTACAAAATCCCGCATATCATTTATAGCGATGCCTACGCTTCGGAAACCATCGCCTACGCCGACCTCATCCTGCCCGACACCACCTATCTTGAGCGCTGGGACTGTATTTCGATGCTGGACCGGCCAATCGGCGAGGCAGATGGTGCCGGCGATGCCATCCGCCAGCCCATCGTCGAGCCGGACCGCGACGTGAGGCCGTTTCAGTCGGTGCTGCTGGACCTGGGCGCCCGGCTCGGGCTGCCGGGATTTGTCAACGACGACGGTACACCAAAGTATCCCGGCGGTTATGCGGACTACATCGTCTACCACCAGCGCTCCCCGGGTGTGGGGCCGCTGGCCGGGTGGCGCGGTACGGCCGGCGATCAGGACGGCAAAGGCGACAGCAATCCGGAACAGCTCGACCGCTATATCGAAAACGGATGCTTCTGGCATGGCGCCATTCCGGACGACGCCCGCTACTACAAGATGGCCAACCAAGGGTACCTGGACTGGGCGGTGAAGCTGGGCTTTTTGCCCAAGGCTGAGCAAATCGTTTTGCAACTCTATTCAGAGCCGGTGCAGACCTTCCGCAACGCCGCGCGGGGGCATGGCGCACTCACCCCGCCCGACCACTTGCGGGATCAAGTCGAACAGGCGTTTGACCCTCTGCCGTTTTGGACACCTGTAGGCGAAGACGAACATCCGGAAGCTGAAAAATTTCCGCTCCATGGCCTTACCCAGCGGCCCATGCATCACTACCATTCGTGGGGGTCGCAGAATGCCTGGCTGCGGCAGATCACCGCCCAGAACCGTTTGTTTATGCACCGGCAAACGGCGGCGAATCTCAAGATCGCAGATGATGATTGGGTGTGGGTGGAATCCCGCCATGGCCGGGTCAAAGGGCAGGTCAAACTGGTGGATGGCGTCAACCGCGATACCGTGTGGACGTGGAACGCCATCGGCAAGCGGGCCGGCACGTGGGGCCTAAATGAAAGCGTTCCTGAAGTTAAAAAGGCTTTCCTGCTCAACCACATCATTCCAGAGAAACACGCGGACGGCACGACATCCTTGTCCGATCCGGTGACCGGACAGGCTGCTTGGTTCGACCTGCGCGTGAAAGTCTACAAAGCTGAACCGGATGAACAGGGCGAAACTGCGCCGGCGCTGGACACCCTCGCCCGCGTCCCTGGGCAGGCCGCGCCGGTGGATAGGCTCGATTTCGGCCGCGCCTTCCGCGCCAAGGACGGCGGCCGATGACCTGCCTGCCCTCGACGTCCGGTGCAAAACTTGGCTTGGTCATCGATCTCGACACCTGCGTCGGATGTCAGGCCTGTGTGACCAACTGCAAGGAATGGAACACCGGCGGGCATATGGCGCCGCTCACGGATACCCAGCCTTACCAAGCCGGTGCGGACGGGGTGTGGTTCAACCGTGTCCACAGCTACGAAGTCACCACGCCGGAGGGCGAAACCCGCGCTCTACATTTTCCCCGGTCTTGCCTGCACTGCGAAGACGCGGCCTGCGTCACCGTCTGCCCCACCGGCGCCTCATACAAGCGCTCCAGTGACGGCATTGTGCTCGTGGACGAAGACAAATGCATCGGCTGCAAGTTGTGCTCGTGGGCCTGTCCTTACGGTGCGCGGGAATACGACGTGTTCGAAGGCGTGATGAAGAAGTGCACGCTCTGCGTCGACCGTATTTACAACGAAAACCTGGACGAGGAAGACCGGGTACCGGCCTGCGTGCTCACCTGCCCCACGGGTGCCCGGCATTTTGGTGACCTGGGTGATCCGCAGTCGGATGTGTCTCAGCTGGTGGCCAAGCGGAATGGACAGGACCTGATGCCTGAGATGGGCTACCGCCCCACCAACAAGTATTTACCGCAGCGGGCGAAAGCCGACACCAGCGCGAAAAGCCTCGAACCGGTCGAGGACACGTCGGGCGCAACCGGTCTGCTGGCCTGGGTCGACCGCATGCTGAGTCAGGCGGATTGAGAAACCGGTATGCACCCCGCCTCCTCGGTCATCCTATTCACCTCCGCGTCCGGCGCCGGCTATGGCGTTTTGGCGTTGACGCCGGCGTTCGTGGCTTTGGGCCTGCTACCGCCCGATCGCTGGCTCGGCGCGTCGCTCCTCATTCCGGCTTTGGGCATGGTCACCATCGGTCTGCTGGCCTCAACTTTTCACCTCGGCCACCCCGAACGTGCGTGGCGGGCCTTGAGCCAATGGCGCTCATCCTGGCTGTCGCGGGAAGGCGTCATGGCGATCCTGTCCTACGGACCCGCACTGGCCTATGCCTATGGCTGGATCGTCTTGGAAACCAATGACGGTGCCTGGGCCTGGGCCGGTTTCGCCGCTTCGCTGACCGCCCTGGGCACGCTGTTCACCACCGCCATGATTTACCGCTCCCTCAAGCCGGTTCCGGCCTGGGCGACGGATTGGACCGTCGCCGGGTACTTGGTATTGGGGCTGCTGAGCGGCCTTGCAATCATTACAGCCGTCGCCAGCGGTTTTGGCTTTCACCCCGTCCGCTTCCAAACTGCGGCGATCATTCTCATTTTGGCCGGCGCCATCGTCAAGAATGGCTACTGGGCGCGGCTTGAAACAGCGTGGGAGCAAGCCCAAGCGTCATCAGGCCAAGCGGTTGCTTCAGACAATACAGTGCTGCGGTCGGTCGAATGGCCGCACACGGAGGAGAACTTCATTTTGAAGGAAATGGGGTTCCGGATCGCCCGCAAACATGCAGAGCGCCTGCGGCGGATCGCCCGCAATCTTCTGTTCGTCATCCCAGCTGTTGTCTTCGTCATTTCACCCTCGCTCGCCCCCATGCCCTACGCGGCTTGGGCCGCCTGGCTCGGCGCCGCGCTTCTTCTCGCAGGAATCGTCGTGGAACGCTGGCTGTTCTTCGCCGAAGCCAAACATGTCGTGACGCTCTATTACGGCCTCGACTAAGATGCCCCGGCTTATGCCGGCTTACATGACCCGTCTGCGCGTTCTGTCGACCTTGAGCCTGTGCCTCATGCTGACGGGTTGCGCCCAACCGCCACCCCAAGTGTCGTCACGGGACTTGTCGATGGGTCTGATCAAAGTTGAAGTCGAAGGCGCTGAGAATGCGGCGACGAAAGATTTGCGGGCCGCCGCGCTGGAAATGGCGGCGCGCCGGACGATTGAGAAGCAAGCCGCCTATTTTGTTATCGCAGACGAACTGCATGGCACGCGGTACAAGACGGCGCAGTCCGGCGACGACTTTGGCGTGGCTCCGTCCTACAGCGTTCTCGACACGTCGACCCGGGAGCGGATGGACATGGGGCGCGATCCAGACTCGGTGAAAACAGTCGTTCGCCCGTTCGTTGGCATGACGATAGAGACGTTCCGCCGGAAACCTAGCGATCCCGATAAGCCCGTTTTTGATGCCCGGCTGCTCCTCTCCCTGGCCTCAGAAACCCCAGAATAGTGCGGTTTCCAGCGTCGAATGACCGCGGGAGTCGGACTTTGTTAACCCTTTTGCGCAAACCTGCAGGTATCGAGTCGCACGGGCTCTCCCCGTCGTCAGAGCAAAGGGCAAGATTCAGCGATGGCTAAGACCGATAAGAAATCGGAAGACTTTACCGTCCGGGTTACGACCGGTGGCCGTATCAACTCGATCGAAGAGTGGCTTAATGAGCACGCCATCGGCGGATGGACCATCAAGGTTGACGGCATGTCCGATGATCTGATGAAGAAAGACTATGTTTTGGTCTTCGAGCGCGAAGAAGACCGCAATGCCTTTCGCACCTACTACCGCATTCCCAAACCCCGGGCCCGGCGCGAACCGTTGTCCACGGCCAAGCGGCTGACCCGGCGGGTCGGGTCGGTGGCCGGCCAGTTCAAATCCAAGATCAAGTCTAAGATTAAGGTCCCCGCGCTCTTTCAGCAGAGCGAGACTTAGTCTCGGTTGTTCAGCGACCTATCCCTGTAGACGTTTCATCATTGCCGCCGCCACCGGGGCGCGGGCCTCTTGGATTTTTTTGTTGGCGGCGCGTCCGTAGCTTTGCCCATACCAGTCAGCGACTTTCGGCCAGGGCGCGAAGTCGTATGAGGACCGGGCGAGATATTCCATAACGCAGGCCACGTTCAGGTCCGCGACGGTGAAATCGTCACCGGCGAGATAGCCGTGCCGCTCTAGAGCGGCAGCAAGAAGGTCCATCTGCGGCCCTGTGCGTTCGGCCAGATCGGCGATCAACGCCTGGTCTCTGTCGGGTTCTTTTTTGAATACAAACTCCCTCATACGCCCGTAGGCCAGCGGTTCCAACTCCGCCGCCGCCCAGAACGACCACTGGACGCAGAGTGCCCGTGCCGCATCGCTTTCCGGCCACAGGCCTCCCCCGTACGTCTGCGCGAGGTAGAGGTTGATGCCGAGAGATTCGGACATGACCGCATCACCGTCCTCCAGGGCCGGAACTTTGCCGGACGGGTTTATGGCTAAGTACTCGGGAGACCGGTTCTCCTGCTTGGCCCAATCGAGGGATACGTGTTCGTAGTCCAGCCCCAGTTCTTCGAGCATCCATAGGTTCCGTGTCGCACGGGAGACGATGCTGCCGTAAATCTTGATCATGATGAGCCTCTAGATGGCAGTGACTTGGCGTAAATGAATAAGAAGACCGGACTAGGCCGCCGCAGCTTCCTTGGCCTTGATGTCATTGGTTCTCTGATTGGCGTCACGCGCCAGGCAGCGCTCAAGCCAGGCTTTGGTCTTTGGCCAGGGTGAGAGATCGAAGTCGGTGCGGACAAGATAATCCGCAACACCGGCAACATTGAGATCGGCGACCGTGAATGAGTCGCCCGCCAGGTACTTGCGCTGCGAGAGTGTCGCCTCAAGAGCGTTCAACGGGCCTTTGGTGCGTTCCGCCTCGCGGTCCAACACGG